>OY757021.1:38766699-39216699 GCA_963580285.1 Lucinisca nassula | reverse complement strand
TAACTTTCAGTTCATACGGCACAGCCTGAATACTTACAACGTTTTGGGGCCTCTTATTGTGTTCGATTAATTCACTGTCCTCACATAATGTACAAAATGGAGACCTACAGTCACTTACAAAATAAGACGGCTCTCTTGCACTGCTCTGGTTTAGTTTGTCTACCAAACAAAATGTTGGAGACAGATGAACATCTTTGCTGGATTCAACTGAACTTTCTTTCATTCTCGATCCAGAAACTTTTATACCAGATAACGGTTCTGAAATCTTCATGTTAAAGTTTTCCAGATCAGGTAAAGACACAAACTTTACACTTTGAGTAGGTACTTGAAACCAATCAAATTTTTCCGGTCCTACATATGGTTTAATATTGTCTCCGTGTGAATTCCTTAGATATAGATGAACAATCCAAATGAAAAAGCACTAACCTTTATTTCTGTATTAAATCCTCATAAGTGAAACATACTCTGCCCAACAATCACAAACTGCGCCCTTATATACCCTGACAGAAGCTCCGGCGACTCCTGCAAGTCTCCTGTCAGAGTCCTGCCAAATGACGGGAGCAAGGCCCGACGATCACACTACCGGAGTGGTGCATCGAAAAGCTATTGCTCCCTCGGGATATGTACAGGATACAAGGTGAATAAACTCACCTGACACATATTTACGCTACATAACCCTCCCCCGAGACTGAACTTCCACTGTTCAGTGTCGGTGAAGGCCCATGCAGAAGAGATGTTGGGCAAATACAGCAAATCAAAACAATAATACAAGATCAAAACAATTAGAATGGAACTTAATAATGACATCAAATTCAAAATCTCATTTGATGAAATTAGTCTTTAAACAACTGTCACACTTAGGTTATAGCAAAAAATAGATTCCTCGAACTTAAGAATAAACTTTAAAATAATCCAACAGAATTTTCACAGTCACTGGTGAATGTTCACTGCAAATTAAGTCCACATAAGTCTAAGAATACTCAGAAAGAGTTAATTTTGGAAATAATTCCCACTCATGTATTGGATGAATTCTCCCTGTAAATAGTTAAAGAGAGACTGTGGGTCGATGTCCCCTGGTCTAACAGATTCCGTATAACCCACAGACGCGACACGTTGTTCCTCCACTCTTCCGTCTGGGTAGGTCGTTGTTGTCTTCACAAGCGCCAGATTCACCCCTTGGACCGTGACGTGAGGTGAAGATCCACCATCCATTCCAGGAGAACCGCTATTGTCGTTCACATGTTCCGACGAACCATTGGGCTCCGACTGAGACTCCTGTGATGTACTTGAAGAATCAGGAGGAGTGTCAGGAGTCAAGCCCGCATGAGGTGAAGAACTGCTGCTGTTGTTCACAGTGTCATAGGCATCGGCTAAACTATTCAGAAGGTCCTCTGCGTCCGATTCGTCCCAATCTTCACTTATGTCGGAATATGCTTGCTCCGGCTGGGCATCCCTACACTGTGTGACGCCCGCTGCACTAAGACTTTCCTCTTCCCCTGGATGAAGACTTAACAAATCATCAACGTCGTCGAACGCTCCAGGTTGAATGCAGTCTGGTTGTTCTGGCTCCAACACTGTTTGCTCCGCACGCACTGTCGGAGAAACTACAGTCTTGCGTCGGCGTCTGTAGCTCTCGGCTGGGCAATACTGCTCAGCTGCTCCTGCAACTAAGGCTTCAATTGTTGCAGGCTGAAGACGATGCCGGTTCTTGAGATGGTCGCGCAGGTAACCCCGTCGAAGAAAGGTAGCTGAACAAGCCTCCTCAGTGCACACAAAATAACCCGTAGTAGCTGAATGCCCCTCCTTCTTATGTCTCTTTAAATTCCGCTTGTTGCTGAAGCCATGCTCACAAATGTCACATATGAAAGGCTTTTCCATCTTCTCTGATGTATACACACGTCCGTCGTTTGAGAAATATATACTTGACTGAATTCGAGCACGTGTGAAGCTCTTCATGTATTGTGCATCAAATTCTCGTGCATTTTGTGATTTGCTTGAAAAATGTCCACGCTCTGCTGGACAAATAAACTGCTCCGGTGAATCTTCACGCTCCGGTGAATACTGATCCGTAGAGCAATTATGCTCCCATGAACATAATTGTTCATGCTCCGGTGACCATTGCTCCCTCGACTGATAGTGCTCCAGTGAGCTCTGTACCGGTAATAAGCTGGCTTCCTCTGGCTCCTTTAAGAGACCCTTACGGCCCTGTTGCAATTCCTTCCGACACAGGGGGCAGTTTTTACAAAAAGTGTTAACTTTCAGTTCATACGGCACAGCCTGAATACTTACAACGTTTTGGGGCCTCTTATTGTGTTCGATTAATTCACTGTCCTCACATAATGTACAAAATGGAGACCTACAGTCACTTACAAAATAAGACGGCTCTCTTGCACTGCTCTGGTTTAGTTTGTCTACCAAACAAAATGTTGGAGACAGATGAACATCTTTGCTGGATTCAACTGAACTTTCTTTCATTCTCGATCCAGAAACTTTTATACCAGATAACGGTTCTGAAATCTTCATGTTAAAGTTTTCCAGATCAGGTAAAGACACAAACTTTACACTTTGAGTAGGTACTTGAAACCAATCAAATTTTTCCGGTCCTACATATGGTTTAATATTGTCTCCGTGTACAACAACTGGGGGTGAACTTTGAGCATGTTGAAGCTTAAAAAGAACGTCACAATTTTTTTCTGTAATAATCCATGGACCCGTCCAATGCCGAGAAATCTTACACTTGATTCCAGGGGTTACCTTTTTCTGATTCCTCCACACTAAGTCACCGGGTTTGTAGGTAAATTCATTGACTCTACAATTATACTGTTTTTTCTGCCTTTCTGCAGATATTTTGAGAGTGTCCCTTACATTAATGTGTGCCGCTCTCAATTTTCCTTGCAATTCCATCACATATTCTGATGCACTGGAAATTTCTTCGCCTGGAACAGGATCGGTTAAAAGATCTATAGGAACTGTCATCTTTTCTCCAAACACTAGACGGTAAGGTGACATGCCTGTACTTTCATGCACTGTGCTATTGAATGCCATAACAATAAAATCAAGGTGCTGGTCCCAGTCTCGCTGATTCTCTGTTACGTACTTTGACAGGATGTTGTACACAGACCTGTTAGTCCTTTCCACCATACCATCTGATCTTGGGTGTAGTGGACTTGTCCGGGATTTCCCTATCTGCAATAAGGCACACACTTCTCTGAAAAGAGCACTTTCGAACTGTCTACCTTGGTCTGAATGTATCTCTCTTGGACATCCGTAGCGCTTTATCCATCCCCGGAAGAGATAATCTGCAACTGTTCTAGCTGTAATATTTGGAAGTGGGTATAACTCAGTCAATTTTGTGAAATAATCTCCAACTACCAAGATATACATATTCCCTTGGGTTGATGTAGGGTAAGGGCCGGATATATCAGCAGCTATCCGTTCGAATCGTCCGCCCATAATGTATGACTTCATCGAATGTCGTTTACTACATTGTGGATCATTTCTCTCACCACATATGCGACATGCCCTTACATAATCTGCCGTTAAATCATGCATTTGCCGCCAATAGAATGGACATTCTTTTGCGTTTTCCCACGTCTTCTTTATTCCAGGATGTCCAGATGTATGGGCATCATGTAGGTGCCATAATACTGAATTTACAAGTTCACTTGGCACACAAACTCTCCACTTGATCTCTGTTTCTGAATAATGCCACTTTAAGCATAATAGGTCGTTCTTGATCTCGAGTAATTCCCATCTTGCCAACCAGAATTTTATTTCCGGACTTTTGTCGGAAATTGCATTCCAGTTTGGCTTTTCTTTACCATTCTGTTTCAGGTTTATAATAAAAGATAGACTTTCATCTTCACTTTGGGCCTTCCTTAGCTTCTCTGGATCAAGATCCTTTTCAGCATGTTCTCTGTTTTGGGCAGTAGCCGGTTTGTTGACTTTTCTGCCAGGTTTCTTCTTTTGACGCTCTTTAACTATCGGATCCGAACCTGTTTCTCTTGCATCATTAGAATTTTCATTGTCACTGTTTTTAAGAACGTCCATATTAATTTGGAACTCAAAATCCTCTTCCTGTGAATGACTAGCAAATGAAACATTTACATTATCTGGCCATGGCATCTCGCATTGTCTGCATATAATTTCATTTCCTTTCACTAATCGAGACATTGCGTCGGCATTTCCATGTTTTGATCCTGGTCTATGAATTATATCAAAATCAAACTGGCTGAGTTGTTGCAACCATCTTTGCACTTGGCCTTCTGGTTCCTTAAATCGGTGTAACCACCGCAAGGATCCATGATCTGTGCGTAAGATGAACCGACGTCCTAACAAATAGTGTTTGAAGTACTTTGTGAAATACACTACCGCTAGCATTTCCTTTCTTGTTACACAGTAGTTCTGTTCGGGTTTTTCAAGTGTTCTGCTTGCATAAGCAATGACTCGTTCTTTCCCTTTCTGCGTCTGTGACAAAACAGCTCCTATAGCAAACGAGCTAGCATCAGTATCAAGAATAAATTCTTCACCATCCACTTCCGGATACGCGAGAATGGGAGCTGAAGTTAACTTTTCCTTAAGTAGGATAAAAGCACTTTCACAAGGGTCTGTCCAAAGCCACTGAGTGGTAGGCTTGATCAAATTGTAAAGAGGTTTGGCTACGTGTGCATAGTCTTTCACGAACTTTCTATAGTAAGACGTAAGACCTAAAAAACTTCTTAGTTCTGTTACACATGATGGTCTTTGTATATGAGACACGGCTTGAATCTTTGCCGGATCAGGTTTTACACCTTCTTTTGAAACCATGTGGCCAAGAAACGAGGTCTCATGCTGGAAGAACAAACACTTTTTGGCTTTTAGCTTCAGTCCAGTTTCTGTTAGTCTTGCAAATACACTTGTGAGGTGATCAATATGACTGTCAAATGTCTTGCTAAATACAATGATATCATCAAGGTATAGAACAGCAATGTACCATTGAAGTCCTGCAAGTGCCCGTTCCATAAGACGCTGGAAGGTCGCGGGGGCATTGCATAGTCCAAATGGCATTGTAACATAATGGTACAATCCGCCTCTCGGGGTGGCAAAAGCTGTCTTCTCTTTATCAACTTCATCAAGAGGAACCTGATGATAAGCCATATCACAATCAAGACTTGTAAACCAGTCAGAACCGGAAAGAGCATCAAGATTGTCGTTAATACGTGGTATTGGATAGGCATCCTTGATAGTCTTTTCGTTAAGCTTCCTGTAATCAACGCACATTCTCCAGCTTCCATCTTTCTTTCTGACCAAAACGGTCTGTGCAGACCACGGGCTCATGGATTTCTCGATCAAACCCTTTTCTTCCAATTTCTTTATTTCTTCATCAAGTACATCACGTTTGAATAAAGGAATCCGTCTTGGAGCTTCTTTGATAGGAGTTTCGTCATTTAACTTGATTTTGTGACTCCCAATTGTTGTACGGCCTACTTCACCTGGTTTTGCAAAATTGTCTTCATGCTGTATGATCAATTTTTTAAAATGGACACGTTGTTCTTGTGATAAATATTCACATCCCTTTTCAAACATTTGTTTCAGATGTTCTGGCAATTCTAGTCCTGTTGTGGTGTTATTCATCTGTAAATTATTCTCTTCGAGTCCTTCCAAGTCGAAGGAATGTCCTATTTCCTCTACAGGAGACAGCAATGCCACGGGAGTACCTTTGTTTATTGTAACTCCGGTATCACCTGGGTTTAGTATCCTTGCATAGACTGCCGAATAAGAAGTATCAACAAGAGTCCTCGCAACCGCAAGACCATATGTTTGCACAAACTTCCGTACCGGAGTCAAAATGCCAAGTTCACTGTCTCTACTTTCGAATCCGCATGATCTGTTTTTCAGCTTAATGTGACAAACGCTTTCATGTCCTGGTGGAGCATAAACAGTATCCGCAGTCACATACTTTTGCAACACATTCTTTTGTTTCCTGTGATAAATATTCTGACCACCAAGTTTTATGATGAAATCCCGTGCATCGTAATCGAAATTACATTCAAAGTGTGTGATAAAATCTTCTCCGAGCAAGTTGTTTGTAACATCACCAACAATAACAGGAAAGTATAATTCCTTTCCTTCCAACTCCAATGTCATCAAACCTTCACCTCTGCACAGTATCTCATGCCCACTAGCATTAGAGAACTTGTGTTTTGTTGATTTCAATTCTGGCTTGAATTGTGGTGGAATTCTGTCAAAGGTGTCGAACGTGATAAATGTCTTTCTTGAACCAGTGTCAACCTTCCATAACGCTGGTATATTGTACAACAATCCAGAAACCATCATACCGTCACTGAACGGAACTCTGATGCGACATCTACTGTCCGTTTGAATAGGCCTTTCTCGATTAATGACCCCCTCGCGGCCCCCAGAGTTGGTCATCTTTAGTTTAAATGGTCTTTATTCTTGTCTGAAATTTCCCTCTGCTCCTGCGAATTGTTTGAATTCCATCCATTTGTTGGCTGACGTGAAGACGTTTTATCATTGTGACAGGACCTGCTCCGTTCACTCTTGCTCCGTCCGTCAGTTTGCTCCCTTTGTATACATGGTTTCCTGTTCCGTTGATACCGACCATGTTCGTAGTGGGGTTTTGAACCTTCTTGCAAGTCAAACACAGGTTTCGCAGGTTTGCTAGTACTCTTCTTTTCACTTTCTCCAAGGCGAATACATTCTTCTTGGATAGCATTCTTGACCGCTTCTTGCAGTGTCTGTGGCTTGGTTCTCTTAACTGCCATTCGGAAATCTGCGGAATCGCTACAGTTTTCAAGGAATGTTGTAAGAGCATTTTCTCTGACTACGTCGAGGTTCTCGGGATACGCACGTCTGAAAAGACTTTCAACAGCTTGTCCAAAGTCCCTAAAATTTTCATCATTTTTCTTCCTCCGCAACTTTGCCTCGGCTATATAGCTATCCCTCATAGCTAGAAGTCCAAACCTTTCTTCCATATGCATTTTTAGACATGTCCAATTGCTTTGTACATCTAAAGGTAATCCATAGGCAAAGGACTCAGCTTGACCTCTCAAAAGACACAGAAATATTCTTCTAGACTTCTCCTGTGGCCAGTTGTTCAAAGCCATTAGATTTTCAAAGTATCGAACAAACTCGAGCCACACATCAGTACCGCTTCCACTGAACGTTCTTCTGGCTGCAAATCCACCTGTTTCGATATTTGAAAACTCGTTTCCTCTATTTGAGTTCAACAAAGTGCCTTCTTTCATCGAACCTGTATTACTATTCGGACAATTTACTTCCTTTGCTGCAGTTTCAGGCAAATGCTGTGTTCCAAATGCATTACCATTCATACCAAGTGTCTGAACTTTAGAAGGAGTTTCCAAATCATTCTGGACTACAGTAGGAGTCGGCCTGAATATCGGGTTTGCATTAGTCTCATTTGCAACAATGTTCATATCATCATTTTTATGAGTTAAAGGTTCAACAACACCTGATCGTGTAACTACCGGAGCAGCTAAATTAGTCCGTGCAGTGGCAGGCTGTCCCATCACGTTGGATTCTTCAATTCTCCGGACTGTTGAAGGGCTAATGTCACCACTCCGAGCAACTGCCGGAGTAGCTTGAAAGCTCCTTTCTCCTGTCGGAGTATAAAAGGTCTGCTCCTTTAACTGACTAGGTGTATCTCTTGCATAATTTTGTGCCGATCGTCTTCGTTGCCAAAGAGCTGAATCACGTACTTTCAGGTCAAATGAGTTTGAACTGAGATTCACAAATAATCCTGTGATCACCATTGCAAAAATTGCGGTTAATGCTACAACAATGTAAATCATGTTATCGTGACTAGTATTAAAATTATTCACAGATGTGAACTTCCTAACGCACCAGTAACACAACACAGAAAGGAGTGTTACAGTCATCCCAAATGAAAATAATTTGATTAACCGCCACATTTTCCTGACACATGACATTTCAGACGAACGCGAATCACTACCTATTTCTTCCACAATCTTGGAGCTTTCTGTATCTCCACGCTGAACTGGAGTTTTATACAGAACCGTGCTACCAAAGCGTGGAGAATAAGGAGTGCAGTTACCAATAGCACTATCTGCAGAATGTGAGAATGTAGGAGAATAGCTCTCGTATTCTGGAGAAAATAGAAAGTTCTGACTTACAGTTTCTCTTCCCTGCTCGCCTGACGGTATGATGGTTTCTGGATTGTTGTACAATATACCAGCGTTATGGAAGGTTGACACTGGTTCAAGAACGTGTGAATTCCTTAGATATAGATGAACAATCCAAATGAACAAGCACTAACCTTTATTTCTGTATTAAATCCTCATAAGTGAAACATACTCTGCCCAACAATCACAAACTGCGCCCTTATATACCCTGACAGAAGCTCCGGCGACTCCTGCAAGTCTCCTGTCAGAGTCCTGCCAAATGACGGGAGCAAGGCCCGACGATCACACTACCGGAGTGGTGCGTCGAAAAGCTATTGCTCCCTCGGGATATGTACAGGATACAAGGTGAATAAACTCACCTAACACATATTTACGCTACATAACCCTCCCCCGAGACTGAACTTCCACTGTTCAGTGTCGGTGAAGGACCATGCAGAAGAGATGTTGGGCAAATACAGCAAATCAAAACAATAATACAAGATCAAAACAATTAGAATGGAACTTAATAACGACATCAAATTCAAAATCTCATTTGATGAAATTAGTCTTTAAACAACTGTCACACTTAGGTTATAGCAAAAATAGATTCCTCGAACTTAAGAATAAACTTTAAAATAATCCAACAGAATTTTCACAGTCACTGGTGAATTTCACTGCAAATTAAGTCCACATAAGTCTAAGAATACTCAGAAAGAGTTAATTTTGGAAATAATTCCCACTCATGTATTGGATGAATTCTCCCTGTAAATAGTTAAAGAGAGACTGTGGGTCGATGTCCCCTGGTCTAACAGATTCCGTATAACCCACAGACGCGACACGTTGTTCCTCCACTCTTCCGTCTGGGTAGGTCGTTGTTGTCTTCACAAGCGCCAGATTCACCCCTTGGACCGTGACGTGAGGTGAAGATCCACCATCCATTCCAGGAGAACCGCTATTGTCGTTCACATGTTCCGACGAACCATTGGGCTCCGACTGAGACTCCTGTGATGTACTTGAAGAATCAGGAGGAGTGTCAGGAGTCAAGCCCGCATGAGGTGAAGAACTGCTGCTGTTGTTCACAGTGTCATAGGCATCGGCTAAACTATTCAGAAGGTCCTCTGCGTCCGATTCGTCCCAATCTTCACTTATGTCGGAATATGCTTGCTCCGGCTGGGCATCCCTACACTGTGTGACGCCCGCTGCACTAAGACTTTCCTCTTCCCCTGGATGAAGACTTAACAAATCATCAACGTCGTCGAACGCTCCAGGTTGAATGCAGTCTGGTTGTTCTGGCTCCAACACTGTTTGCTCCGCACGCACTGTCGGAGAAACTACAGTCTTGCGTCGGCGTCTGTAGCTCTCGGCTGGGCAATACTGCTCAGCTGCTCCTGCAACTAAGGCTTCAATTGTTGCAGGCTGAAGACGATGCCGGTTCTTGAGATGGTCGCGCAGGTAACCCCGTCGAAGAAAGGTAGCTGAACAAGCCTCCTCAGTGCACACAAAATAACCCGTAGTAGCTGAATGCCCCTCCTTCTTATGTCTCTTTAAATTCCGCTTGTTGCTGAAGCCATGCTCACAAATGTCACATATGAAAGGCTTTTCCATCTTCTCTGATGTATACACACGTCCGTCGTTTGAGAAGTATATACTTGACTGAATTCGAGCACGTGTGAAGCTCTTCATGTATTGTGCATCAAATTCTCGTGCATTTTGTGATTTGCTTGAAAAATGTCCACGCTCTGCTGGACAAATAAACTGCTCCGGTGAATCTTCACGCTCCGGTGAATACTGATCCGTAGAGCAATTATGCTCCCATGAACATAATTGTTCATGCTCCGGTGACCATTGCTCCCTCGACTGATAGTGCTCCAGTGAGCTCTGTACCGGTAATAAGCTGGCTTCCTCTGGCTCCTTTAAGAGACCCTTACGGCCCTGTTGCAATTCCTTCCGACACAGGGGGCAGTTTTTACAAAAAGTGTTAACTTTCAGTTCATACGGCACAGCCTGAATACTTACAACGTTTTGGGGCCTCTTATTGTGTTCGATTAATTCACTGTCCTCACATAATGTACAAAATGGAGACCTACAGTCACTTACAAAATAAGACGGCTCTCTTGCACTGCTCTGGTTTAGTTTGTCTACCAAACAAAATGTTGGAGACAGATGAACATCTTTGCTGGATTCAACTGAACTTTCTTTCATTCTCGATCCAGAAACTTTTATACCAGATAACGGTTCTGAAATCTTCATGTTAAAGTTTTCCAGATCAGGTAAAGACACAAACTTTACACTTTGAGTAGGTACTTGAAACCAATCAAATTTTTCCGGTCCTACATATGGTTTAATATTGTCTCCGTGTACAACAACTGGGGGTGAACTTTGAGCATGTTGAAGCTTAAAAAGAACGTCACAAATCTTTTCTGTAATAATCCATGGACCCGTCCAATGCCGAGAAATCTTACACTTGATTCCAGGGGTTACCTTTTTCTGATTCCTCCACACTAAGTCACCGGGTTTGTAGGTAAATTCATTGACTCTACAATTATACTGTTTTTTCTGCCTTTCTGCAGATATTTTGAGAGTGTCCCTTACATTAATGTGTGCCGCTCTCAATTTTCCTTGCAATTCCATCACATATTCTGATGCACTGGAAATTTCTTCGCCTGGAACAGGATCGGTTAAAAGATCTATAGGAACTGTCATCTTTTCTCCAAACACTAGACGGTAAGGTGACATGCCTGTACTTTCATGCACTGTGCTATTGAATGCCATAACAATAAAATCAAGGTGCTGGTCCCAGTCTCGCTGATTCTCTGTTACGTACTTTGACAGGATGTTGTACACAGACCTGTTAGTCCTTTCCACCATACCATCTGATCTTGGGTGCAGTGGACTTGTCCGGGATTTCCCTATCTGCAATAAGGCACACACTTCTCTGAAAAGAGCACTTTCGAACTGTCTACCTTGGTCTGAATGTATCTCTCTTGGACATCCGTAGCGCTTTATCCATCCCCGGAAGAGATAATCTGCAACTGTTCTAGCTGTAATATTTGGAAGTGGGTATAACTCAGTCAATTTTGTGAAATAATCTCCAACTACCAAGATATACATATTCCCTTGGGTTGATGTAGGGTAAGGGCCGGATATATCAGCAGCTATCCGTTCGAATCGTCCGCCCATAATGTATGACTTCATCGAATGTCGTTTACTACATTGTGGATCATTTCTCTCACCACATATGCGACATGCCCTTACATAATCTGCTGTTAAATCATGCATTTGCCGCCAATAGAATGGACATTCTTTTGCGTTTTCCCACGTCTTCTTTATTCCAGGATGTCCAGATGTATGGGCATCATGTAGGTGCCATAATACTGAATTTACAAGTTCACTTGGCACACAAACTCTCCACTTGATCTCTGTTTCTGAATAATGCCACTTTAAGCATAATAGGTCGTTCTTGATCTCGAGTAATTCCCATCTTGCCAACCAGAATTTTATTTCCGGACTTTTGTCGGAAATTGCATTCCAGTTTGGCTTTTCTTTACCATTCTGTTTCAGGTTTATAATAAAAGATAGACTTTCATCTTCACTTTGGGCCTTCCTTAGCTTCTCCAGATCAAGATTCTTTTCAGCATGTTCTCTGTTTTGGGCAGTAGCCGGTTTGTTGACTTTTCTGCCAGGTTTCTTCTTTTGACGCTCTTTAACTATCGGATCCGAACCTGTTTCTCTTGCATCATTAGAATTTTCATTGTCACTGTTTTCAAGAACGTCCATATTAATTTGGAACTCAAAATCCTCTTCCTGTGAATGACTAGCAAATGAAATAGTTACATTATCTGGCCATGGCATCTCGCATTGTCTGCATATAATTTCATTTCCTTTCACTAATCGAGACATTGCGTCGGCATTTCCATGTTTTGATCCTGGTCTATGAATTATATCAAAATCAAACTGGCTGAGTTGTTGCAACCATCTTTGCACTTGGCCTTCTGGTTCCTTAAATCGGTGTAACCACCGCAAGGATCCATGATCTGTGCGTAAGATGAACCGACGTCCTAACAAATAGTGTTTGAAGTACTTTGTGAAATACACTACCGCTAGCATTTCCTTTCTTGTTACACAGTAGTTCTGTTCGGGTTTTTCAAGTGTTCTGCTTGCATAAGCAATGACTCGTTCTTTCCCTTTCTGCGTCTGTGACAAAACAGCTCCTATAGCAAACGAGCTAGCATCAGTATCAAGAATAAATTCTTCACCATCCACTTCCGGATACGCGAGAATGGGAGCTGAAGTTAACTTTTCCTTAAGTAGGATAAAAGCACTTTCACAAGGGTCTGTCCAAAGCCACTGAGTGGTAGGCTTGATCAAATTGTAAAGAGGTTTGGCTACGTGTGCATAGTCTTTCACGAACTTTCTATAGTAAGACGTAAGACCTAAAAAACTTCTTAGTTCTGTTACACATGATGGTCTTTGTATATGAGACACGGCTTGAATCTTTGCCGGATCAGGTTTTACACCTACTTTTGAAACCATGTGGCCAAGAAACGAGGTCTCATGCTGGAAGAACAAACACTTTTTGGCTTTTAGCTTCAGTCCAGTTTCTGTTAGTCTTGCAAATACACTTGTGAGGTGATCAATATGACTGTCAAATGTCTTGCTAAATACAATGATATCATCAAGGTATAGAACAGCAATGTACCATTGAAGTCCTGCAAGTGCCCGTTCCATAAGACGCTGGAAGGTCGCGGGGGCATTGCATAGTCCAAATGGCATTGTAACATAATGGTACAATCCGCCTCTCGGGGTGGCAAAAGCTGTCTTCTCTTTATCAACTTCATCAAGAGGAACCTGATGATAAGCCATATCACAATCAAGACTTGTAAACCAGTCAGAACCGGAAAGAGCATCAAGATTGTCGTTAATACGTGGTATTGGATAGGCATCCTTGATAGTCTTTTCGTTAAGCTTCCTGTAATCAACGCACATTCTCCAGCTTCCATCTTTCTTTCTGACCAAAACGGTCTGTGCAGACCACGGGCTCATGGATTTCTCGATCAAACCCTTTTCTTCCAATTTCTTTATTTCTTCATCAAGTACATCACGTTTGAATAAAGGAATCCGTCTTGGAGCTTCTTTGATAGGAGTTTCGTCATTTAACTTGATTTTGTGACTCCCAATTGTTGTACGGCCTACTTCACCTGGTTTTGCAAAATTGTCTTCATGCTGTATGATCAATTTTTTAAATTGGACACGTTGTTCTTGTGATAAATATTCACATCCCTTTTCAAACATTTGTTTCAGATGTTCTGGCAATTCTAGTCCTGTTGTGGTGTTATTCATCTGTAAATTATTCTCTTCGAGTCCTTCCAAGTCGAAGGAATGTCCTATTTCCTCTACAGGAGACAGCAATGCCACGGGAGTACCTTTGTTTATTGTAACTCCGGTATCACCTGGGTTTAGTATCCTTGCATAGACTGCCGAATAAGAAGTATCAACAAGAGTCCTCGCAACCGCAAGACCATATGTTTGCACAAACTTCCGTACCGGAGTCAAAATGCCAAGTTCACTGTCTCTACTTTCGAATCCGCATGATCTGTTTTTCAGCTTAATGTGACAAACGCTTTCATGTCCTGGTGGAGCATAAACAGTATCCGCAGTCACATACTTTTGCAACACATTCTTTTGTTTCCTGTGATAAATATTCTGACCACCAAGTTTTATGATGAATTCCCGTGCATCGTAATCGAAATTACATTCAAAGTGTGTGATAAAATCTTCTCCGAGCAAGTTGTTTGTAACATCACCAACAATAACAGGAAAGTATAATTCCTTTCCTTCCAACTCCAATGTCATCAAACCTTCACCTCTGCACAGTATCTCATGCCCACTAGCATTAGAGAACTTGTGTTTTGTTGATTTCAATTCTGGCTTGAATTGTGGTGGAATTCTGTCAAAGGTGTCGAACGTGATAAATGTCTTTCTTGAACCAGTGTCAACCTTCCATAACGCTGGTATATTGTACAACAATCCAGAAACCATCATACCGTCACTGAACGGAACTCTGATGCGACATCTACTGTCCGTTTGAATAGGCCTTTCTCGACTAATGACCCCCTCGCGGCCCCCAGAGTTGGTCATCTTTAGTTTAAATGGTCTTTATTCTTGTCTGAAATTTCCCTCTGCTCCTGCGAATTGTTTGAATTCCATCCATTTGTTGGCTGACGTGAAGACGTTTTATCATTGTGACAGGACCTGCTCCGTTCACTCTTGCTCCGTCCGTCAGTTTGCTCCCTTTGTATCCATGGTTTCCTGTTCCGTTGATACCGACCATGTTCGTAGTGGGGTTTTGAACCTACTTGCAAGTCAAACACAGGTTTCGCAGGTTTGCTAGTACTCTTCTTTTCACTTTCTCCAAGGCGAATACATTCTTCTTGGATAGCATTCTTGACCGCTTCTTGCAGTGTCTGTGGCTTGGTTCTCTTAACTGCCATTCGGAAATCTGCGGAATCGCTACAGTTTTCAAGGAATGTTGTAAGAGCATTTTCTCTGACTACGTCGAGGTTCTCGGGATACGCACGTCTGAAAAGACTTTCAACAGCTTGTCCAAAGTCCCTAAAATTTTCATCATTTTTCTTCCTCCGCAACTTTGCCTCGGCTATATAGCTGTCTCTCATAGCTAGAAGTCCAAACCTTTCTTCCATATGCATTTTGAGACATGTCCAATTGCTTTGTACATCTAAAGGTAATCCATAGGCAAAGGACTCAGCTTGACCTCTCAAAAGACACAAAAATATTCTTCTAGACTTCTCCTGTGACCAGTTGTTCAAAGCCATTAGATTTTCAAAGTATCGAACAAACTCGAGCCACACATCAGTACCGCTTCCACTGAACGTTCTTCTGGCTGCAAATCCACCTGTTTCGATATTTGAAAACTCGTTTCCTCTATTTGAGTTCAACAAAGTGCCTTCTTTCATCGAACCTGTATTACTATTCGGACAATTTACTTCCTTTGCTGCAGTTTCAGGCAAATGCTGTGTTCCAAATGCATTATCATTCATACCAAGTGTCTGAAGTTTAGAAGGAGTTTCCAAATCATTCTGAACTACAGTAGGAGTCGGCCTGAATATCGGGTTTGCATTAGTCTCATTTGCAACAATGTTCATATCATCATTTTTATGAGTTAAAGGTTCAACAACACCTGATCGTGTAACTACCGGAGCAGCTAAATTAGTCCGTGCAGTGGCAGGCTGTCCCATCACGTTGGATTCTTCAATTCTCCGGACTGTTGAAGGGCTAATGTCACCACTCCGAGCAACTGCCGGAGTAGCTTGAAAGCTCCTTTCTCCTGTCGGAGTATAAAAGGTCTGCTCCTTTAACTGACTAGGTGTATCTCTTGCATAATTTTGTGCCGATCGTCTTCGTTGCCAAAGAGCTGAATCACGTACTTTCAGGTCAAATGAGTTTGAACTGAGATTCACAAATAATCCTGTGATCACCATTGCAAAAATTGCGGTTAATGCTACAACAATGTAAATCATGTTATCGTGACTCATATTAAAATTATTCACAGATGTGAACTTCCTAACGCACCAGTAACACAACACAGAAAGGAGTGTTACAGTCATCCCAAATGAAAATAATTTGATTAACCGCCACATTTTCCTGACACATGACATTTCAGACGACCGCGAATCACTACCTATTTCTTCCACAATCTTGGAGCTTTCTGTATCTCCACGCTGAACTGGAGTTTTATACAGAACCGTGCTACCAAAGCGTGGAGAATAAGGAGTGCAGTTACCAATAGCACTATCTGCAGAATGTGAGAATGTAGGAGAATAGCTCTCGTATTCTGGAGAAAATAGAAAGTTCTGACTTACAGTTTCTCTTCCCTGCTCGCCTGAATCGTTTACAGGAGTACTCCATCTATAACGTAATTGTTGCTCCGGGAATGGTGTAGCACTTCCATAAAGGCTTCTGTAGTGCTGCTCTGTTGGAGTAGTAACCGTTTCACTTCTTTTATCATTTGAAAAATCCATCTTGTCTCAACTTTTTCACTAATCCCACCGCTGCCACCAATGTAGCGTGTTCCGGGTCGTCCACGAAGTCAAGCAACGCGGTCACCCATCCAGGTACTAACCGCAATCTCCGTTGCTTAACTTCGCGAATAAGCCAACCACTCTACCTGCGTCGCTAAAAGAGCCGGCTCCTACAGCAAGGCTGTAGAAGTGGTATTTTTCCATAACCGTTACATTGGTGGCAGCGGTGGGATTAGTGAAAAAGTTGAGACAAGATGGATTTTTCAAAGTAAAGATTCCGGCCGCCCAAAGCACTCAATCAAGAGCACCAAGGGACACGCCGGCAGGTAGGTCAGGACGGGCAGTAACCGCCGCAAGGCGTACCGCGAGCCTGGACCCGAGATCCAACTACGAGCTTTTTAACTGCAACAACTTTAATATACGCTATTGGAGCTGTTTCACTTATGAGGATTTAATACAGAAATAAAGGTTAGTGCTTGTTCATTTGGATTGTTCATCTATATCTAAGGAATTCACACGAATCCTGAATTATTTTGAGGCGTTAGGGTCGAGAAAAGGGGTGAATCTGGCGCTTGTGAAGACAACAACGACCTACCCAGACGGAAGAGTGGAGGAACAACGTGTCGCGTCTGTGGGTTATACGGAATCTGTTAGACCAGGGGACATCGACCCACAGTCTCTCTTTAACTATTTACAGGGAGAATTCATCCAATACATGAGTGGGAATTATTTCCAAAATTAACTCTTTCTGAGTATTCTTAGACTTATGTGGACTTAATTTGCAGTGAAATTCACCAGTGACTGTGAAAATTCTGTTGGATTATTTTAAAGTTTATTCTTAAGTTCGAGGAATCTATTTTTGCTATAACCTAAGTGTGACAGTTGTTTAAAGACTAATTTCATCAAATGAGATTTTGAATTTGATGTCGTTATTAAGTTCCATTCTAATTGTTTTGATCTTGTATTATTGTTTTGATTTGCTGTATTTGCCCAA
This sequence comes from Lucinisca nassula, assembly GCA_963580285.1. Lineage (NCBI taxonomy): Eukaryota > Metazoa > Mollusca > Bivalvia > Lucinida > Lucinidae > Lucinisca > Lucinisca nassula. The sequence goes on along the minus strand of OY757021.1, from coordinate 39,199,525 downwards.
CATCTCTTCTGCATGGTCCTTCACCGACACTGAACAGTGGAAGTTCAGTCTCGGGGGAGGGTTATGTAGCGTAAATATGTGTTAGGTGAGTTTATTCACCTTGTATCCTGTACATATCCCGAGGGAGCAATAGCTTTTCGATGCACCACTCCGGTAGTGTGATCGTCGGGCCTTGCTCCCGTCATTTGGCAGGACTCTGACAGGAGACTTGCAGGAGTCGCCGGAGCTTCTGTCAGGGTATATAAGGGCGCAGTTTGTGATTGTTGGGCAGAGTATGTTTCACTTATGAGGATTTAATACAGAAATAAAGGTTAGTGCTTGTTCATTTGGATTGTTCATCTATATCTAAGGAATTCACACGAATCCTGAATTATTTTGTGGCGTTAGGGTCGAGAAAACGCTACATTGGTGGCAGCGGTGGGATTAGTGAAAAAGTTGAGACAAGATGGATTTTTCAAATGATAAAAGAAGTGAAACGGTTACTACTCCAACAGAGCAGCACTACAGAAGCCTTTATGGAAGTGCTACACCATTCCCGGAGCAACAATTACGTTATAGATGGAGTACTCCTGTAAACGATTCAGGCGAGCAGGGAAGAGAAACTGTAAGTCAGAACTTTCTATTTTCTCCAGAATACGAGAGCTATTCTCCTACATTCTCACATTCTGCAGATAGTGCTATTGGTAACTGCACTCCTTATTCTCCACGCTTTGGTAGCACGGTTCTGTATAAAACTCCAGTTCAGCGTGGAGATACAGAAAGCTCCAAGATTGTGGAAGAAATAGGTAGTGATTCGCGGTCGTCTGAAATGTCATGTGTCAGGAAAATGTGGCGGTTAATCAAATTATTTTCATTTGGGATGACTGTAACACTCCTTTCTGTGTTGTGTTACTGGTGCGTTAGGAAGTTCACATCTGTGAATAATTTTAATATGAGTCACGATAACATGATTTACATTGTTGTAGCATTAACCGCAATTTTTGCAATGGTGATCACAGGATTATTTGTGAATCTCAGTTCAAACTCATTTGACCTGAAAGTACGTGATTCAGCTCTTTGGCAACGAAGACGATCGGCACAAAATTATGCAAGAGATACACCTAGTCAGTTAAAGGAGCAGACCTTTTATACTCCGACAGGAGAAAGGAGCTTTCAAGCTACTCCGGCAGTTGCTCGGAGTGGTGACATTAGCCCTTCAACAGTCCGGAGAATTGAAGAATCCAACGTGATGGGACAGCCTGCCACTGCACGAACTAATTTAGCTGCTCCGGTAGTAACACGATCAGGTGTTGTTGAACCTTTAAATCATAAAAATGATGATATGAACATTGTTGCAAAAGAGACTAATGCAAACCCGATATTCAGGCCGACTCCTACTGTAGTCCAGAATGATTTGGAAACTCCTTCTAAACTTCAGACACTTGGTATGAATGACTAGCAAATGAAACATTTACATTATCTGGCCATGGCATCTCGCATTGTCTGCATATAATTTCATTTCCTTTCACTAATCGAGACATTGCGTCGGCATTTCCATGTTTTGATCCTGGTCTATGAATTATATCAAAATCAAACTGGCTGAGTTGTTGCAACCATCTTTGCACTTGGCCTTCTGGTTCCTTAAATCGGTGTAACCACCGCAAGGATCCATGATCTGTGCGTAAGATGAACCGACGTCCTAACAAATAGTGTTTGAAGTACTTTGTGAAATACACTACCGCTAGCATTTCCTTTCTTGTTACACAGTAGTTCTGTTCGGGTTTTTCAAGTGTTCTGCTTGCATAAGCAATGACTCGTTCTTTCCCTTTCTGCGTCTGTGACAAAACAGCTCCTATAGCAAACGAGCTAGCATCAGTATCAAGAATAAATTCTTCACCATCCACTTCCGGATACGCGAGAATGGGAGCTGAAGTTAACTTTTCCTTAAGTAGGATAAAAGCACTTTCACAAGGGTCTGTCCAAAGCCACTGAGTGGTAGGCTTGATCAAATTGTAAAGAGGTTTGGCTACGTGTGCATAGTCTTTCACGATTAATGATCCCACCGCTGCCACCAATGTAGCGTTTTCTCGACCCTAACGCCACAAAATAATTCAGGATTCGTGTGAATTCCTTAGATATAGATGAAAATTCTAATGATGCAAGAGAAACAGGTTCGGATCCGATAGTTAAAGAGCGTCAAAAGAAGAAACCTGGCAGAAAAGTCAACAAACCGGCTACTGCCCAAAACAGAGAACATGCTGAAAAGATTTGTGACGTTCTTTTTAAGCTTCAACATGCTCAAAGTTCACCCCCAGTTGTTGTACACGGAGACAATATTAAACCATATGTAGGACCGGAAAAATTTGACTGGTTTCAAGTACCTACTCAAAGTGTAAAGTTTGTGTCTTTACCTGATCTGGAAAACTTTAACATGAAGATTTCAGAACCGTTATCTGGTATAAAAGTTTCTGGATCGAGAATGAAAGAAAGTTCAGTTGAATCCAGCAAAGATGTTCATCTGTCTCCAACATTTTGTTTGGTAGACAAACTAAACCAGAGCAGTGCAAGAGAGCCGTCTTATTTTGTAAGTGACTGTAGGTCTCCATTTTGTACATTATGTGAGGACAGTGAATTAATCGAACACAATAAGAGGCCCCAAAACGTTGTAAGTATTCAGGCTGTGCCGTATGAACTGAAAGTTAACACTTTTTGTAAAAACTGCCCCCTGTGTCGGAAGGAATTGCAACAGGGCCGTAAGGGTCTCTTAAAGGAGCCAGAGGAAGCCAGCTTATTACCGGTACAGAGCTCACTGGAGCACTATCAGTCGAGGGAGCAATGGTCACCGGAGCATGAACAATTATGTTCATGGGAGCATAATTGCTCTACGGATCAGTATTCACCGGAGCGTGAAGATTCACCGGAGCAGTTTATTTGTCCAGCAGAGCGTGGACATTTTTCAAGCAAATCACAAAATGCACGAGAATTTGATGCACAATACATGAAGAGCTTCACACGTGCTCGAATTCAGTCAAGTATATATTTCTCAAACGACGGACGTGTGTATACATCAGAGAAGATGGAAAAGCCTTTCATATGTGACATTTGTGAGCATGGCTTCAGCAACAAGCGGAATTTAAAGAGACATAAGAAGGAGGGGCATTCAGCTACTACGGGTTATTTTGTGTGCACTGAGGAGGCTTGTTCAGCTACCTTTCTTCGACGGGGTTACCTGCGCGACCATCTCAAGAACCGGCATCGTCTTCAGCCTGCAACAATTGAAGCCTTAGTTGCAGGAGCAGCTGAGCAGTATTGCCCAGCCGAGAGCTACAGACGCCGACGCAAGACTGTAGTTTCTCCGACAGTGCGTGCGGAGCAAACAGTGTTGGAGCCAGAACAACCAGACTGCATTCAACCTGGAGCGTTCGACGACGTTGATGATTTGTTAAGTCTTCATCCAGGGGAAGAGGAAAGTCTTAGTGCAGCGGGCGTCACACAGTGTAGGGATGCCCAGCCGGAGCAAGCATATTCCGACATAAGTGAAGATTGGGACGAATCGGACGCAGAGGACCTTCTGAATAGTTTAGCCGATGCCTATGACACTGTGAACAACAGCAGCAGTTCTTCACCTCATGCGGGCTTGACTCCTGACACTCCTCCTGATTCTTCAAGTACATCACAGGAGTCTCAGTCGGAGCCCAATGGTTCGTCGGAACATGTGAACGACAATAGCGGTTCTCCTGGAATGGATGGTGGATCTTCACCTCACGTCACGGTCCAAGGGGTGAATCTGGCGCTTGTGAAGACAACAACGACCTACCCAGACGGAAGAGTGGAGGAACAACGTGTCGCGTCTGTGGGTTATACGGAATCTGTTAGACCAGGGGACATCGACCCACAGTCTCTCTTTAACTATTTACAGGGAGAATTCATCCAATACATGAGTGGGAATTATTTCCAAAATTAACTCTTTCTGAGTATTCTTAGACTTATGTGGACTTAATTTGCAGTGAACATTCACCAGTGACTGTGAAAATTCTGTTGGATTATTTTAAAGTTTATTCTTAAGTTCGAGGAATCTATTTTTTGCTATAACCTAAGTGTGACAGTTGTTTAAAGACTAATTTCATCAAATGAGATTTTGAATTTGATGTCATTATTAAGTTCCATTCTAATTGTTTTGATCTTGTATTATTGTTTTGATTTGCTGTATTTGCCCAACATCTCTTCTGCATGGTCCTTCACCGACACTGAACAGTGGAAGTTCAGTCTCGGGGGAGGGTTATGTAGCGTAAATATGTGTTAGGTGAGTTTATTCACCTTGTATCCTGTACATATCCCGAGGGAGCAATAGCTTTTCGATGCACCACTCCGGTAGTGTGATCGTCGGGCCTTGCTCCCGTCATTTGGCAGGACTCTGACAGGAGACTTGCAGGAGTCGCCGGAGCTTCTGTCAGGGTATATAAGGGCGCAGTTTGTGATTGTTGGGCAGAGTATGTTTCACTTATGAGGATTTAATACAGAAATAAAGGTTAGTGCTTGTTCATTTGGATTGTTCATCTATATCTAAGGAATTCACACGAATCCTGAATTATTTTGTGGCGTTAGGGTCGAGAAAACGCTACATTGGCAGGTTCGATGAAAGAAGGCACTTTGTTGAACTCAAATAGAGGAATCGAGTTTTCAAATATCGAAACAGGTGGATTTGCAGCCAGAAGAACGTTCAGTGGAAGCGGTACTGATGTGTGGCTCGAGTTTGTTACATTTCTCCCCCTCATCTCTTGACTTCGTCCCGAAGTCGTACATGCCTCACAAGGCTAACCCCGAGGGCGGAGTCTATGTACGTGTGTACATATCCACTACACCCAAGATCAGATGGTATGGTGGAAAGGACTAACAGGTCTGTGTACAACATCCTGTCAAAGTACGTAACAGAGAATCAGCGAGACTGGGACCAGCACCTTGATTTTATTGTTATGGCATTCAATAGCACAGTGCATGAAAGTACAGGCATGTCACCTTACCGTCTAGTGTTTGGAGAAAAGATGACAGTTCCTATAGATCTTTTAACCGATCCTGTTCCAGGCGAAGAAATTTCCAGTGCATCAGAATATGTGATGGAATTGCAAGGAAAATTGAGAGCGGCACACATTAATGTAAGGGACACTCTCAAAATATCTGCAGAAAGGCAGAAAAAACAGTATAATTGTAGAGTCCATGAATTATTTTGTGGCGTTAGGGTCGAGAAAACGCTACATTAAAAAGTGTTTGTTCTTCCAGCATGAGACCTCGTTTCTTGGCCACATGGTTTCAAAAGAAGGTGTAAAACCTGATCCGGCAAAGATTCAAGCCGTGTCTCATATACAAAGACCATCATGTGTAACAGAACTAAGAAGTTTTTTAGGTCTTACGTCTTACTATAGAAAGTTCGTGAAAGACTATGCACACGTAGCCAAACCTCTTTACAATTTGATCAAGCCTACCACTCAGTGGCTTTGGACAGACCCTTGTGAAAGTGCTTTTATCCTACTTAAGGAAAAGTTAACTTCAGCTCCCATTCTCGCGTATCCGGAAGTGGATGGTGAAGAATTTATTCTTGATACTGATGCTAGCTCGTTTGCTATAGGAGCTGTTTTGTCACAGACGCAGAAAGGGAAAGAACGAGTCATTGCTTATGCAAGCAGAACACTTGAAAAACCCGAACAGAACTACTGTGTAACAAGAAAGGAAATGCTAGCGGTAGTGTATTTCACAAAGTACTTCAAACACTATTTGTTAGGACGTCGGTTCATCTTACGCACAGATCATGGATCCTTGCGGTGGTTACACCGATTTAAGGAACCAGAAGGCCAAGTGCAAAGATGGTTGCAACAACTCAGCCAGTTTGATTTTGATATAATTCATAGACCAGGATCAAAACATGGAAATGCCGACGCAATGTCTCGATTAGTGAAAGGAAATGAAATTATATGCAGACAATGCGAGATGCCATGGCCAGATAATGTAAATATTTCATTTGCTAGTCATTCACAGGAAGAGGATTTTGAGTTCCAAATTAATATGGACGTTCTTGAAAACAGTGACAATGAAAATTCTAATGATGCAAGAGAAACAGGTTCGGATCCGATAGTTAAAGAGCGTCAAAAGAAGAAACCTGGCAGAAAAGTCAACAAACCGGCTACTGCCCAAAACAGAGAACATGCTGAAAAGAATCTTGATCTGGAGAAGCTAAGGAAGGCCCAAAGTGAAGATGAAAGTCTATCTTTTATTATAAACCTGAAACAGAATGGTAAAGAAAAGCCAAACTGGAATGCAATTTCCGACAAAAGTCCGGAAATAAAATTCTGGTTGGCAAGATGGGAATTACTCGAGATCAAGAACGACCTATTATGCTTAAAGTGGCATTATTCAGAAACAGAGATCAAGTGGAGAGTTTGTGTGCCAAGTGAACTTGTAAATTCAGTATTATGGCACCTACATGATGCCCATACATCTGGACATCCTGGAATAAAGAAGACGTGGGAAAACGCAAAAGAATGTCCATTCTATTGGCGGCAAATGCATGATTTAACAGCAGATTATGTAAGGGCATGTCGCATATGTGGTGAGAGAAATGATCCACAATGTAGTAAACGACATTCGATGAAGTCATACATTATGGGCGGACGATTCGAACGGATAGCTGCTGATATATCCGGCCCTTACCCTACATCAACCCAAGGGAATATGTATATCTTGGTAGTTGGAGATTATTTCACAAAATTGACTGAGTTATACCCACTTCCAAATATTACAGCTAGAACAGTTGCAGATTATCTCTTCCGGGGATGGATAAAGCGCTACGGATGTCCAAGAGAGATACATTCAGACCAAGGTAGACAGTTCGAAAGTGCTCTTTTCAGAGAAGTGTGTGCCTTATTGCAGATAGGGAAATCCCGGACAAGTCCACTGCACCCAAGATCAGATGGTATGGTGGAAAGGACTAACAGGTCTGTGTACAACATCCTGTCAAAGTACGTAACAGAGAATCAGCGAGACTGGGACCAGCACCTTGATTTTATTGTTATGGCATTCAATAGCACAGTGCATGAAAGTACAGGCATGTCACCTTACCGTCTAGTGTTTGGAGAAAAGATGACAGTTCCTATAGATCTTTTAACCGATCCTGTTCCAGGCGAAGAAATTTCCAGTGCATCAGAATATGTGATGGAATTGCAAGGAAAATTGAGAGCGGCACACATTAATGTAAGGGACACTCTCAAAATATCTGCAGAAAGGCAGAAAAAACAGTATAATTGTAGAGTCAATGAATTTACCTACAAACCCGGTGACTTAGTGTGGAGGAATCAGAAAAAGGTAACCCCTGGAATCAAGTGTAAGATTTCTCGGCATTGGACGGGTCCATGGATTATTACAGAAAAGATTTGTGACGTTCTTTTTAAGCTTCAACATGCTCAAAGTTCACCCCCAGTTGTTGTACACGGAGACAATATTAAACCATATGTAGGACCGGAAAAATTTGATTGGTTTCAAGTACCTACTCAAAGTGTAAAGTTTGTGTCTTTACCTGATCTGGAAAACTTTAACATGAAGATTTCAGAACCGTTATCTGGTATAAAAGTTTCTGGATCGAGAATGAAAGAAAGTTCAGTTGAATCCAGCAAAGATGTTCATCTGTCTCCAACATTTTGTTTGGTAGACAAACTAAACCAGAGCAGTGCAAGAGAGCCGTCTTATTTTGTAAGTGACTGTAGGTCTCCATTTTGTACATTATGTGAGGACAGTGAATTAATCGAACACAATAAGAGGCCCCAAAACGTTGTAAGTATTCAGGCTGTGCCGTATGAACTGAAAGTTAACACTTTTTGTAAAAACTGCCCCCTGTGTCGGAAGGAATTGCAACAGGGCCGTAAGGGTCTCTTAAAGGAGCCAGAGGAAGCCAGCTTATTACCGGTACAGAGCTCACTGGAGCACTATCAGTCGAGGGAGCAATGGTCACCGGAGCATGAACAATTATGTTCATGGGAGCATAATTGCTCTACGGATCAGTATTCACCGGAGCGTGAAGATTCACCGGAGCAGTTTATTTGTCCAGCAGAGCGTGGACATTTTTCAAGCAAATCACAAAATGCACGAGAATTTGATGCACAATACATGAAGAGCTTCACACGTGCTCGAATTCAGTCAAGTATATATTTCTCAAACGACGGACGTGTGTATACATCAGAGAAGATGGAAAAGCCTTTCATATGTGACATTTGTGAGCATGGCTTCAGCAACAAGCGGAATTTAAAGAGACATAAGAAGGAGGGGCATTCAGCTACTACGGGTTATTTTGTGTGCACTGAGGAGGCTTGTTCAGCTACCTTTCTTCGACGGGGTTACCTGCGCGACCATCTCAAGAACCGGCATCGTCTTCAGCCTGCAACAATTGAAGCCTTAGTTGCAGGAGCAGCTGAGCAGTATTGCCCAGCCGAGAGCTACAGACGCCGACGCAAGACTGTAGTTTCTCCGACAGTGCGTGCGGAGCAAACAGTGTTGGAGCCAGAACAACCAGACTGCATTCAACCTGGAGCGTTCGACGACGTTGATGATTTGTTAAGTCTTCATCCAGGGGAAGAGGAAAGTCTTAGTGCAGCGGGCGTCACACAGTGTAGGGATGCCCAGCCGGAGCAAGCATATTCCGACATAAGTGAAGATTGGGACGAATCGGACGCAGAGGACCTTCTGAATAGTTTAGCCGATGCCTATGACACTGTGAACAACAGCAGCAGTTCTTCACCTCATGCGGGCTTGACTCCTGACACTCCTCCTGATTCTTCAAGTACATCACAGGAGTCTCAGTCGGAGCCCAATGGTTCGTCGGAACATGTGAACGACAATAGCGGTTCTCCTGGAATGGATGGTGGATCTTCACCTCACGTCACGGTCCAAGGGGTGAATCTGGCGCTTGTGAAGACAACAACGACCTACCCAGACGGAAGAGTGGAGGAACAACGTGTCGCGTCTGTGGGTTATACGGAATCTGTTAGACCAGGGGACATCGACCCACAGTCTCTCTTTAACTATTTACAGGGAGAATTCATCCAATACATGAGTGGGAATTATTTCCAAAATTAACTCTTTCTGAGTATTCTTAGACTTATGTGGACTTAATTTGCAGTGAACATTCACCAGTGACTGTGAAAATTCTGTTGGATTATTTTAAAGTTTATTCTTAAGTTCGAGGAATCTATTTTTTGCTATAACCTAAGTGTGACAGTTGTTTAAAGACTAATTTCATCAAATGAGATTTTGAATTTGATGTCATTATTAAGTTCCATTCTAATTGTTTTGATCTTGTATTATTGTTTTGATTTGCTGTATTTGCCCAACATCTCTTCTGCATGGTCCTTCACCGACACTGAACAGTGGAAGTTCAGTCTCGGGGGAGGGTTATGTAGCGTAAATATGTGTTAGGTGATCAATATGACTGTCAAATGTCTTGCTAAATACAATGATATCATCAAGGTATAGAACAGCAATGTACCATTGAAGTCCTGCAAGTGCCCGTTCCATAAGACGCTGGAAGGTCGCGGGGGCATTGCATAGTCCAAATGGCATTGTAACATAATGGTACAATCCGCCTCTCGGGGTGGCAAAAGCTGTCTTCTCTTTATCAACTTCATCAAGAGGAACCTGATGATAAGCCATATCACAATCAAGACTTGTAAACCAGTCAGAACCGGAAAGAGCATCAAGATTGTCGTTAATACGTGGTATTGGATAGGCATCCTTGATAGTCTTTTCGTTAAGCTTCCTGTAATCAACGCACATTCTCCAGCTTCCATCTTTCTTTCTGACCAAAACGGTCTGTGCAGACCACGGGCTCATGGATTTCTCGATCAAACCCTTTTCTTCCAATTTCTTTATTTCTTCATCAAGTACATCACGTTTGAATAAAGGAATCCGTCTTGTAGCTTCTTTGATAGGAGTTTCGTCATTTAACTTGATTTTGTGACTCCCAATTGTTGTACGGCCTACTTCACCTGGTTTTGCAAAATTGTCTTCATGCTGTATGATCAATTTTTTAAAATGGACACGTTGTTCTTGTGATAAATATTCACATCCCTTTTCAAACATTCGGAGGCGTGGGTTCGAATCCCACCGCTGCCACCAATGTAGCGTTTTCTCGACCCTAACGCCACAAAATAATTCAGGATTCGTGTGAATTCCTTAGATATAGATGAACAATCCAAATGAACAAGCACTAACCTTTATTTCTGTATTAAATCCTCATAAGTGAAACATACTCTGCCCAACAATCACAAACTGCGCCCTTATATACCCTGACAGAAGCTCCGGCGACTCCTGCAAGTCTCCTGTCAGAGTCCTGCCAAATGACCTAACACATAAGTACTAGTGTTAATGATGCTACCTCTGTTAAGGCTGTTGAAGTAATCAATACAGTAGCTGATACTGGTGCTCATAGTCAAGCTACTGACAATGAGGGAGTAAGAAGACGTGAGAAAACGCTACATTGGTGGCAGCGGTGGGATTAGTGAAAAAGTTGAGACAAGATGGATTTTTCAAATGATAAAAGAAGTGAAACGGTTACTACTCCAACAGAGCAGCACTACAGAAGCCTTTATGGAAGTGCTACACCATTCCCGGAGCAACAATTACGTTATAGATGGAGTACTCCTGTAAACGATTCAGGCGAGCAGGGAAGAGAAACTGTAAGTCAGAACTTTCTATTTTCTCCAGAATACGAGAGCTATTCTCCTACATTCTCACATTCTGCAGATAGTGCTATTGGTAACTGCACTCCTTATTCTCCACGCTTTGGTAGCACGGTTCTGTATAAAACTCCAGTTCAGCGTGGAGATACAGAAAGCTCCAAGATTGTGGAAGAAATAGGTAGTGATTCGCGGTCGTCTGAAATGTCATGTGTCAGGAAAATGTGGCGGTTAATCAAATTATTTTCATTTGGGATGACTGTAACACTCCTTTCTGTGTTGTGTTACTGGTGCGTTAGGAAGTTCACATCTGTGAATAATTTTAATATGAGTCACGATAACATGATTTACATTGTTGTAGCATTAACCGCAATTTTTGCAATGGTGATCACAGGATTATTTGTGAATCTCAGTTCAAACTCATTTGACCTGAAAGTACGTGATTCAGCTCTTTGGCAACGAAGACGATCGGCACAAAATTATGCAAGAGATACACCTAGTCAGTTAAAGGAGCAGACCTTTTATACTCCGACAGGAGAAAGGAGCTTTCAAGCTACTCCGGCAGTTGCTCGGAGTGGTGACATTAGCCCTTCAACAGTCCGGAGAATTGAAGAATCCAACGTGATGGGACAGCCTGCCACTGCACGGACTAATTTAGCTGCTCCGGTAGTTACACGATCAGGTGTTGTTGAACCTTTAACTCATAAAAATGATGATATGAACATTGTTGCAAATGAGACTAATGCAAACCCGATATTCAGGCCGACTCCTACTGTAGTTCAGAATGATTTGGAAACTCCTTCTAAACTTCAGACACTTGGTATGAATGATAATGCATTTGGAACACAGCATTTGCCTGAAACTGCAGCAAAGGAAGTAAATTGTCCGAATAGTAATACAGGTTCGATGAAAGAAGGCACTTTGTTGAACTCAAATAGAGGAATCGAGTTTTCAAATATCGAAACAGGTGGATTTGCAGCCAGAAGAACGTTCAGTGGAAGCGGTACTGATGTGTGGCTCGAGTTTGTTCGATACTTTGAAAATCTAATGGCTTTGAACAACTGGTCACAGGAGAAGTCTAGAAGAATATTTCTGTGTCTTTTGAGAGGTCAAGCTGAGTCCTTTGCCTATGGATTACCTTTAGATGTACAAAGCAATTGGACATGTCTCAAAATGCATATGGAAGAAAGGTTTGGACTTCTAGCTATGAGAGACAGCTATATAGCCGAGGCAAAGTTGCGGAGGAAGAAAAATGATGAAAATTTTAGGGACTTTGGACAAGCTGTTGAAAGTCTTTTCAGACGTGCGTATCCCGAGAACCTCGACGTAGTCAGAGAAAATGCTCTTACAACATTCCTTGAAAACTGTAGCGATTCCGCAGATTTCCGAATGGCAGTTAAGAGAACCAAGCCACAGACACTTCAAGAAGCGGTCAAGAATGCTATCCAAGAAGAATGTATTCGCCTTGGAGAAAGTGAAAAGAAGAGTACTAGCAAACCTGCGAAACCTGTGTTTGACTTGCAAGTAGGTTCAAAACCCCACTACGAACATGGTCGGTATCAACGGAACAGGAAACCGTGGATACAAAGGGAGCAAACTGACGGACGGAGCAAGAGTGAACGGAGCAGGTCCTGTCACAAGGATAAAACGTCTTCACGTCAGCCAACAAATGGATGGAATTCAAACAATTCGCAGGAGCAGAGGGAAATTTCAGACAAGAATAAAGACCATTTAAACTAAAGATGACCAACTCTGGGGGCCGCGAGGGGGTCATTAATCGAGAAAGGCCTATTCAAACGGACAGTAGATGTCGCATCAGAGTTCCGTTCAGTGACGGTATGATGGTTTCTGGATTGTTGTACAATATACCAGCGTTATGGAAGGTTGACACTGGTTCAAGAAAGACATTTATCACGTTCGACACCTTTGACAGAATTCCACCACAATTCAAGCCAGAATTGAAATCAACAAAACACAAGTTCTCTAATGCTAGTGGGCATGAGATACTGTGCAGAGGTGAAGGTTTGATGACATTGGAGTTGGAAGGAAGGGAATTATACTTTCCTGTTATTGTTGGTGATGTTACAAACAACTTGCTCGGAGAAGATTTTATCACACACTTTGAATGTAATTTCGATTACGATGCACGGGAATTCATCATAAAACTTGGTGGTCAGAATATTTATCACAGGAAACAAAAGAATGTGTTGCAAAAGTATGTGACTGCGGATACTGTTTATGCTCCACCAGGACATGAAAGCGTTTGTCACATTAAGCTGAAAAACAGATCATGCGGATTCGAAAGTAGAGACAGTGAACTTGGCATTTTGACTCCGGTACGGAAGTTTGTGCAAACATATGGTCTTGCGGTTGCGAGGACTCTTGTTGATACTTCTTATTCGGCAGTCTATGCAAGGATACTAAACCCAGGTGATACCGGAGTTACAATAAACAAAGGTACTCCCGTGGCATTGCTGTCTCCTGTAGAGGAAATAGGACATTCCTTCGACTTGGAAGGACTCGAAGAGAATAATTTACAGATGAATAACACCACAACAGGACTAGAATTGCCAGAACATCTGAAACAAATGTTTGAAAAGGGATGTGAATATTTATCACAAGAACAACGTGTCCAATTTAAAAAATTGATCATACAGCATGAAGACAATTTTGCAAAACCAGGTGAAGTAGGCCGTACAACAATTGGGAGTCACAAAATCAAGTTAAATGACGAAACTCCTATCAAAGAAGCTCCAAGACGGATTCCTTTATTCAAACGTGATGTACTTGATGAAGAAATAAAGAAATTGGAAGAAAAGGGTTTGATCGAGAAATCCATGAGCCCGTGGTCTGCACAGACCGTTTTGGTCAGAAAGAAAGATGGAAGCTGGAGAATGTGCGTTGATTACAGGAAGCTTAACGAAAAGACTATCAAGGATGCCTATCCAATACCACGTATTAACGACAATCTTGATGCTCTTTCCGGTTCTGACTGGTTTACAAGTCTTGATTGTGATATGGCTTATCATCAGGTTCCTCTTGATGAAGTTGATAAAGAGAAGACAGCTTTTGCCACCCCGAGAGGCGGATTGTACCATTATGTTACAATGCCATTTGGACTATGCAATGCCCCCGCGACCTTCCAGCGTCTTATGGAACGGGCACTTGCAGGACTTCAATGGTACATTGCTGTTCTATACCTTGATGATATCATTGTATTTAGCAAGACATTTGACAGTCATATTGATCACCTCACAAGTGTATTTGCAAGACTAACAGAAACTGGACTGAAGCTAAAAGCCAAAAAGTGTTTGTTCTTCCAGCATGAGACCTCGTTTCTTGGCCACATGGTTTCAAAAGAAGGTGTAAAACCTGATCCGGCAAAGATTCAAGCCGTGTCTCATATACAAAGACCATCATGTGTAACAGAACTAAGAAGTTTTTTAGGTCTTACGTCTTACTATAGAAAGTTCGTGAAAGACTATGCACACGTAGCCAAACCTCTTTACAATTTGATCAAGCCTACCACTCAGTGGCTTTGGACAGACCCTTGTGAAAGTGCTTTTATCCTACTTAAGGAAAAGTTAACTTCAGCTCCCATTCTCGCGTATCCGGAAGTGGATGGTGAAGAATTTATTCTTGATACTGATGCTAGCTCGTTTGCTATAGGAGCTGTTTTGTCACAGACGCAGAAAGGGAAAGAACGAGTCATTGCTTATGCAAGCAGAACACTTGAAAAACCCGAACAGAACTACTGTGTAACAAGAAAGGAAATGCTAGCGGTAGTGTATTTCACAAAGTACTTCAAACACTATTTGTTAGGACGTCGGTTCATCTTACGCACAGATCATGGATCCTTGCGGTGGTTACACCGATTTAAGGAACCAGAAGGCCAAGTGCAAAGATGGTTGCAACAACTCAGCCAGTTTGATTTTGATATAATTCATAGACCAGGATCAAAACATGGAAATGCCGACGCAATGTCTCGATTAGTGAAAGGAAATGAAATTATATGCAGACAATGCGAGATGCCATGGCCAGATAATGTAAATATTTCATTTGCTAGTCATTCACAGGAAGAGGATTTTGAGTTCCAAATTAATATGGACGTTCTTGAAAACAGTGACAATGAAAATTCTAATGATGCAAGAGAAACAGGTTCGGATCCGATAGTTAAAGAGCGTCAAAAGAAGAAACCTGGCAGAAAAGTCAACAAACCGGCTACTGCCCAAAACAGAGAACATGCTGAAAAGGATCTTGATCCAGAGAAGCTAAGGAAGGCCCAAAGTGAAGATGAAAGTCTATCTTTTATTATAAACCTGAAACAGAATGGTAAAGAAAAGCCAAACTGGAATGCAATTTCCGACAAAAGTCCGGAAATAAAATTCTAGTTGGCAAGATGGGAATTACTCGAGATCAAGAACGACCTATTATGCTTAAAGTGGCATTATTCAGAAACAGAGATCAAGTGGAGAGTTTGTGTGCCAAGTGAACTTGTAAATTCAGTATTATGGCACCTACATGATGCCCATACATCTGGACATCCTGGAATAAAGAAGACGTGGGAAAACGCAAAAGAATGTCCATTCTATTGGCGGCAAATGCATGATTTAACAGCAGATTATGTAAGGGCATGTCGCATATGTGGTGAGAGAAATGATCCACAATGTAGTAAACGACATTCGATGAAGTCATACATTATGGGCGGACGATTCGAACGGATAGCTGCTGATATATCCGGCCCTTACCCTACATCAACCCAAGGGAATATGTATATCTTGGTAGTTGGAGATTATTTCACAAAATTGACTGAGTTATACCCACTTCCAAATATTACAGCTAGAACAGTTGCAGATTATCTCTTCCGGGGATGGATAAAGCGCTACGGATGTCCAAGAGAGATACATTCAGACCAAGGTAGACAGTTCGAAAGTGCTCTTTTCAGAGAAGTGTGTGCCTTATTGCAGATAGGGAAATCCCGGACAAGTCCACTGCACCCAAGATCAGATGGTATGGTGGAAAGGACTAACAGGTCTGTGTACAACATCCTGTCAAAGTACGTAACAGAGAATCAGCGAGACTGGGACCAGCACCTTGATTTTATTGTTATGGCATTCAATAGCACAGTGCATGAAAGTACAGGCATGTCACCTTACCGTCTAGTGTTTGGAGAAAAGATGACAGTTCCTATAGATCTTTTAACCGATCCTGTTCCAGGCGAAGAAATTTCCAGTGCATCAGAATATGTGATGGAATTGCAAGGAAAATTGAGAGCGGCACACATTAATGTAAGGGACACTCTCAAAATATCTGCAGAAAGGCAGAAAAAAACAGTATAATTGTAGAGTCAATGAATTTACCTACAAACCCGGTGACTTAGTGTGGAGGAATCAGAAAAAGGTAACCCCTGGAATCAAGTGTAAGATTTCTCGGCATTGGACGGGTCCATGGATTATTACAGAAAAGATTTGTGACGTTCTTTTTAAGCTTCAACATGCTCAAAGTTCACCCCCAGTTGTTGTACACGGAGACAATATTAAACCATATGTAGGACCGGAAAAATTTGATTGGTTTCAAGTACCTACTCAAAGTGTAAAGTTTGTGTCTTTACCTGATCTGGAAAACTTTAACATGAAGATTTCAGAACCGTTATCTGGTATAAAAGTTTCTGGATCGAGAATGAAAGAAAGTTCAGTTGAATCCAGCAAAGATGTTCATCTGTCTCCAACATTTTGTTTGGTAGACAAACTAAACCAGAGCAGTGCAAGAGAGCCGTCTTATTTTGTAAGTGACTGTAGGTCTCCATTTTGTACATTATGTGAGGACAGTGAATTAATCGCACACAATAAGAGGCCCCAAAACGTTGTAAGTATTCAGGCTGTGCCGTATGAACTGAAAGTTAACACTTTTTGTAAAAACTGCCCCCTGTGTCGGAAGGAATTGCAACAGGGCCGTAAGGGTCTCTTAAAGGAGCCAGAGGAAGCCAGCTTATTACCGGTACAGAGCTCACTGGAGCACTATCAGTCGAGGGAGCAATGGTCACCGGAGCATGAACAATTATGTTCATGGGAGCATAATTGCTCTACGGATCAGTATTCACCGGAGCGTGAAGATTCACCGGAGCAGTTTATTTGTCCAGCAGAGCGTGGACATTTTTCAAGCAAATCACAAAATGCACGAGAATTTGATGCACAATACATGAAGAGCTTCACACGTGCTCGAATTCAGTCAAGTATATATTTCTCAAACGACGGACGTGTGTATACATCAGAGAAGATGGAAAAGCCTTTCATATGTGACATTTGTGAGCATGGCTTCAGCAACAAGCGGAATTTAAAGAGACATAAGAAGGAGGGGCATTCAGCTACTACGGGTTATTTTGTGTGCACTGAGGAGGCTTGTTCAGCTACCTTTCTTCGACGGGGTTACCTGCGCGACCATCTCAAGAACCGGCATCGTCTTCAGCCTGCAACAATTGAAGCCTTAGTTGCAGGAGCAGCTGAGCAGTATTGCCCAGCCGAGAGCTACAGACGCCGACGCAAGACTGTAGTTTCTCCGACAGTGCGTGCGGAGCAAACAGTGTTGGAGCCAGAACAACCAGACTGCATTCAACCTGGAGCGTTCGACGACGTTGATGATTTGTTAAGTCTTCATCCAGGGGAAGAGGAAAGTCTTAGTGCAGCGGGCGTCACACAGTGTAGGGATGCCCAGCCGGAGCAAGCATATTCCGACATAAGTGAAGATTGGGACGAATCGGACGCAGAGGACCTTCTGAATAGTTTAGCCGATGCCTATGACACTGTGAACAACAGCAGCAGTTCTTCACCTCATGCGGGCTTGACTCCTGACACTCCTCCTGATTCTTCAAGTACATCACAGGAGTCTCAGTCGGAGCCCAATGGTTCGTCGGAACATGTGAACGACAATAGCGGTTCTCCTGGAATGGATGGTGGATCTTCACCTCACGTCACGGTCCAAGGGGTGAATCTGGCGCTTGTGAAGACAACAACGACCTACCCAGACGGAAGAGTGGAGGAACAACGTGTCGCGTCTGTGGGTTATACGGAATCTGTTAGACCAGGGGACATCGACCCACAGTCTCTCTTTAACTATTTACAGGGAGAATTCATCCAATACATGAGTGGGAATTATTTCCAAAATTAACTCTTTCTGAGTATTCTTAGACTTATGTGGACTTAATTTGCAGTGAACATTCACCAGTGACTGTGAAAATTCTGTTGGATTATTTTAAAGTTTATTCTTAAGTTCGAGGAATCTATTTTTTGCTATAACCTAAGTGTGACAGTTGTTTAAAGACTAATTTCATCAAATGAGATTTTGAATTTGATGTCATTATTAAGTTCCATTCTAATTGTTTTGATCTTGTATTATTGTTTTGATTTGCTGTATTTGCCCAACATCTCTTCTGCATGGTCCTTCACCGACACTGAACAGTGGAAGTTCAGTCTCGGGGGAGGGTTATGTAGCGTAAATATGTGTTAGGTGAGTTTATTCACCTTGTATCCTGTACATATCCCGAGGGAGCAATAGCTTTTCGATGCACCACTCCGGTAGTGTGATCGTCGGGCCTTGCTCCCGTCATTTGGCAGGACTCTGACAGGAGACTTGCAGGAGTCGCCGGAGCTTCTGTCAGGGTATATAAGGGCGCAGTTTGTGATTGTTGGGCAGAGTATGTTTCACTTATGAGGATTTAATACAGAAATAAAGGTTAGTGCTTGTTCATTTGGATTGTTCATCTATATCTAAGGAATTCACACGAATCCTGAATTATTTTGAGGCGTTAGGGTCGAGAAAACGCTACATTTGGTAACTTTTCTGACACCTCTTGCTTAAAACTCTTAATGTCAAAAGGATCGATAGGCCACGCTTTCACGGTCTGTATTCGTACTGAGAATCAAAATCAAGTGAGCATTTGCCCTTTTGCTCTACGCGAGGTTTCCGTCCTCGCTGAGCTCTGGCGCTTGTGAAGACAACAACGACCTACCCAGACGGAAGAGCGGAGGAACAACGTGTCGCGTCTGTGGGATATACGGAATCTGCTAGACCAGGGGACACCGACCCACAGTCTCTCTTTAACTATTTACAGGGAGAATTCATCCAATACATGAGTGGGAATTATTTCCAAAATCAACTCTTTCTGAGTATTCTTAGACTTATGTGGACTTAATTTGCAATGAACATTCACCAGTGACTGTGAAAATTCTGTTGGATTATTTTAAAGTCTATTCTCAAGTTCGAGGAATCTATTTTTGGCGATAACCAGAGTGTGACAGTTGTTTAAAGACTAATTTCATCAAATGAGATTTTGAATTTGATGTCATTATTAAGTTCCACTCTAATAGTTTGATCTTGTATTACTGTTTCGATTTGCTGTATTTGCCCAACATCTCTTCTGCATGGCCCTTCACCGACACTGAACAGTGGAAGTTCAGTCTCGGGGGAGGGTTATGTAGCGTAAATATGTGTTAGGTGAGATTAGTCACCTTGGATCCTGTACATACCCCGAGGGAGCAATAGCTGTTCGATGCACCACTCCGGTAGTGTGATCGCCGGGCCTTGCTCCCGTCATTTGGCAGGACTCTGACAGGAGACTTGCAGGAGCCGCCGGAGCTTCTGTCAGGGGATATAAGGGCGCAGTTTGTGATTGTTGGGCAGAGTATGTTTCACTTACGAGGATTTAATACAGAAATAAAGGTTAGTGTTTTCTTGTCCTTTGGGATCATTGATTCCATTGCGGAATTTTGAAAATATTTTGAGGGTCACTGATGTGGCTTAATTGTCCGAAACTAGCAAGTCTGGCGCAGGAAACATGGACACTCCATATTTTCCAGTTATGTGATGTATTCCTTGCTTCCAAAGGATAACCCTTTTATAAAACATATTAGATCCTCGAAGCGGTTTACCAGTACTCGTGTGCGGACGTTTTCAGCTGTGCGTGGAAGCATCATGCAGCCCATTTATATCACGTTGCGTTATATGCGGCGTCTTTGTTAAACGACGTCATGTATTGACCTTTTATGTTAAAATCGTGCGTAAACTGTGTTTTAAGTTCATAAGATAAATCGAATCTTGTATTCATGCCCTTGCATTACTGGATTTATTAAGGTAATAAAATGCTCAGCGAGGTCTCACCGTGATGTCATTCCTCTTCCTCAACTAATATAAACTCAACGATATACGTGCACTCATGGAAGAGGCCCGCCCGCATTAACTGACAAACGTGCTTCAGAAAGGTTCATTATAACGTTAAATCCACGCTTATCTGACGTCACGACGTTCACAAAAAGCCCAACTCGCCAGTGGTAAAGAGGGAAGGGTTCCAGACAATTAACATCTGTATCTTACGACAATGAAATGGCAACACAAGTTTGAAGCAACATTGAATCAACGTTGATTCAACGTTGTTTGTACTGCATATTCATCTAGGTCCACAGGAACAATAATTTTAAAGCGTGTAATCTACCTTTCACGTCTATTTCAAGACGGCACGTGATCACGCATGTGACAATTAGTGGCCCTGTTTAAGCGCATATTCAAAATTACGACTTATTTTAGTGAGTCGCAAATTTAGCTCGTACGAACACTTTGCGATGTTTTGATGAAACTGACGTACGCAGTTCTTTAAAAAGTGCGTACGAGCAATTTAAGATTAATCGTACGATGTTTATTGATAAAACTGGCCCCTGGTCCAATTAAATTTGAATTATAAATTCATAAGAGATCGTGTAGCCTGACTGACTTCGATGAAACGCCAAACTTTCCGCGCAGCACGGGTGCCTAATGGCTTGAAAAAGTAGACATTGCCGGTCTTTACAGAAACTGTCATACTTCTCACGAGAATTACATGAAATAAGTCGAGTGGCGCATTTGTTTCTAATACGGTAACCTGTCACAGCGCCGCGACTGCTGGTTCTCCTCGGATCATAACAGATATTCCTCAATTTACAATGATGCTCTTCCGTTTGGATTGTTAGCTCATTTGAGTCGAAAGCTCCGAGGTGCTATTGTGATTAGTCACCGTGCGTCATCATCGTCGTCCGTCCATCTGTCCGTCCTTTCACAAATTCACGGCACCACCTTAACCACTAAATGGATTTCAATCAAACTTTGCAGAAATGATCTTATGGTGGTCGTCTTTCGAAATTGTTCAAAGAATTTAATTCCATGCAGAACTCTGGTCACCATGTCAACGAAAAAGGGGAAAAAAGAGAAAACTTGTCTAAAAACAGAACGCCCAGGACTTTGAGGTTTGGTATGAAGCTTTATCTAAGGGATCTCTATCAAGATTGTTGAACTTATAGCCAAGGCCCTGTCTTGTTTCACAAAGACTGACAAGGGGAAACCTTTTCAATGTGTTTTATCCAACACCAGATGGTTCAGGCCTTTGATACTTGAGCCCCGCCAAGCGAATTTGTGTCTTCGAGCATTCCGTCATGACAAATTTTAACTGCGCATGCCCAGCCATTCAGAGGGGCCAGGGATATGGCTTTCTGTCTGAAGGTTCTTCTTGATTCACTGCTTGTATGAGCGAGCAGCGAAGGTTCTGGCGAGACTGCGCGGATGCGTAGGCTCGCCTGAACCTTCGCTGTTCGCTTAGGCGATAAGTACCAAAATCGCTTGACGGGGCCCATTTGGTATTCAGTTTCGTCTAGCTTATGGACCTATGCCAAGATTGTCAAAATTACAGCCCTGGGGCAAAAAACTGGTCCCGCAGGATTCCATATGTTTTACATAAACGTTTAACATAAACGTATGTAGACAAAAATTATATCATTGGGGCATAAAATGCCCTCGCCCAGGGGCCACATGTTTTACATAGATTTGTTCAGGGAAAATTTTTCAAATCTTCTTGTCTGAAACCAGAAGGCCCTGACGTTTGATGTTAAGCACATAGCTTCATCTTGTGGAACTCTACTAAGATTGTTCAAATTTTAGCTTTGGGCTCAGACTTGGCCCCGCCATTGGCCAACTTGTTTTACATAGCCTTACATAGGGAAAACCTTCTGTTCCAAAACAAGAAGGCGCTGACATTTGACATTTGGCTTGTAGGCTCGTCTAGTTGACCTCTACAAAGATTTTCAAATAATATATGTACCCTTCTTACCTGTAACCAGAAAGCCCAGGCCTTTGATATTTCGGACATATCTACATTTATTGAACCTGCACCAAGAATGTTCAAATTAAAGCCCTGGGGCTGAACTCTTTAACATAAATTGCATAAAAAAGTCTTTAAACAAAGTACCTTGTGAAACTCTAGTATTAAGTATGTAAATCAATTAGTTCAGTGAGTAATAAAACTGAATCCGCTAGAGCGTACTTATATGTGCTTTCGTAGCTGATTCCATCAGTATAGTAAGAGTTTTTTTTTTTTTTTTTTTCATGTGCAATATTTTATAATAAGCCTGTGCTTACCGTTGTGCAAGGCCTACTGTCCTTGCAGCAGGTAAAGCTAGAGGTGTGTGTGAGGGATGGGGGCTGTAGTTATTCTGTTTCTACATTCTATTCATTTTTCTCTTCATCGCCTCTCTCAGTTTCATCGCCACTTTTATTTTTCTATTTCCTTTGTCTGGGAGACGAGACGACACAAAATGACCCACAATGGTTGACTTGCAATAAACCCCTAACAATTAATCAATCATTATAAGCCTGTATTGATGCGTGTTTGTATTGGAAAGATGCGTGGGCGTTAAAGAGGGAGCCATTGGACCATTTTTTACCATTCCATTTGAACTGCTTGTTCCCAGAACAAAGAATGGGCTAAACCAATACTAAAATGCATCAGTGGAAATAAAGTTATTGCACACCAGTGGAAATTTATTGTTGATGCCTTCGTTAGAAATTATTATCTTACCCTGGTGTTCTTACCCAGGCAAACTACATAAGTATAGTGAGCGAAAAATAAAACATTAAATAAATTCAAAAGAAAATTTCCCAACTCTCGGAATGACCATGCTAGGCGGAACTTTGGCACAGCCTCGGTTCAGCTCAGCACAGTCATCCCTCGGTTAGAAATATTACAACAGAGTTCCATATCAGATTCTTATAGGCTATAATATCATTTAAAGGCATTTATTCTTAGACAGTTAGACACACCGTGTGTATATAATTGTTTTATTGCCCCATGTGATATACTGTATATGGCAGATCAAAGGCAGCCCCTTAAAGGGTGATTAGTAGCCCCTGTTGAATCATCTGACTGAGGCACTAAAGGGGAAAATCAATAATGTACACTCTAGTTAACAGTTAGTCAATTATTGATTTTCTCCAAGTAGGCCCCTTACCTGTTGCAGACAGAGGAGTTCTCTCCAGTCAGGAATGAGGGCTACATAATATTACGTAATGAAATGATAGTTCTCAATAATCAAGAATAAATGCCATTAAGAGATAATAATCCTTAAATACACTGTCTAATTATGTGTCATCTTAATTATCCCTGTCTCGAAGGTAAGCAATATAGTTACAAAACAACAAGAAATAGAAGTGAAGGCAATCAGGATTCGATACAATTAACCCAGAGCTCCCATCAGAGACCCCAAAGGGAAGGAAGCACAAACATGAAACTTCTAGACCCTTATGGAAGCATAAATAGCGGAAAGCCAAAAGGACAGATATTTTCCGTCAAAATGGCCAATTGTCTATTCAATACAAAAATATAAGCGATACACACACTCAAAGACAAACCATAACAAAAACAAGGCATCGCATGCGATACAAATCCCCTCGAACAAGACAACTTCGTGTGTGGAAAACACTGAACTGGCAAAAGTCCAACTTGCTTGAGATATTATCATTTGCAACATTTGTGTAAAGTTTGTTTAAAATCCACGAATAAATGTAGGTTCTAAAGTGATGACAATGTTTCTCTATAAATAGCCAGTGACCTTGACTTGAGGCCATGACCTTGAAAGTAGATCTTGCTCGAGATATTATCGTAAGCATCTTTTGTGTGAAGTTATATTAAAATCTGTTAATAAATGCCGGCGGAAGAGCGATGGCAAAGTTTTTCTAAAAATAGCCACAGTGACCTTGACAGTCGAAATCGCAAGAGATATTGTCAAAATGAACATTTGTGTGAAGTTTGAAATCGGTGAACAAATGAAAGCGCTTGAGCGATGACAAAGTTTTTCTAAAAATAGCCACAGTGACCTTGACCTTGCAAGTCGAACTCGCTCGAGATATTGTCATAAGGAACATTTATATGAAGTTATATTGAAATCGGTGAAATGTAGGCGCTAGAGCGATCACAAAGTTTTTCTAAAAATAAACACAGTGACCTTGACCTTGAAAGTCGAAATCGCTCGAGGTATTGTCATATGGAACGTTTGTGTGAAGTTATATTGAAATCGATTAAGACATGTAAGCGCCAGAGCGATGACAAAGGTTTTCTAAAAATAGCCACAGTGACCTTGACTTTGAAAGATGAACTCGCTCGAGATATTGTCATAAGGAATATTTGTGTGAAGTTATATTGAAATCGGTGAAGAAATGTAGGCGCTAGAACGATAACAAAGTTTTTCTAAAAATAGCTACAGTGACCATGACAGTGGGGTAATGACCTTGAAAATGAGAAGTAAAACAAAGATCAGGAATCGATACAATTAACTTACTCCACCCATCAAAGACACCAAAGGGAAAGAAACATAAACATGGAGCGACCAGACCATAATGGAAACCTAAACAAAGGAAGGCCATGGACAGTTACTTTCCCACAAAATGGCCATATGGCCATCCAAAATAAAAAGACACAAGTGATACACACGGTAAGTAACAAACAACAACATAAATAAACCACCACAGAGGAACCGCCTTTGAACGGTCAGTGGAAAGAATTCCACTTGGGGGCTTAAATCGATTTTACATGGCCATAATCCTCGCCCTTACCTCAAAAGTCTAACTCACTTGAGATATTGCCATACGAAACATTTGTGTGAAATTATATTGAAATCAGTGAAGAAATGTAAGCGCTAGAGCGATGACAAAGTTTTTCTCAAAATAAGCACAGTGACCTTGACCTTGAGGTCTTGACCTTGAAAGTAAAACTCACTCGAGCTATTTTCATAAGGAACATTTGTGTGAAGTTATATTGAAATCGGTGAAAAATGTAGGCGCTAGAGCGATGACAATGTTTTTCTAAAATTGCCACAGTGACCTTGACCTTGAGGTCATGACCTTGAAAGTCGAACTCGTTCGAGATATCGTCAAAGGAAACATTTGTGTGAAGTAATATTGAAATTGGTAGCGAAATGTAGGCGCTAGAGCGATGTCAACGTTTTTCTAAAAATAACCACAGTGACCTTGACCTTGAAAGTCGAAACTACTCGAGATATTGTCATAAGGAACACTTGTGTGAAGTTATTCTGTAATCGGTGAAGAAATGTAGGCGCTAGAGCGATGACAAAGTTTTTCTAAAAAATAGCCACAGTGACCTTGACCTTGAGGCCATGACCTTGAAGGTCGGACTCGCTTGAGATATTGTCATAAAGAACATTTGTGTGAAGTTATATTGAAATTGGTAAAGAAATGTAGGCGCCAGAGCGATGACAATGTTTTTTCTAAAAATAGCCACAGTAACTATGACCTTCAGGTCAACATTGAAAGTCCAACTCGCTCGAGATATTGTCATAAGGAATATTTGTGTGAAGTTATATTAAAATCGGTCAAGAAATGTAGGCGCTAGAGCGATGACAAAAGTACGTACGTACGCTATATCCCCTCGCGATTTAGGCAAATAATTTGTTCAGTCCGGATGAAGGCCTCCTTACTCATCAGTGCAACATCTCCGTGAACACAAAAATCAAACAACTATAGAGATGAAACAACGGTAAGGACTCGACAGCAAGAAACCACTGAAATACTGGAGCAAAAGAACACCAACAGTTAGGCGCCCGGCCATAGACAGAGCATCGGGCACCAACCAACATTACATAAAATCAGATACCCTAATTCTCATTAAGCCTTTACGCTGGAACCGTCATAAAAGCTGAGGCCTGACCCACTGGCGTGCAATTAAAGAGGGAAGCAAAGTTGTCAACCGTGATTGGGTTAACTACCATGCATGCAGTTTGTCATACATGTATATACCCTATCTTTCTATATCGAAGAATGATTTTACGAAATTGGGTGCTGAAGGCATTGCATTTATATATTTTTCTGAATTTATTTACTAAGTCATCATAAAATTCGGGTTCCGATAGACCTTGTTCTAGAAGAGATTTAAGTCAAACACTGAATTTTGAAATTAAATTGGAATGACGTGTATAAAATTTTGAAAAGACTTTGCGTATTTTTTGATACCGATAACCCTGATTAAGAAGTTCAGCAGTTAACAAATTATAACGAGTGTTGAGGTCAGTTACATGACTAAACACTCTGGCAAATCGAATTAATTCGAAATATAAACGCCATTGGATGCCGCACGAGGAACATCACCATCCAAGAAAGAAACAATCAGTCCCAAAATCAAATTCATCGCGTTTATCATAAATTTTGCAAGAAACAAACCCGTCTGCAATGAACAGATGCAAATCCAAAAACGGGGCCTTGGTATCAGAAGAATTTGCATTATTTAACTGAAGCCCCAGGGAGGTAAATTTGACTGATCAAACCATCGAAATTGGTATTGTCAACATCCAACAAACCATCCAAATATCCAGAAGCCGAGCCAAAGCCCTCGATAACTCAACGGAAATGGACACCATTATCCCTGAAATCACCATTTAATTTCCTGTCCGACCAGCAAAAAATCTTAGTTCATAGACAAGTATATTAATCAATTTCATCATTAGGAGAGACGTGCCTACACAAAAGGTGGTGGTGACGTCAGTGTTGATCAAATACAAGATTATTTTAAATAAAAGTTTTAAGATCGAGTCTTCGATGAGTTCCCTATCAGTCGGTGTAATTTTAATTGTCACAGTGATAGATAACAAAAAAAAGTTGAACAGGACGCCACGTTGGCAGTTCATGCAGCGAGACAATGCTCAAAGGTAAAACAATGTCTGAAACTAGGCCTTATAACAGTTATTGGAAAAGAAAACTACGATATGGTACATGTACATGCATGTAAGTGATGTCGCAAAGAGCTAGATATCTGGTTCAGTCAAGAGTGTTAAATACACTGTCCAGTTTCCTGCCATTTTTACAAAGGAAGCAATTTATTCTGACTTTAAGAACGTTTAAGAACATTTAACTTAGCCTCTTAGAACAAAAAAAATTATTCTTAGCGTATGGAAAAGAGCAAATACGATCATTAGCCCTTGTTTTGCCATTACGAAAACACGCCTATACAAATACAGTGTAAATTGTACTGTCGAGAAAACAAAAATATTTTAAGATGAAAAATTGCGATATTTTTCTTATTTCTGCTCAAAACATAGATGATGAACACTCGTTAGAACCGCCTCATCGAGGCGGTTCTAACGAGAACCCACAATCTATGTTTTAGAGCAGCAATAAGAAAAGTAAGGTTTACCCCTGTAAACCCAAGTTTTATTTTATAAAAGTTTGCGTGATGATCATGAAATTTCATCTGAAAAGTCACCATTTTGGAGGTATGAAAGAATGCAGTATGCCACACTGGTATGTCTCCAAAATGACCTTTACAGTGTTGACGGGGACGTTAAACCTCAAATCAAACAATTATAAAATGATGATGCATTTGAAGAAAAACAAGATTTAAAACAAAAGGTCACCGGTGTAGACTTTGAATTCCACGTCCTTCAGTGGCTGCTGTCTTTGTAAACCACATTTCACATAGCCCCAACACTCTGACGGTCTAAACTGGTACGGCTTAAAATAGACTCCACAGGCGGGGTTAATCTTGTTGTCACACTCAAAACATTTTAACCCGATACCTGAAAATAAATGCATGATCATAAACGTCCAAACTGAATGAGTATAACTTAATGTTTGTTAGAATCATTAACCAACAGGAATGTCACCAACAATTACTTTTGTAATCAAGCGAAGCTTTGCTAGGACTGGTGGGTCTATTGTCTGCGGGTTTATCCTGAACTTAGACCAAGACTGATTCCTTTAACTAAGGCCGATTCCTTTATAGACTTATTCTATATAATTATACCTCACGTGACTTTCCCATATAAAACTCCCATAGACCTAAGGCTATCTCCTTGTGATTGTTTCTGACGAAAGAATGTGCACCGTACTGGTTAACCGCTTACGTATAATCCTGTCCAGGAAAGTGTGGATACGTTAACTGACGGGCTCTAAAATGACCTAAAATAGTGTTGACAGGGCCGTTAAACTCCAATACAAATAAAAAAAATCACCTTGTGATCATTTCGATTATCACATTCGTGTTTCTATATATGCATCCTTAACCACAGTTTTGTATATGCGATAACAGTGGAACATGCCGAAGGTTATGGAGACTGCCCCTGATAACAAGTTTTTGCCCGCCCGGGCTGATAACCGGAAGAAATGTATTTTTATATTAAGAGGGGTAATATACTTCTAGACTGTGTCACGACCATTAAACGTAAAAATCGATTTACCTAGTAATACATTAAAATCATCAGTGACACCGTCATCGTTAATAACTACGTCATTACTAACAACTTTGTCAATATTTGATGAAAAGTGTAGAAGAGATAGTAGAGGAGATGAAAATGAGGGACACGGTAAACTGAGGAAAATGAATGGGAGTGTAGAAAAGTCCGCTACCTTTACCTGTTGCAAGTACAACAGGCCCCGCACACTTGTAAGCCAATACCAGTGTGTGTGTGTGTGAATTCGGGTTTAACGTCGCTGTCAACAATTTTTCAGTCATATTACGACGGTGTCTGGTTGCGACAGGGAGCTCAATGCTCACTTTTATAGTGCTGCCTCACTGAAGTATCATGTCCCAGACACATTACATGATATTACGTTACCCCGTCACATTAACCTGACACTGGGTCGACCAGTCCTTGCTCTACCCCGTAAATCTGAGTGCCAAGCGAGGAGCAGCTTGCACCATTTTTAACGACTTTGGTATGTCGCGGCCAGGGATCGAACCCGTGACCTCCCGTTCTCCGGAGCGGACACTCTACCAACTGAGCTATCGGGGCCGGTAAGCCAATACCAGTAGGACTCCTCAGTGGCGGAAGATAAATGGCATCAACGACCCCCGAAATGAACGCTCAACAATAACAGCCAGTTGCATGGATGTTAGAATTACTATCAGAATGTTAAATCCAGACAGCAAGACAGTACACACTACACAGGCACTCGTTTCATAAAAGATGAACCCCACCCTACTACCGTTTTGTATGAAACGAGTGCCTGTGAAAAAGCATGGTCGGAGAAAGAAGAGAAAGACGATTTTGAGTAGTTTCATTTTAGAACAGACATTTGTTGAAGACATGGGACATGTGAACACTGAAAGAGACACGACCGGGAATGTCAAACATCTTCACAGTTGCAGGCCAAACCCCCATTTTGTTACCTTGGTTACGGGTAAAATATTGTACCGAATTCACATAAGGCAACGACATTTGGTGGATATCTCAATAAGAATATGGCGATCCGGCGTTTAACTACAGAAACCTGCTCAGACAAAGCGATGCGAGTCGGACCATGCATGCTTATAAACCCTATATGTCTCATTTGGCGACAGGGCTTGAGATGTAATTTCATCTCAGTGTCTGGTGACAGTCCAATAACATTGTAAGCAACGTCACCAAAATGACCTATACAGTGTTGACGGTGACGTTAAAAACAAATCTAACACAGCGCGCCTATATAGGCAATGGAAAACAACTGTTTTATTCTACAACAAATCACGGCTAGGAAGAGCGTGACGTCATTAAAAACTGCCAATTGATCTCGTCACCAGTCGATTTCCTTGACGTTAGACGGTGTAACGTCATTTTCTCGCATCGAAAACGTTAGAAAAGGATGCAAATGCATGTGTTTCAGTCGTTAATTTTAGCGGGATTTCTTCTAACAATGGCGAAAAGTTGTTAGATTTTGAAGGAAACAACAACATTATTGCCGATTTTCAGCGTGTTAGAATAAAAATAAATCAGTTCTAGTCTGTGATTTATTGAGTAATAATCACAGTTTGTCGGTCAGTTGTAAGTAGACAAATCACGCGCTCGTGATTTGTCTACTTTACAACTGACCTCCAAACTGTGATTAATTACTCAACAAATCACAGTAAGAGCTGATCTATTTCTTAAACAAAACTGCTGCAGTGTTATATACGTAGGGAACTGATTCAAATCAAGGTCTGACAACATTTGTCTCTGAGTGATGTGTGTGTGTGTGTGTGAATTCGGGTTTAACGTCGCTTTCAACAATTTTTCAGTCATATCACGACGATTGTCTCTGAGTGAAGGCTGGGAAAATGGTCCTTAACGGTGATTTAGACTGTTTCGTTTAACCCTGTAAGAAAACCGTGAAGACCCTGATCAGAATCCGCGTTCTGTGTCTACAATACACATGATTCAAGATAACCTTCTTACGTAACACTCTAACCTCAAAGCGATAAGGATAACGCTGCTCTTTTCTGTAAATAATCGTTACCTGGATTTCCTGGGTATTAACACTAAGAGCTACTGTGCTTAGTAACGTTGGGTCAATTGACAAATAATCGACACACAGACACACACACACACACACACACACACACACACGGAAAGCGTCTATAATATAAGAATCTTACTTGGTGTGAGGGGTGGATGGAAAAAAAGCAGTCCCGAAGGTCAATGTCCGTCATCACGAGGCTTGCCGAGTGATGCCCGGGCAGTGATCTCGAGGGACGGATTTTTCTATCCACCCGTGTAGGAGTCCTTTTCTTGCATACCTTCCATGTCTGAGCGTGGATTTTTAATGCTGCAGTCACTTCGGTTTCGGTCGTCTGCCATATCGTGATGATACTACAGTGATGTTTAGTGACGTCACGTAACAACCTTAACGACGGCGCATATGAGGTCGTACACATGTATCTAACCAGTGCATGAATCAAACACGCGATAATATTCGATTTTTACCCTGTTCCTGATTAGGAACACCAGGGTTAGAACAGAAGTTCTATCCTAAGCTAAAACTATATTCTTACTTTGTACAGAAAGTACCGGTCAATATGTTTCCCTATTGCCCGTACTCAAGTTCATATTGCCAAAGATAAGCAGTCTTGTTCACAAGAAAACTAATTTCAAATTTGACCTTTTCAATACTAAAGCCATTTTGTCTTGCGTATCCACTGAAAGGACGTAAAACAAAACGAATATAGGCTGTGACAAAGTGCATAATGCACATTTTATGCTGGCAAATACAACCTACCTGCAATATGTATTTTCATCCATTTCAAACCATTTCAAGATATTTAAACATATTTTACGTTCAGATTTATATGCTAGACAATCCCGAATTCTGGTAGACAGTTAAAGTTATGGGTATAAAACATAATTAATACATGGTTAGTGTCTTAACTAATAAAATATAATCGGTGAGCCTTGGAAGTTTTATAGAGGCGAGCCCGTCTAAAATTGTCGCGGCGAGTCTATTATATTTTATCATTAAAGATACTATGCATGTACAGGTATTTAGTTTATAACGCAATCCAAAAATTCAAGGGAATTTGTGAGCATTTAGCAAATTTCACCAAAACAAGACTGCAGATAGTGTGGCATGTTAAACAACGTACATTTAGCAAATTTCACCAAAACAAGACTGCAGATAGTGTGGCATGTTAAGCAACGGACAGTGACATTGGGCGCGCACGTAGCATAGCGTGACGTCAAAAGATGCAACATTTCTGACGTCACCGCGCCTCAGAGACGTAAGAAACAGCATGGTCGCGCGAATTAAAGTTTGTCGGCGCTTTGCATTCTGTGTGAGAATCTGCAAGTGAATAGTTTGCTTCAGTTTTAGTAATCATTTTCGAGGTATAGACGCAACCACAGTAACAGGGCGCAATTATTAAAACGGACCATTCAAACCAGGAACACCAGAGAAGGTCAGAATCTAGTTGAAATTTCTGAAAATGTATTTCAATAAACGTACCAAAGATAATAACTTGCAGTTGTTTTTTTTTTTCGGATATAAAGGATTATATGTAACTGTTTAGACTTGAAAATTAGCATCACGAAAACACGCTTATATGATTTTGACCCCCTTGAACCTCACTTTTATATAGTTAAACTGGGGTTTACAGTGGTAAACCTTATTTGTCTTATTTCTGCTCTAAAATATAGATTATAGGTGCTCGATTAGGCGGTTCTAATGAGTACCAGAAATCTATATTTTAATCAGAAATAAGGAAAATATCACAATTTAGTTTCGGGCGTGCTTTGAAAAGGCGTGTTTTCGTAATGGTACCTGGAAAGTAGATCCGGTCTATAGACGGTAGCGTGCAGTAATTCGACAATCTTTATTAGGTTGCTAGAATGGCTAATTGCGGTATAAAAAGGTCACTGGCATATGTCACCAGTCAATATTTCAGGGGATTTACATTTTAGAATTTTAAATAAATAAATCAGTGAGAAAGTGATCTCGATGTTGGATGAATGTTGGATGAATGTTGAATGAATGGTTTTATTTTTTTTGGTCATTGTAAGAGAGAATGGGTGAATGAGAAAAACAGAATTACAGAAAAAAAGTAATTTTTCATTTTAGCTTTAAATGCATAAGTTTCATATTTTCCCAGGATTTTGTTCATCATGGTAAACTTCTGTAAAGTAGGCCTTGAGGCATTGTTTTGACAAACAAGCATGTTAAGCAACATGGCTTGAGAAATGTTTTTGCACCTTTTAGGAAACAAAGCTGCTTAAAAGTCATAGCTTGGAAACCATCACGCGAAACAATAAGATTCAATCAACTAAGAAAACATAGGTCACTCCTTGGGTTACAAACTGAAACTTAGTAGACAGCCTAATTAAAAATTAGGGAAACAGTGGTCACTCTGAGCTGGCACACTTCTATTGTTCAAACAAACTTCCGATCTTTAGATAATTGGCTACTTTCTCAGGTGTTAGTCTATAATTTTGAGCAAAATCTTTTAAGATCCTTTTGGGCCTGACTTTTGATTGGTCCCACTGACACTTCAAAAATATGAATCTATTGGTTGGATGAAAGTAGTCGGTTTATTGGCTCTTTTTTAAGACAGGGCTGATGAGCCCACACAACATTAAACACGCTGAACATTAGCAGACAGGCAATCAAAGAGGAAGTTAAGAGACAATCTTTCGAACTAGAACATTGAAATGTTAACTTGGTTTTGCATCGTAGACCCTGCACAGACTGTTTGATTCAATTTAAGTTCTGTGTAGAGACTTACAAATCTTTGCTAAATCTTAGTAACAGACCTATGTAAGAAAATAGTGACTTTGTAATACAACAAAATTAAGGAAATTTAATAGCTAATTAAGGGAGATAACTTGCAAGACTTTTAATTTAAGAAAATTGATGGACATTAAGTTTTGGGAAAATTATATGCTGGTGACATCGCGTTAAGGACATTAACAATTTGTGTTTTAGGAACTTGACATTTCAGGACTTGTTTAGGAACTTGACATTTAATGTGAATTCTAAAGGAAAATTGTGTGAAAAGTAATTTGTGACATTTAGATAAAGAATAGGACATTGAAATAAAGAAAATAGTCTGCATCGATCGTGTTTTTATTAAATTTTGGAACATTTAAATTAAATATACACATTTGGAAAAAGTGAACTGTGTGGTGTTTAACTTTATACTCTACATCACATCAGACTTTGTGTTTGGTGTGATCCTTATGTCACCACGGAGGTTTGGGATAGGGGACTCAACGTAAACCCAGGTTTTGTACGCTACCCTCTTGAGCTTAATTCCCATAACTTTGCCAAGCGAGTGCGCTCATACAAGGCCTGGGCAAAGAAGAGGCAGCGACCCAATTAGCAGCCTGCACCAGAGACCCTCCCCGACCCAGACCCCCATTGGGCGGAGAATCTAAATGGTATGACGACCTCTCAAGGCTTCAAGACTACAACCAGCCAACAACTAGAACTTCTGATGTTCACCAGCCAGCGCAACTGAGGACCAGCTAGAAATGCCGACTCAGCAACAGACACAGATAAGTAAAACTGTCGGTATTTTCCTTGTTATTTTATTACTTTTTTCTTTTGTTTTAGTGCTAAATTTAATCTTATAGAAAATTGCTCAATACAAAAATAAGCTAAACTGGAGATGTTCAAAGAAATCGTGTAGTGTAAATTCTGTAGGTATTGACAGAAGTACATGCAACATAGCATTGTCAGCTCCTTTGGAGGGAAATTTTGTTCAAATTAATATTGGAAAGCAAACAAGCAAAGCACTGATAGACACTTGGGCTCAAATTTCATGTATCGGCAAGCATATTTAAAAATGTTGAAATTGTACCGAGCTCATCAGCTCATATTGTGGGTCCACAGAGTTTTCGGCCAGGTCACTTTACCATTTAGGCTTGATGGAATTGTTTTGGAACACACATTTCATTTGTTTGAAAAACTTCACCAGCCCGTCATTCTGGGTATGGACTTTTTGAGGCAGCATAAGGCTAAAATTGACCTTGAACAAGGTACGGTTAATTTCAAAAGTAGCTCTTGTCCAGAAAACAGAACAAGTAAAAATGAAGAACCATCTATTTGTAATATTTCTTTTGGCCAAGAGGCAAAAACTTGTGTAGGGCTTGTGCGTACAATTTCTTCTGTTGTGGTTGAACCACAGGCTGAATGTACATTGCCAGTTAGAATTTCATTTTCTTCAAATTCTTCAACTTTAATTGACAGTGCTGTTCTATTGGAACCTTCTGGTGGTCTAAATCAAACAGGCTTCATGTTGTCGCTTTCCATTGATAACCAATCATGTTGTCGCTTTCCATTGATAACCAATCTAAAATTATTGAAGCTTTTAGCTCCACTTCTAGATATTTAGACGATTTATTAAATATTGATAATACCTATTTCGATGGTTTGATCAGTCAGATTTACCCCCCAGAAATTCAGTTAAATAAAGCAAATTCTGCTGATACCGAGGCCCCGTTTTTGGATTTACATCTATTTATTGTAGATGGGTTTGTTTCGTGCAAAATTTATGATAAACGCGATGACTTTGATTTTGAGATTGTAAATTTTCCTTTTTTGGATGGTGATGTTCCTCGTGCGCCATCCTATGGCGTTTATATTTCGCAATTAATTCGATTTGCTAGAGTATGTAGTCATGTAACTGACTTCAACACTCGTAATAAATTATAAACGGCTAAACTGCTTATTCAGGGTTGTCGGTACCATAAACTACGCAAAGCCTTTTCAAAATTTTATAGACGCCATTCTGATTTAATTTCAAAATTCAATATTGGTCTTAAATCTCTTCTGCAACCAGATCTATCGGAACCCGAATTTTATGGTGACTTAGTATATAAATTCAGAACAATATATAACCGCAATGTCTTCAGCACCCAATTTCGTAAAATCATTCTTCGATATAAAAAGATTGGGTACAACGTGGATGTTATACGACAGACTGCATGCATTGTAGTTAACCCAATCACGGTTGGCAACTTTGCTTTCCTCTTTAATTGCACGTCGGTGGGTCAGGCCTCAGATTCTATGACGGCTCCAACGTAAAGGCTTATTGAGAGTTAGAGAGATCTAATTCTTGGTAATGTTGGTTGGTGCCTGATGCTCTTTCTCTGGTCGGGCCCATCGGAGTCTAATTGTTGGTTTTCTTTTGCTCCAGCATTTCAGTGGTTTCTTGCTGTCGAGTCCTCACAGTTGTCTCACCTCTGTGGTTCTTTGATTTTTTTGTGTCCACGGAGATGTTGCACTGATGAGTTAGGATGCCTTCATGCGGACT
Source organism: Lucinisca nassula (assembly GCA_963580285.1). Classification (NCBI taxonomy): domain Eukaryota; kingdom Metazoa; phylum Mollusca; class Bivalvia; order Lucinida; family Lucinidae; genus Lucinisca; species Lucinisca nassula. The sequence goes on along the minus strand of OY757021.1, from coordinate 39,163,996 downwards.
GAACAAATTATTTGTCTAAATCGCGACGGAAGTAAGGGCGAGGATTGTGGCCACGTAAAATCGATTTAAGCCCCCCAGTGGAAATCTTTCCAATGACCGTTCCAAGGCGGTTCTTCTGTGGCGGTTTATTTATGTTGTTGTTTGTTACTTACTGTGTGTATCACTTGTGTCTTTTTATTTTGGATGGCCATATGGCCATTTTGTGGGAAAGTAACTGTCCTAATGGCCTTCCTGTGTTTAGGTTTCCATTATGGTATGGTCGCTTAATGTTTGTGTGTCTTTCCCTTTGGTGTCTTTGATGGGTGGAGTAAGTTAATTGTATCGATTCCTGATCTTTGTTTTACTTCTACTTTAGTAGGCGGAAAATGTTTAACTAGTGCTGACAGTAATTCTTGTGCATACAGGGTGCTAAATCCAACAAACTATCCAGTCTTTTTGAAAGAAAAATTTGTAATTGCTACACCTCATTTGGTTGATGAGCAAAGTATTACACAGGTCACAGACCATAATGACCTTCCTTCTGTTAATGTGCTAAACATGTCAAATGAAAATGAATCAGAAACTCACTACCGAAATATTGCTTAAGATTTAGGCTTAAATTTAGATGATACTGAATTGTAAAATGAACAAAAACAAAAACTTTATGCATTTTTAGGCCGCAATAGGGATATTTTTGCAAAGGACATGTCAGAACTAGGAAAAACACATTTACATAGTCATGTCATTCATACAAACAATGCACGTCCAGTTAGTAAACCCCCTTACAGGCAAACCCCCAAAATGCGTGCCGAAACTGAACGGCTGACAAATGAAATGTTACGAAATCCATCCATAGAGGAATCTGAAAGCCCATGGCATTCCCCTGTAGTTCTTGTCAAGAAACCAAATGATAAATATAGGTTTGCTATAGATTAAAGGGAGCTGAATAAGGTAACAGAACCTATAGCATTCCCTATTTCAAATATAAATGATGTTTTTGACACCCTGGCAGATGCTCAAGCAGAAATATTTAGTGTTTGCGACCTCCGTTCTGGTTTCAATCAAGTGCCACTCTGCCTCTCGACTGCAAGAAGGCAAGCTTTATTACACATCAAGGCATATTTACCCCAAAACGCCTCAGTTTCGGAATTATGAATGGACCTGCATGTTTTCAAAATCTCATGTCTAAGGTCCTTACGGACCTAAATTGGAAGATAGCTTTAGTGTATATTGATGACATTTTGATTTTCAGCAAAAACTTTGATCAGCACTTGCAGCATTTGGATCAGGTCTTTCAAAATTTAAGAGCTGCCAATCTAACAATGCATCCTGGAAAATGTAAATTTGCAGTAAAAGAAATAAAATATTTAGGCCATATTATAAGTAAAGAAGGCATAAGGGTAGACCCTGGAAAGTTTAGTGCTATAGAAACGTATCCAGTTCCTAAAACTGTCAAAAATATAAGAGCTTTTGTTGGTATGGCACAGTATCACAGAAGATACATTAAGGGATTTGCTACAATAGCGTTGCCACTTAATAAACTGTTAAGGAAAGATGTTAAATTTCAGTGGACACAAGAATGTCAAGAAGCTTTTGAGACATAGAAAAGGGCATTAATAACTGCACCAGTGCTGGCTTTCGCTCAGTTTGATAAGCCATTCAATTTAGCAGTAGATGCTTCTGATGAATCTATTGGTTACATTTTAAGTCAGTTAGACTCAAATGATAGGGAACATCCTATTGCCAATGGAGGTAGAGCATTACGCAATGAAGGGTTAAGGTGGCATATAACAGATAAAGAGGGACTTGCTTTAGTAGAGGCTGTAAGGCAGTTTAGGCTAACTGTCCTTTTGGCCTTCCTTTGTTTAGGTTTCCATTATGGTCTGTTCGCTTAATGTTTGTATTTCTTTACCTTTTGTGTCTTTGATTGGTGGAGTAAGTTAATTGTATCGATTACTGATCTTTGTTTTACTTCTACTTATCTTGCTAATATGCCATTCACTGTATATACTGATAATGTTTCTGTAAAGTTCTTACAGCAGATCAAAGATTGTCAAGGTAGGCTAGGTAGATGGTCACTTTTATTACAAGGGTATAACTTTAAGATCATTCAGAAGTCAAGCAGAAACAATACCAATGCGGACGCTGTCTCTAGGAGGAGTTATCCTCCCATGGAAGAAACAAAGACACGCGAACCAGAGGTAAGTGATTTTGATTGTGCAGTGACCTTTTGTTATCCAAATGACCCGAGCTATATAAAAGTGCTATCTGTAAATGCTGAGCCACAAAATAACATCACAAACCGGGAAAAACAGTTTCCCAATCTGCAACGTCTGCAGCAGAATTGTCTAGACTTTAAGGCAATTTATAGGTATAAGACCGCAGGTGAGGTCCCTGATGACGAAAAGCAAGCAAACGTTTTGGTCGCAGAGGCCTCACAGTTTGAAATAGAGGATGGTCTGTTATACCACTTCTGTACTCCAAGAACACGGGGTATTTACAAGGTAGGAAAGGCTTGTCAAACAGCTAGCTATTCCAAAGATCATGCGTAATGACATTCTGAAGTCATACCATGATTCTTTAGCAGGAGGTGGGCACCAGGATCATGAAAGGACCTTTGCTGCTATAAGACTCAAATACTATTGGCCTAAGATGTATGATGAAATACGGCAATACATTAGGTCATGTGAGCCTTGTCAGCAGGTCAAAAGACCAGTGCATGCTAAACCACCACCATTACAACCGCTCCCAGTGGCAGACCTATTTGGAAGATGGCACATACTCAGTGGCTTACCTACAACCAAAGATAAGTGTAAGCACATACTTGTAGTAGTAGATTCTTATTCCAAATGGATGGAAGCACACCCACTTAGGACCCAGGAGGCAAAAGAAGTTGCAGCAGTTCTGTATAAAGAGGTAATTACTCGGTATGGAGCACCCAGGACACTGGTATCTGATATGGGCCCAGGAAAGGCTCCTAATCTCCATTGAAAATGGACGGGCCCATATTACATTACTCAGTTAGGCCCAAACTGTACATTTAAAATAGGGAACTGTGCAACAAACAGAGAGGTAAGGTCATTGATAAATGCAGGAAGGCTAAAGCCATACTTTGACCCGGAAGATAGGCCCACAAACCCTCCAGCAGGTCTTGAAAATGTTGAGGAAGAGTTAGATGCAGTAGAAATAGGTGATGATAATTCAGATGTATATAGAAATACAGGTACTGAGCAGTTAGTGCAGAATCAAGCCCAGGTAGAGGCAAACAGAGGTAGAAGGCAGTCAAATGATACAAGAGGTAGTACACATAGAATACAGCAAAATACAAAGGTAGTAGAGACAAATAGAAACTCTGCCAAGGAAAAGACAGAGTTAGTGCAGAATAAGCCAGATACAATGCAGAATAGTACAAACAAAGTAAGCAGAAATCAAGAGTAAATATTGAGAAAAATGGTAGTCAGACTCAGAAGAAGTCAAACGATGTTAGAAACAATAGTAGTAAGCAGACTCAAGAGAAGTCAGAAACAACAGAACCTACAAAAGGTAAGAAAATACATGGTAAGAAAACACTGCATGAAAAGCAGTCAGTTCAGCCTGAAATTACACCTAAGGAGCTCAGACAGTCTGATGCACAGCCTGCAGGAAAACCTGTACCACTTCCTGGTACGTCTCAAGAACAAGATGAGTCTGTGTCGAGACGTGAGAGAATGGAAGGGCAGGAAAGACAGGAGCCAGTCAATGGAAGGAAAATATTTCCTGTAGAAGATATTGACAAGCTCGTTTCCTCTAGGCGAAGTAGTGGAATTCTGTACTACAGGGTAAAGTGGAAGCAGTCAGGTCCAGGAGCATATTATGTCACCCCTGCCTTAACATTATTTGACATGATGCCGGTTAAAATAATCATGATACTAATCTTGTTGTTCAAGTTGCAGACCTGATGATCTCCTGGAATGGAGCTATGGACCAGTTCAGCCCTGTACATGGATGTGTCTACCCACTACCCACAGTCCACTACCAAGAACCAGTCAATGAGGACAGCTGGACAGATCCATTCTAAATTCCGTGTGATGATAAAAGGACAATTTGATGTGAAGCGCGTAGTTAAGAACAATGATTAATATGTGATAAGTGATAAGAAATACAATGAACTAAGATGCAGACGACCTGCAATTCGTATTTTTCAGTATGCTCGAGCTTGTAAATAATATTTTGCACAATCCATTTCTTGTAAATATTCTCCTATTGTAAATAATGAAAAAAGGCGGAAGGGGAAGAAGAAGATGAAATTAGACATGCAGCGAAGATCAGTAAAAATATGTGCAGATTAGTTTGGGGACAAACTAAATTGACCCTGGGGGGAAAATGACACCAGTCAAAATTTTAGGGCATTTACATTTTAGAATTTTATATAAATAAATAAATAAATAAGTGAGAAAGTGATCCCGATGTTGAATGAAAGGTTTTATTTTTTAGGTGATTGTAAGAGAGAATGGGTGAATGAGAAAAACAGAATTACAGGAAAAAAGTAATTTTTCATTTTAGCTTTAATCGCATAAGTTTCATATTTTCCCAGGATTTTGTTCATCAAGGTAAATTTCTGTAAAGTAGGCCTTGAGGCATTGTTTTCACAAACAAGCATGTTAAGCAATATGGCTTGGGAAATGTTTTTGCACCTTTTAGGAAACAAAGCTGCTTAAAAGTCATAGCTTGGAAACCATCACGCGAAACAATAAGATTCAATCAACTAAGAAAACATAGGTCACTCCTTGGGTTACAAACTGAAACTTAGTAGACAGCCTAATTTGAAATTAGGGAAACAGTGGTCACTCTGAGCTGGCACACTTCTATTGTTCAAACAAACTTGTGATCTTTAGATAATTGGCTTCTTTCTCGGGTGTTAGTCTATAATTTTGAGCAAAATCTTTTAAGACCCTTTGGGCCTGACTTTTGATTGGTCCCACTGACACTTCTAAAATATGAATCTATTGGTTGGATGAAAGCAGTCGGTTTATTGGCTCATTTTTTGAGACAGGGCTGATGAGCCCACACAACATAAAAACAGGCTGAACATTAGCAGACAGGCAATCAAAGAGGAAGTTAAGAGACAATCTTTCGAACTAGAAAATTGAAATGTTAACTTGGTTTTGCATCGTAGACCCTGCACAGACTGTTTGATTCAATTTAAGTTCTGTGTAGAGACTTACAAATCTTTGCTAAATCTTAGTAACAGACCTATGTAAGAAATAGTGACTTTGATATACTACAAAATTAAGGAAATTCAATAGCTAAGTAAGGGAGATAACTTGCAAGACTTTTAATTAAAGAAAATTGATGGACATTAAGTTTTGGGAAAATTATATGCTGGTGACATCGCGTTAAGGACATTAACAATTTGTGTTTTGCGAACTTGACATTTCAGCACTTGTTTAGGAACTTGACATTCCATGCGATTTCTAACGGAACATTGTGTGAAAAATGATTAGTGACATTTAGGACATTTTGATAAAGAATAGGACATTGAAATAAAGAAAAATAGTCTTTTTTTATTAAATTTTGGAACATTTAAATTAAATATACAAATTTGGGAAAAGTGAACTGTGTTGTGTTTAACTTTATACTCTACATCACATCAGACTTTGTGTTTGGTGTGATCCTTATGTCACCACGGAGGTTTGGGTTAGGGGACTCAACTTAAACACAGGTCTTATACGCTACCCTCTTGAGCTTAATTCCCCAAACTTTGCCAAGCGAGTGCGCTCATACAAGGCCTGGGCAGAGAAGAGGCAGGGACCCAATTAGCACCCTGCACCAGAGACCCTCCCCGACCCAGACCCCTCGTATGTGACACATATCCGGCACTCGTTCATATGGCGGAGACGTACTCGCAAGATCGTGCGTCCTTTGCCATATGAACTCGTGCCGAATATTGCACAATATAAAGTCGCGAGGCGTCTCCGCCATATGAATATTTCACAATATAAAATCAGTTACCTATTAATATGCATGTTCGTGGCTGTGGTTATATGTTGTATGATAGTTACGATTTCCGTGTCAGTATTTAAAGCAAATAGAGGATATTTACTTTTTGAAGTGAAAACCATATATATTTCATCTAGTATGTTGTAAAGCCACGAGTTTAAATACTTCTTTTTGTGTTCATGAATGAAATAAAAAATGATCTTACACTGAAAAACAAAATCAAGTTTTCTGTTTTTTTTTCATGCTTTAAACTGTACTTTGTAACCTAATTTCAAAGCATCAGCCATCATCACAAAGAACAAACTTTATCCAGGGCGATTTTGCATTGATTTGGTGTCCAACGTTTTAACTGGGAATAACATTGGGTGCAAAATGAAACTTTAAAATAACTTGGAAATGTTACGCTGTTTAATAATTTACTGCGTTCAAATAGTGTCCGCAGTTGATAAGCGTGTCGCAATTTCTGTCACACATTAGTAAAGTTTAGCTAATTAACTTTTAACAATCAGAGAATGTATGTTTTTTTTAGGCTTCATCGATTTCACAAACAGTAAAAAATAAAAAAAAATCGTATTTAAACTGTTTGAAACAGAGTAAAAATAGATTTTTGTTTGTTTGACTTGAGGTTTATGTCCCCGTCAACACTATATAGATCATTTTGGAAACGTTGCTTCCAATTTTGTGGGAATTTTACCCGACATTGTGATGAAATGACAGCTCAAGCCCAACGCATAATGAAACCAGTAGAGTTTAAATGCATTGACTGGCACAACTTTGCCTGGACAGGCCTAGACCTTCTAAATGGTTTACAAGCAGACATGTGCGGTCGGTTTCAGCTCGCGTGGTAGCATCGTGCAGCCCATCTATTTCTCCAAGCCCCGATGGGCGAGGGCGCCCAAACATATTTCATCCATTATGATGAAAAAATCAGATTTTTTTTGAGTGCGAAGCACGAGTGAAAATCCTGATGTTTTCAACACAAGAGATGAAATGTATTTGGTATTCATAAAAAATCTTTTTACGTGCATTTATACGAAAAACAAACCACAAATGTAGTATGGGCTGCTACTGTGAAACTAACCCGGGCATGGTAAAATATCTTATATATTTTCATAATGCACAAATATCAATATTTTGTGTTGAATATGCATTGATTTCACTGCTAAGTATAACATAAATTGGTCATATTATGTGAAAGTAAACGAATTAATGGAAATCACTTGGTGTCTGTGTAATGTTTTTGAGACTTTTTGAAATACACATACCTAATTATTTATTTAGAATAGAAATGAAGACAATAGAAAGGTACCCCCACCAAAACCTATCGCATCAAATGGAAAGAAGCACCAACATTAAGAAATTTCACTGTAATCAAACACCACAAGCAGAAAACCAAAAGGACAGTGGCCAAACGGCTATCAAAAAGTTATTACATGTAGCAGTACATGCATACTAGGACAAACGATAAAATAACAAAAACACGTCTATGCAAATACATTGTAAACTTACCGCCGAAAAAAAAAACACGAAAATTTTAAGATGAAAAATTGTGATACCCTTCTTATTTCTGCTCAAAATACATTTTAGAGCAGAAATTCGAGGCAGTCCTAAGGTGTACCCACAATCTATATTATGTGCAGGAACATGAAAACTAAGATTAACCCCTGTAAACCCCAGTTGTACTATTTAAATGTGGGATTCAAGGGGGTCAAAATTTTAAAGGCGTGTTTTCGTGATGAAACCACAACGGAAACGCCGCATTGGAACGGTAAAAAAAAATCTTATTTTACATGGGCACAAATTCTCGACCGTGTATAACCGGAAAGCGGCTGTTGCTTGATCTCTTTACACGGAATTATCCCATAATCGTCAGCTAAAGCAACAATGATTTTTATAATAGTTATAATAAAACAAGGACTTTTTTTTTCACATAATAATTACAAGCAGTCAAAAGCAAAAATATGTAATAAATTCCTGAAAGTTCTTGACCTAAAGAGCGCTTTCACCTTTTGAAGCTTTGAAAAATTTGACTTTGATAAAGATGAAATTTTGATACCGCTAGCTATAAATTTTTATTTTATACATAGCAGTGAAATCAAAGCATATCTGAAACAAGCAAAAGTGATATTTTCTTAGTGTGAAAATATAAATGTGAAAAATAACATGACCATGTTATTTCACAGTAGCAGCACGGACTACTTTTCTCGCCAAAATTCATATAGGTTATCTATAAAATAATTCTTGTAAAATAATAAACCTTGTAATGCAAAAATGCTGTATTCAAAATGGCTATCTGTTTATGTTTTGAAACTGACAGTTGTGACGTAATAACCAAGTCAAAAATTGTGACGTAAGATCCGATTGTGATCAATTACAGTAAGTGTCCTAAAATATTATTAAAAAAAGGAAATTTACTCTTTTTTTACGATCAGTATCAAAAATATTTCATCTCGTGTGTTGAAAACATCAAAATTTCACTCATGCAAATTCATCTCATGTGTTGAAAACATCAGAATTTTCATGCGTGCTTCGCACCCGTGAAAATTCTGATATTCTCAACACACTCGATGAAATATTTTTGGTATTCATCTCAAAAAAGGTAAACATCCTCTATAAACTTACTTTTTCTTATGTTCAGTAAAAGTATCCAGCAGACATAGAACAAATACACTTCAAGGTCCATTTTTGTTTCTCTGATGTTAATGTTTAACGTGAATTAAATATCCCGCTAGTTTCTTCATTATCTCTCTGGAATTCCTTTTATACTTCCATTACACTGATAACTGTTCATTAAAAAATCCCTTCCCTCCTGCAGGCAAAATCAATTTCTCCTTTGTGAAATTCTTCATTGCCACGCATCGAAGGTCACGTAGTTCTGTCGTTTATCTGAAAATTCGAACAGAACATTTTAATAATACAAAAACAAACCGATCAAAGCCATAAAACCTGCGTTGAACATGACAAAAATGTCCATATACATGTAACAGTATAAATATCACCATGAAAGGATTGTTTTTTACAACTTTTATAATACATTATGTGGAAGAATGTTGTTCTTCAGAGCTTTAGAGATAGCATTTTGAGAAGAAAACAGTTTGTCCATGAACCAAAAACAGGTTCTAGGAGCTCATTAGAACCAGCTAAATTTGGCGGTTCCGTGGGTCTTTCGTTACATATGTTTATGATCGAACTTAAAGCAACTTGGAACAAGAATGATCTTCAGAACAAGGAGTATGGTTAATTGGCTATTCTGAATTGTTCGGAGGTCTTCCATATTGACACTGAGGTCATGTTTTAATGGTGTCAGTTAATAAAATTGTCATTAATCAAGTAATTTCGTATTGTCCCAGCTACAGATCCTCGGTCTGCTGCATTGGCCTCGGCCTTCGGCATCGGGCCAATACAGCAGACCTTGGACCTGTAACTTGGCCAATTCAAAATTTATATTTGATTAATAATATTATAGTATATAGTCATTTAATGGCTTTTTGGACAATAGTCTAAACTAGGGCTGGCTAATCGGAGCTGAAATGGTCATGATTTTTACCTGTCTGACTTTCTACCTGAGCATGACTCTTAACACATGATGTACTTTTCCACTTGTATTTGAACAGACAGGCCTGAGCAAACAGTGTAGACCCAGATGAGAATCCGCAGAATGTGGCGACTCATCAGGGTCTGCACTGTTTGCCAGTCATCCAGCTATTTTAGACCCAACTTAAGGTAGTAAATTGTTCTTTTCAAATAATCGATTACAAACAAATCAGTAATGATAATCATTTTGTGAAAATATCGATCGATTAATCGATAATCCAATTAATCGTGCCAGCCTTATTGCCTTGATGTGTTGTAGACGACCTGAGGCACTATTGCTCAAGGCCGAGGGCAATGTAGCATATCTAAACAGTCATCAAATAACCAGTTTTATTACCCAGACCAACATATAGACCGTTATCTCACTTCTACTTCTACGTCAAAAAGTGATCCGCAAAACCAAACCAACCATCCAAAAGTCAAAAATATTGGACAGTGACATAGTTCTCTCAGATTGAAATTGGTTAAACAACAGCGATATTGTTCATTCAGGTTGAAACTGGCTAAAACACACCCCATAGCCAACCATACACCATAACCCTTTGTTTGTTTGTTTGATTTGAAGTTCAACGTCCCCATCAACACTATAGGTCATTTTGGAGAGGTTGCTTCCAGTTTTGTGGGACTTTTACCCGACATTGAGATGAAAGTCGCCTAGGATTTATATACATGGACGGGCCGAATCACAGCGCTTTGCCTGGGCAGGCTTAGATCCTCTGAGCGGTTTACCGGTACTCGTGTGCGGTCGGTTTCAGTTCTGCCTGGAAGCATCATGCTGCAGCCCATCTATTTCTTCAAGCCCCGATGAGCGGGGGCAAACCATAACCCTTTATATAGGACATTGGTTTACGATATAAACAATACAACATATCAAATGTCAAATTTGAACCACCTTGGTAAAGTTTACTTAATCAAGCTACACAAATATCAAAGTCCAGGACCTTGTGGTTTCAGACAAAGGCATTTTAAAGATTTTTGCTATTTTCGCCTTGTTCGTTGCATAGCAACTGGCGTTCTGCATGGAATGAAAATCTTTGAATACATATGAAAAATCATTTCTCCGAAGTTTAGTAAGTATTCTTTCAGTAGTTAAGGAGGTGTCGTTTAAAGTAATTGTGAACGAACAAGCGAACGGAGGAACGAGCATTTCAGTGGTTTCTTGCTGTCGAGTCCTCACCGTTGTGTCACCTCTGTGGTTCTTTGATTATTCGTGTTCACGGAGATGTTGCACTGATGGGTTAGGAGGCCTTCATGCGGACTGAACAAATTATTTGTCGCGACGGAAGTAAGGTCGAGGATTGTGGCCACGTAAAATCGATTTAAGGCCCCTAGTGGAAATCTTTCCACTGACCGTTCCAAGGCGGTTCTTCTGTGGCGATTTATTTATGTTGTTGTTTGTTTCTAACTGTGTGTATCACTTGTGCCTTTTTATTTTGGATGGCCATATGGCCATTTTGTGGGAAAGTAACTGTCCTTATGGCCTTCCTTTGTTTAGGTTTCATTATGGTCTGGTCGCTTAATGTTTGTGTTTCTTTCCCTTTGGTGTCTTTGATGGGTGGAGTAAGTTACTTGTATCGATTCCTGATCTTTGTTTTACTTCTACTTTTCAGTTACGACTTGAGTGTAACGAAAATGTTTCAGAATTCTAGGAGACACATTAAGATTTGTGCGAAGATATCCTGGAGACATCTTACAAGCATGACTGTTTCTTTGGTACTTATACTCAATTTCGTATTTCTAAGTCACACAGCCTTTAACAACATGACGTTGTGTTACATTTGTTTATGTCCCATCGTCAAGCTGTGTAGGACATGCTGTTTCTACGTACTTCTAAATACCATACATTTTTATATGCGGATTCAATTATCTTGCCGGACAGTGCTCCTAACCAGTTTAGAGAAATAACTTAAAGCCGTTTATCAGTTGACCAAACGTTACATATACAGTAAAATTCCTATATTAAGACCACCTTTGGGACTGTTCAAAAGTGGTTTTGAAGACCACGTGTGAACAGTCCCAAAGGTGGTCCACGACCAGAAGACACTGAATAAGATTTTAAAATCATATTTTGTCTTAATTTTAGGTGGTCTTAAAAGCGGAATTTAACTGTTTATACAAGCGCAGTTAAATAGCTGATGGGCATGTGATTATCACTGATCAATCTTAACGATAATACCTCCGTGTGACATTTGGCATTTTTTCATATCTCCAAAATGGCTACTTTTCTAGTGAAATTCCGTGATATTTTTCTTATTTATACTGCAAACATAGATTGTGGCAGTTCTATAGGGTGCCCACAAGCTATGTCATGGAGCGGTTATAAGACAAAATGATGTACACCACCGTTATTCCCGGATTTTATCGATATATTGTGGGGTTAAGGGCATGTGCATCCTTTCACGGACTTCTTAACCTGATGGAAATAAATCCGCGTATTAAATAAAAATTAAACATATCGCAATGAAAATAAAGCTCCCACAAGTACCTGATATATATTTTCTTTCTATAACGCTCTGCAAGCTTGGAAATGTCTTTCAGCAGACGACATTTTGAAGTAGATTTCTTATGTTTCCAAGAAAACAAGATTTGACAATTCATGCAACTTGTCTCCCGTGGAGAGATGTCAGGTTCTGTTTTCTGGAAAAAAATACGAAAAAAAATCAACCATTTGTTGTCTGCTGAATTAGCCTAGAGAGTGGCTAAGCTTAAATCGGTAAACCTATATATGTTTTGGGTCAGAAATGAGACAATGTAAAACAGTGAATACCACTGTCAGATGCGACATTATGCGGCTAATCGGCGTCTGCACTGTTTGCTCAAATACAGGTATTAAAAGGTGTAGGGCCAGCTTCGTGACCCTTTTGCAAGCCTGTCCTCTGCGACAATCGGCCCTACGTTGGTTTCAGTACTTTGATTCAAAACATTTCTACATGCTAGAAACAGACTATTTCAAAGATTTTACAAGTACTACTTAAGCAAAATTTGATATTCCTGACATTTGAAGATGTCTTAAGATCGCCTGACTGTATCGTCTTGTTAAGACGTCATTAAAAAGAACAACCGGAAGCCTACTTATGTAAAGGAGTGAGTGTTTTAGTTTTACGTCCCACTAACAGCTAAAGTCATACGGAGACGTCACCTCTGTTTTAAGACTCATCCGAAAGTCTGGAGAAGCCCGGGATCGATCCTGCGACCCCTGGTTTACAAGGCGAGTAGCGTAACCCCTACACCACGGAGGCTTCTATTTATGTAAAGGAAATCATGGCGTTAAAATGGGTATACTTCTCATTGCCTACACTTCTATTTTGTGCATTTTATTATTATATTATTATTGTGTACGCCCATGGGTATAGACACTATAGACTTAGGATTTAACACGGAAGCACAGCCATTAGTTAGCCACGATTCAGGTTGATCTTTATATTTATAATGCAACAACAAGTATACGCGTTCTAAAAAAAGAGACATAACAGGTATAAGCTATCACACAAAAAAGAGGGCCATGGGCACAGTTCTGGCACAGAATTGCTATCACATTTGTACAAACCCATATTTGCTGTTATATTTATACGACTTTTACAAAATATTCATCTACAAACTGTCTACCACGATGGACCACTATATATCCCTTAAGCTCGCCATTAGCGTTTGGCTCTGGTGAGCTAATAATTGCATCGTCGTCTGCAACATATTTTTGAGAACCATATGTTTAGTGTGTAAATTATCTTCTGTATCGGCATGACGTTTGGACTTGTATAAGCGCTTAGGCGGGACGTTTTATATCAACTGGCTGCGAACTTAACACGTCACATTGGTTTTGATGAGGTCCACAAGTACCAGACAAGGATGGAACCGCACACGGTCAAGTAGTATCGCTAAGTGCCAAAGTGACGATTTTGCCAAAGACAGTAAATTTCTGGGATAAACTTGTCATTCTAGACATTCACAGTTAATATGTGCTAACCGTAGACCTAGCTTTTTGTAAAAGCAATACCTGTAGACGTAGGGTTTAACACGGAAGTACATCCATTAGTTACCCACAGTGCAAACTTACTTTTATATTTATACAACGACAAGATTAAACTTTCACAAGAAGAAAAAAGCGGCCCATAATAAGTATTAGCTTTCACACAAAAAAGACTCCCACGAGCGGAACTCGGGCACAGAATTGCTATCACATTTGAACAAGCCCATATATGCTGTCATATATGTACAGGCCAAGCAAAATATACATTTACAAATTCTTGACTACGACGGACCACTGCCTTTCCTATAATCTCCCCAGGAGCCTTCGGTTCTAGTGAGCCAAAAAACTTGTCTCGTCGTTTGGAACATTTTGGGGTTAATCTTCAATTAGTCTTCTATAAGTGTAGGAAAGTTGTTTTTTAACTTCTCCAACTGTATTCAAGCATTCCGTTTGATATGATGTTACAGGCATATTGAAGTTGCACATGTGCCTTTTTAAAGATGTTTGACAGAATGACAACATTCATCACGAAAACATACCTATATAATTTTGAACCCCGCTCTTATATAGTAAAACTAGGGTTTACAGGGGTAAACCTTTTTTTCTTATTTCTGCTCTAAAATTAAGATTGTGAGTACTCGTTAGAGCCGCCTCATTTGTTTTATTTCTGCTCTCAAATATAGATTGTGAGTACTCGTTATAACCGCCTCATCCAGGCGGTTCAAACGTGTACACACACTCTATATTTTGAGCAGAAATAAGAACAAGAGGGTCCACAGGGCCCTGGATCGCTCATGAGTATCAGTGTCTCTAGTACATTCATAGCCCAAGGGCTATAATTTGAACACACTTGGAAGTGGTCCACTAGATGAAGCTTCATACCAAATATCAAATGCCCGGGCCTTCTGGTTTCAGACAAGAAGATTTTTAAAGGTTTTCCGTAAGTAAGCCTATGAAAATCCAATGGGCCCTGCCGCTTGGGCATTTTTTCGTGCCAGGGCTATAATTTGAGCAATCTCAGAAGAGGTCCCCTAGATGAAGCTTCACGCCAGATATCATAGACCGTGTGGTTTCAGACAAGAAGATTTTAAAAGGATTTTTTTCCTATATAAGCCTATGTAAAACTAGTGGATCCCGGTGCAGGGACATTTTTGGCCTAAATGCTATCATTTGAACAATCTTGGTAGAGGTCCCTTAGATGAAGCTTCAAACTAAATATCAAAGACCTGGGCCTTCGTGTTTCAGACAAGAAGATTTTTAAAGGTTTTCCCTACATAACCCTATGTGAAATCAGTGGGCCCCGGGGCGGGGGGGGGGGGGGGGGTGCTTTTCTGGCCCAAGGACTATTTTTTGAAGAATCTTGGTAAAGGTCCACTAGATGAAGCTTCATACCAAATATCAAAGATCTGGGCCTTCCGGTGTCAGACAAGAAGATTTTTAAAGGTTTTCCCTATATAAGTCTATGTAAAACTGGTGGGCCCCGGCGCGGGGCATTTTTGGCCCTAGGGCTATAATTTGAATAATCTTGGTAGAGGTCCACTAGATGAAGCTTCATTTCAAATATCAAAGATCTGGGCCTTCTTGGTTCAGACAAGAATTTTTTTAAAGGTTTTCCCTATATACCCCTGTTTGAAACCAGTGGGCCCCGGCGCGGGGGCATTTTTGGCCCTAGGACTATATTTTGAACAATCTTGGTAGAGGTCCACTAGATGAAGCTTCTTACCAAATATCAACAACCTGGGCCTTCTGGTTTCAAACAAGAAGATTTTTAAAGGTTTTCCCTAAATACCCCTATGTGAAACCAGTGGGCCCCGGCGCGGGGGCTATTTTGGCCCCAGGAGTTTTTTCTTAACAATCTTGATAAAGGTCCACTAGATGAAGCTTCATACCAAATAGCAAAGATCTGGACCTTCTTGTTTCAGACGAGAATTTTTTCAAGGTTTTCCCTATATACCCCTATGTGAAACCAGTGGGCCCCTGCGCGGGGGCATTTTGGCCCAAGGACTATATTTTGAACAATCTTGGTAGAGGTCCACTATATGAAGCTTCATACCAAATATCAACGACCTTGGCCTTCTGGTTTCAGACAAGAAGATTTTGAAAGGTTTTCCCTATATAAGTCTATGTAAAACCGGTGGGCCCCGGCGCGGGGGCATTTTTGACCCCAGGAGTATAATTTGAACAATCTTGGTAGAGGTCCACTAGATGAAGCTTTATATCAAATACCTGGACCATGCAGTTTCAGAGAAACGATTTTTTAATTTTCAGTAAAAAATATATTTTAGCTCCTGTGACCTACATGTGCAATGGACCGGATTCATTTGAACAACTTTGAAAGGGGACCACCTAAGGATCATTCCTGTGGAGTTTGGTCAAACTACGAGCAGTGGTTTAGGAGGAGATGTTGTTTGAAGAAATTGTTTACGGACGGACGGACGAACGCACGGACGCACGACGGACAATAAGTGATCCCAAAAGCTCACCTCGTCACTACGTGACAGGTGAGCTAAAAATATTACAATTTTCTATCGTAAAATTTTCGTTTTTTTCGACGGTTAAGTTTTCAATGTATTTGCATAGGCGTGTTGCACATGTGCCTTTTTAAAGATTTTTGTCAGAATAACAGCATTTATAACTTTGACATTTCAGACATTGTACTTCAGTCGGCAGGATCCTGGAGTCAGACTTGCAATTGGAATATTACCAAAAACAGTTATAAGACACATTTGTAGGATATAACCCTAGACATTTACATTTAATCTGTAAAACTTCACTTGTTATTTTATTATTTCTGCTCTTAACGCTTGTCCTATTGAATAAATTAATAAAGCCATACCCATATCTGACATTCAGCCAAATTACTTGATGTCATTTATTCTCACAAATAAAAATTTCAGTATCAAACTCTTTTTAATTTTTAGCTACTATTTGATGGCTAAACTGTATTTGTATCTAAACTGTTTGCAATGGTACAACATATACTTTTTAGCAGTACAAGGGCTAAATAGAGGTTCTTACGAAACGAGTTGAATGCTTTGCCTAGCATTTTATCCATTTTCTTCAACGACTTTTATAAATTCAATAATACATGAGCACGAATGCAAGATTATATTAATCATATGACATTTTAAACGCATTTTATTCACGATTGTTTAATAAAAATGTTAATATTCCACCATTAGTAAACGCGACGTCGGACGTCGTACATGTAACGTTACGGGACGTATCTAATTAATTTGCATATTTAATCCACTAGTGTATTATCGAATTTATTACATGGCGTCATTACATTCTCAGACGCGACGTCATATGATAAATACAGATCGTCAATCATGTTAGAATCGTTACATGTAACCCCAGTTTTCTCTGTATAAGGCCAACAAAAAATAGCTGCGTTTCCGGTAACATGCCGAAAAAAATGGGATCGGTAGGTTGAATTTTTTTTTTTTCTATTTATTTTTTTTTTCAACTTTTTATTTGATGAAAAACGAACAAAAATCTAGAAAAAGTGCAAACTATAATTCCAGAAAAACATTCAAATAATGAGGATGAAAGAGAAACAGGAGAGGATTGTAAGCATTTGTTTTGCTAGTTTGACAGTTTTATGAATTTCTATCAATAGTGTTAACGAATATCAAGGCCGGTAGGTAAGCATCACATGAACAAGTCCCTGAATTGAACACTCCCATAAACCCCGCTAGATATAGAGAACAGTGAGGTTTACGGGGGTACATATTATTTTTCTTATTTCTGCTCCAGTCATATGTTGTGGGTACACGTTAGAACCGCCTAAATGAGCCGGCCTTTGTTTAGGTTTCCGTTATGGTCTGGTCGCTTTATGTTTGTGTTTCCTTCCCTTTGGTGTCTTTGAGGGGTGGAGTAAGTTAATTATATCGATTCCTGATCTTTGTTTTACTTCTACTTTTAACGAGCACACACAACCTATGATTGAAGTATAAACACGGGTTTTCATCAGAAACGTAGCCATTTTGCAGATAAGAAAGATGCACTATGTCGCAGGGGTGTGATATCGTAATGAAAATCTTTTTTTTTTTTTTTTTGGAGTGGGGGTGGGGGGGTGGCTATAAAAATGCAGGGTCAGCACAGAAAATATTAAAGTCGGTAGGTAAGAAAATCTTTTTTCTTGTTGGCTATAAAATTTACAGGATCGGAACAAAAACAAAATCACGGTCGGTCGGGTTAGCGGAAACACAGGTATTTTAAGGCCTAAATTGTGGTTTACAGAGGGTGTTCATTACTCATGTAAATAAAGTACAGCGACGACTCTGAATGTGCAGGCTGATCTGAGTCTTCGCTGGGCGTACATGCTCTTAGACCCAATTTCGCTCTGTGCGACACAGTTTATTAATTTAATACACGTAACAGTGTTAAAGTAAAGATAACAACAAAATGAAATGATTGAAGACAAAGTCTCAGAGATTGTCAGACAACCAAAAAAGTGAGAGCTGAATGATCAATAAGTAATATTCTTTATTGAATCAATTTATCCAGTTAGCTCTCGCAACGAAATAGAAGAGGCACATTCTAAACAATTCTCGGAATTAATTGCATGCCACTGCCTGGATTATTTATCGGAAACTTTCGTTCATGATTAGAAATTTTCGCACAAAATTGCTCTTTGTAGAATTGATTTTTGGTATAAATGAATCCAGATTTGTCCCGAATCGAGCAAGCAGATACCGTTTCGATTTCAGTGATCTTTCAAACAATGTCATTGACATAACATGCACATGACGTATGCAAGTCCGTAAATCGAAAACCCCTGTAATCCCCGCATTATATAGAGACAACTGTGGTTTATAGGGGGAAACATTGTGTTATTTCTGATCCAAGACATAGGTTGTGGGTACTCATTGGATCCGCAGTATCCCAAACCGGTGTTGTGAGTATAAATAAGAAAAAATACCCGTTTTGGAGATTTAAGAAATGCACTATGCCTACGGATGTGATATTGTATTGATGAATAATACTCCTTTCCTTGGTGAAAACTCTTATCTCTGCCTCGATGAAGTAGTCGTGAGCTGTACCCAATGTATATTATCAGAAATACGAACAAAAAACACGCACGGGTAAAACCTACATAGATCTTCATAACACGGAGCGGCAGATACATTGGACTGAAATTTGTAATCTTGGTTACGCTCTCTAGCGTATGTCTGAATAGAACTTCATTTTTGTTTCTAAACATATTTTTTTCAGAACCAATATATTATATACATGCAAATAAGTACAAACAAAAGGACAATAACTTATATGGTTCTTCTCCTTACATGCATAAACATTTTATACGTTCAGGTGGTTGTTTGTCAAATACGGAGGACCCGCGTTATAAAGACAGTATTTGTTCCTTATCATTGTGCCGTTATAAAGAATCTCACTTAGAGTTATGGTTTCTTGGGAGTATTTAATTTCAATTTTTCATGACTATGGATTCGATTGGGGCATTTCCAATCCGAGAGAAGTCCAAGCCGCTCGGAATCGAGGCTCAACCTTTCTATGAATTCATTCCAATGAAATTGTCGTTATAACGAGTTTTTCCGTAATAACGAATGTCGTTATAACGCGGGTACTCTGTTATGTGTACTTAGAATCATGTTGACATACAACACATACAAATCATTAAGATACAAAGTAAATGAGTTAAATCTATATTTTAGAAACAAGTAATTCTCAGTGGAATTAATTTATAGTGACTGCAAACAGAAATCAGACAACAATCCAAAGATTGAGAGGACTAACAAAAAATGTAAAAAACATGAAAAGGATAATGCCAAAAGATTGATGGATCTAATCAAAAGAAACTGTAATTTTGGAGTGCAATTTGGAACATGAGAAAAAAATACAAATAAAAAAGATGAAAAAATGTAATAATGTTTGGGGTCTTTCTTTGTTGAGAAAATTCTTAAAAAGTTAAGACATTCAATTTGATTTGCAGTTTCTGAGTGATCATTGCATGCTCTGACTGAGGACGGTAAAGCAGAGTTGTAATAAAGAGTTGCTCGGGCTTTAAATGCATCAAGACGGTCAGAGTTTCAAAGATTATAGCGTGATCTGTTTTGGGCAGTTATCGGAACAAGCGAAGAAAGACAGTTTGGCCAGAGATTAAATCTCGTTTTATGACATACAGTCGGTTTATGTTTTACGTCTCTCTTCATTATAAAGACCAGTTAAAGATACATTAGCACTTAAATGGCTCGAGCACATATTGCTCATTTACCATGGATGAGTCGAGCCTGCTCTTGAGTCCGCAGGGAATTCTTGGAAATACCATGTAGGGAGATTTTCTTTTATCTTGCAAATGAAAAATACTGCGTGTACTCAATAGAATCGTCTCGTCGAGTACACACAGTAGTACACCAAAAGGATATCCTACAGTTGTCTCCATTATGCCTCCTGGTATGGCAATAATAGTAACCCTCCGTGGTTCCAACTAACGCTGTCTCGAACAAATTTTCATTGTCCCAAAGTGTTCCAGCCATCGAAGTTCGACTGTACTAGTTTTGTTGCACCAGTCGCAATTCTGGCAGCTTCATTCTGCATTTTATCTAATTTGGTGTGTCGAGCTGTTGACTACCTAACCCTTTCTAGTCACTAATATTGTTCTTCAATACTTCAACACATTAATTATAACACGAGTTGCTTACACGAGTCCCTGGACATTTTCACCAATGTTGCATCGAATGGATTAAAAGTTAATAATCTACTCGGTTTGATGTAATTCGCGAACATTATCATAGTTCAAACCTCCGCCGCCAACTCATTTAAACATACGCTGTTTAGACTTGTCTTCTTTGTTATTCCAAACTTCATCACGAAAACGTGCCTATATAATTTTGATCCCCTTGAACTCAACTTTTATATAGTAAAACCGGGGTTATAGGGATGCATGTTATTTTTCTTAATATATTCTGGAGTTTAATTTGTGGTACTCATTAGAACGACCTACCGAGACGGTTCTAACGGGTACCAGCAATCTGTTTTTTGGGCGGAAGTGATATCAGATTTATTTATTTTTTGTCTTCGTCATTTTTGTGGTAAGCTCCCAAATATATTTAGATAGGAGTGCTTTCTTGATGTGAATATAATTTTCTCATGATGTACTTGCGAAATTATTACCACCCTCTCTCTCACTCTCTCTCTCTCTCTCTCTCTCTCTCTCTCTCTCTCTCTCTCTCTCTCTCTCTCTCTCTCTCTCTCTTATACAAAGTTTGTTATATACAAAGTTTGTCATAGACGAAGTTTGACGTTAGAAATTTCTGCCAGTTTGGAGTTTATTGTTAACTCATCAATTCTTTCAACATTGCTTTACATTCTTGTATGATGTGTCTATTTCTGTGTTGATATGTGATGTTGTTGAGGGCCCCAAGGAAGATTGGATAATCCAATTAGGTTACCCTCGGTAAACAAAGAGTTTATTTACTTACTTAAACGATCTATTAGATGAACTTTGTATTTTCCCTTCAGTTCAGTAAGAGAAAAGGATTTGTATGTCACATTTATTGACAGCAATTAAAAGGTTTTCCATAGACTCTTTGTGAAAACAAATAAGATTGGGTCTGATTATTTCGGATATACTATTAAATATCATTTGACGGATATTATGAGGGTGTGTAAGAAACGTAGTGGACTCAGTACCATTGGCGGTTTTGTATGGGAAGTTGTGCTGCAAACCTACCAACATGTGCATTCTGATGTGTCCTGACTTTGGAGAGAAGCGATACACTATGTTAACTTGTAAGATGTAGCACTTTAGTCACAAAGATAATATATAGCTGTTCACAAGATACCGTATTATTATGTTTCTTGTAGTATGTTGTAGTTATTTGTTTCACAGTTAATTGAAAGGGACTGAAAACAATATGCTATTCACCCATAATTATTTTGTGTAAATGGCATTTCTCAAACGAAATTGCGGGTTGAAATATAAACATTTTTTTCTTGACATAAGGGCATTACATGAAAACTACTACTGCTACTAATACTACAACTACTGACAATAATTTTAATTATAAAACGATGAGAAATATTATACGGTTACTACTTTTTCCACTACTGCTATCACTGGGCCCCGCCGATAGGGACTTGGAGATATTGGGCAGCAAGATGCGTCCACGCAGAGCTGCAACTGACCACAAATGAGTACAAGTAAACTGCTTAGGGGGTCTTAGCTTGCCTGGCAAAGTGATCTGAGTCGGACCATCCATGTATATAAACACTTTTGGTTTGTTTGGGTGGCAGGGCTTGAGATGCCATTTCATTTCAATGACGGGGTTAAAGTCTCACAAATTTGAAGCAACGTCTCCAAAATGACCTAAATGATGTTATCGGGAACATAAAATCTCAATATATATACAAACAAACAAACCACTACTACTGATGATACTACTTATAATAACGAAAATAATAATTTTAAAAATTAAAACGATGACAATAATAATTATACTCTTACTACTACTTCCGCTACTACAACTCAGTACTACAATAATAATAATAATCAAAACGATAGTAATAGTAATTAAATCTTGCTACTATTTAAAATGCTATTACTACTAATATAGGCCCCCGCCCATCGGAGCTTGAAGAAATATATGGGCTGCATCCACGCAGAGCTAAAACCGACCCGCACACGAATACTGGTAAACCTCTTAGAGGACCTAAGCCTGCCCAGGCAAAGCGGTGCGAGTCGGCCAGCCCATACTTAGAAACCCTATTGGTTTCATTGGGCGGCAGCGATTGAGATGTTATTTCATCTCATTGTCGGGTAAAAGTCCCACACAATTGGAAGCAACGTCTCCAAAATGACCTTTAGAGTGTTTACGGGGACGTTAAAAAACAAATCAAACAAATATTACTACTAATAGTACTACTGCTTGTATCACTGTACTACTACCACTATTATTATTATAATTATTATTAATGTGATGATAATAAAGTGGATAAACACAAAACAAAATAGCTAATATTGCTTGTAGGAAAGAACATTTAACAATAATACTGATAACAAATAATTATAATACAAATAATAAACTGTTGTTCTTGATGTTGGAAAGGATGGTGTTATGTATGAAAACGACAAGACTTTTGCTGATTGTGCTTGTCGGTTTATATTTTCGCTAAGGCTGTGCTCGCTGATCAGCCATGGTCGAATTCAACGCTGTGAAGTATACATTGTTATATTCAACACCGGTTTATACGTCAATTTAGATATTCAATCTATGGAATTCAACAAAAAATATGTACAAGCGGCATTTGATACTGCAAATTCACTGATCATGTAATTCTAGTTATAAGTTTATATCTAAACGGCTTTAACGGGCCCATTGGAGTATAACTGTTGGTTTTCCTTTTTGCTCCAGCATTTCAGTGGTTTCTTGCTGTCGAGTCCTCACCGTTGTCTCACCTCTGTGGTTCTTTGATTTTTTGTGTTCACGGAGATGTTGCACTGATGAGTTAGGAGGCCTTCATGCGGACTGAACAAATTATTTGTCTAAATCGCGACGGAAGTAAGGACGAGGATTGTGGTTTATTTATGTTGTTGTTTGTTACTTACTGTGTGTATCACTTGTGTCTTTTTATTTTGGATGGCCATATGGTCATTTTGTGGGAAAGTAACTGTCCTTATGGCCTTCCTTTGATTAGGTTTCCATTATGGTCTGGTCGCATAATGTTTGTGTTTCTTTCCCTTTGGTGTCTTTGTTGGGTGGAGTAAGTTAATTGTATCGATTCCTAATCTTTGTTTTACTTCTACTTTTAATAATGAAACATCATTGCCTTTTTCTTTCCAAAATGGATAAATTCAATCTGTGGAATTCGTCAAAAAGTACAACCGGCATTTGATACTGCAAATATACTGATCATGTAATCCTAGTTATAAGTTTATAACTAAACGGCTTTGATAATGAGATGTCATTGCCTTTTCTTTCCGAAACCGAGGCACTTGATATGGCACGTTGTGCCATATCTTTTCTTGTTTCATATTGACCACAATTGCATCTCCATATTCCAGTACAGGCCTTATAAAAACAAACGACTTTCTTTCTAATTTAATCGTAAGTCTTCCCATAATATTGATCCTAATAATATCTGACGTGATGGTACCAAGTACAGCTACTCGCAAAGAGTATACCGAAATGTTTGTGAGTCTCTACTTCAGATATAAGTTGATTTCGCATGTACAATTGTGGATGTCTGTTTCGTATCCACTTGCGAGACCACAAAAGAGTTTCAGTTTTTGAATGGTTAAAGGAGACTAGCCACGTGGATACCAATTGTGATATTTTTGAAGGTCGGCATTGATACTGCCTGCAGCGGGAATAGGAATACTAACAGTAATATAAAGGTTTGTGTCATCGACAAATATGCGTATGTTAGAACCCATGTAATATACTGTGTTTATATCAACAAAAAAAATGTAAAGGACAAAGGAACTCACACACGGATAACTGTCCAGTCAGATGTGGCACCTGGTATAACTACGTGCTGCATTCGATTTTTGGGATAGCTTTTGAACCAGGCAAGTATTTGGCCGTCGTGACGAACATATTCGAAAGCTTTGCTGATACCACAACACTCCTCTAGTGCTTGGCAACAGACATTTTAAAGGTTTCCAAATTGATAAATGGTGGAGTTGTCTGAAATAAAACCCAACTGCAAAAACGAAAGAATGTTGTTGTCTCGAATATGACTATAAAAATGTTTTAATACAAGTCGTTTGAGTATTTTATCTTCTGAGTTGAGCAGCGAAATGGATCTGTGATTAGGGCCTAGTGATAGATCACCTTTTATTTTATTTTTTTTTTTTTTTTGGGGGGGGGGGGGGACTGGAGGGGCATTCGCTGCTATATATGAGCTTGGTAATAAGCTAGTATATAGTAACTGATTTGAAAGAGAACAGTAAAAGGTAGCTAGTTCTTGAGAAAGTTCGCGTATGATACAATGGTTGAGTCCGTTGGGATCAGTAGCTTGGACGAATGGTAATATTTCAAGCACAGATTCAACTTCATCTGATGTTAGAACAATTTAGTTTAACTCTCTGGTCACCGGTGTTGGTAAAATATTCAGAATCGGCTGACTTTGAAAGTTGTCATTTAAACTATTTGCCTTTTCTTGCTCGACGGAATAGAGTTTATTGTTATATTCGCGGGGGGGGGGGGGAGGGGGGCGTGAAGATTTGCTTTTTGGCATAAACTAAGACTTTAAAATGACCATTAATCCCCAGAATATAGAGAGAGTTTAAGAAGAAGTAAGTTTTGCTGTGATTTTTCGTAAAGTGCTTGTTTGGGATCGCGGATCATTTGTGTTGTTCTACTGTGCAATGTTTTAAATTTAGGTATTCGTTCTTTTTTGCTTTCTTGTATGATCTTTGTGTGTACTTATAGTTTTTAACACGCAAAGTCATCCAAAGAGGTTCCTGAGTTTTAATTCTCATTATTTTGTTTGGTACGCATTCTTTAGCTAATGCAGATCCATGATTACTATCATTATCCATGAAGAGAATTCTAGTCGAGACGCGCTTTGTTTCGATGTGCATTGTAATCGCCTCTATATTAGTACATGAAACAGACATATCGGTCAAATGACATATTTAGGCTTTCAAAATATAATAATGGCGTAAATCGGAAATTGGTATCGTATAGTTTGCTGTAGGAAGGGATAGCCCGTTCCACAGACAATAAGACAACAGCAAAAAACAGCAGGTCGATTGTGTAAGATGTGTCCTGTGAAATGTGTGGTTTCGTTATTAGACTGATGGAGATTCTCAAATGTAGCGAGCTGTTGTAACATGTTTTCATATTTAGGTTAAAGTCTCCGGTTTTTATTATATCATTTATACTCTTATCGACTGCTAGACCAGTTTGAAAAAAGTTGATAGTTTGAGTTTCGAGGTTTATAGAATAAGCCTACTAGTATACGTGTATGAGAGTTTGCAATCCAAATGATTTTCTGGATCGTCACTGGCAGGGTAAAATAGAAGTGAAGCCAATGACCAGGAATCGATACAATTAACCCACAGCTCCCATCAGAGACACCAAAGGGAAAGAAACACAAACAAGTAACAACAGACTCGAATGGAAACACCAATAGCGGAAAGCCAAAAAGACAGTTACTTTCCCACAAAATGGCCAATTGGCTATCCAAAACAAAATATTATAAGCGATTCAAACATTCAAAGACAAACCATAATAAATATAAACCGCACCAGAAGAACCGCCTTGGAACGGTCAGTGAAACGAATTCCAACGCTCAGTATAACGTCTAGCTCAGTCTATTCGCTTGGGTTCTCTTAAAGGACTGTAGCAATAGATCTTCAATGTTTACTGGTGTGTTAAGTCCTGTTTCAGAGAAGCAAAGAATGTCGAAGGCATTCAGTTCTGCATGTAATACATCCGTGTTTTTTTTTGTTTTTTTTTTGTTTTTTTTTTTTAAATATACTGGGGACAAAAAATAAGGGAACCCCCAAATTTAAATAGAAAGAAGCGAAAACTTCAATGTCACAGGGAAGGTTTATATGCAAAGGGGATCAGTATCTGGTCCATGTACCACGAGCATTGATGCATGCACGACACCTTCTGGCCATAATAGTGATTGTGCCACGGATTATCTCCCTTGGTATCCGTCGCCATTCTTCTGACAATGCTCGGCCAGGCTGTTGCAGATTGTTACAATGCTGCGGTCTGTTGCGCAAGCGGCGACCCAAGACATCCAAAATGTGCTCGACCGGCGACATATCGGGGGATTGGGCTGGCCACGGCAGTGTCCTTACACCTTGTTGTCTCAGAAATTCGACGGCAACACGGGCTCGATGTGTGCGTGCGTTGTCGTCTTGGAACTGAAGTTCCCACCAATGCGCCGGACGAATGGTATAACCACTGAGCGTAAAAGTTGCCTTGAACGATCATGGTAACTTGACTGGCCTGTGTTTCGTAGACCAAATTCCAAAACGACAACGCACGCCCACATCGAGCCCGTGTTGCCGTCGAATATCTGAGACAACAAGCTGTAAGGACACTGTCGTGGCCATTTGGGATGTCTTGGGTCGCCGCGTGCGCAACACACCGCAGCATGTTTACAATCTGCAACACATTGGCCGAGCATTGCAAGAAGTTTACAATGTATTTGTATAGGCGTGATTTCGTAATGAGAGAGTGCTCCGATATGGGTGCCGAGTTTTGATAGAAATATAAGAAAGACAGTCCAATATTGGACGCGAATTCAATATTTTCGAACCGTTTGCTACCTGGTTTAGCTCGACGATAAATAGACGGATATAAGAACGCAATTTTTCACTGTCTTGTGCCGACTTCAATATCGAAAAAGTCAATATGGCATGTTAATATACTGCTGTTCATACAGGGAAGTGAAGCAAAAAGATAAAACGACCTCCACAGCGCTAAACTGCCATGATATGCTCAGTACAATTACAAAAAAAAACAACCTTTAGCTTAATGTTTGGAAGCAAGCAAGCTTACCTGATCGCACGCCTCTGAGACAGCCGGCCTCAATAGCCGAGTCGGATGCGCGTCCGTATGTATTTAGTAAGTAATGGGGTTGGGGTTGGCATATAAGAATCTAACATGGGTGTGATAGAAAATACGTTCCGAGTGTCATAGTCCGGCATGACGAGACTTTCCGAGTGATACCGGGCTGTGGTCCCGGGGTACCGATTTTCTGTCCAATCCTTACACCATGTTACATTATTTTTCTTGCTCCCATTGCGATTAGAATGGTGAATTTTTAAAATACAGTCACTTCAGTTGCCGTCGTTCGCCATATTTTGACGAAAATCTTTTGTTGTGATCTTTAGTGACGTCGCGTAACCTGCTGTGACGTCAACTATAACGACGATGCATATGAGGACTTATTCAACCAGTGCATATCAAACACGTGAGAATATTCAATTTTTATCCTGTCCCTGGATAAGAACACCAGGGTGAGAACAGAATTTCTGTCCCATGCTTAAATGGATTTCCTTATCTGATATGCAAGAAACATTATTTTACTGAAGTTAATCCTAAGACCTTTTCTACGGCCATCCCCCTTCCGTTGATTCAAGCAGGGCAGTTGCCACGTGTGCATTGTAATGGTTTACCGCTTATGTATAAGGCTTTCCAGGAAAAGTGTAGTAAGGTAAAGCGCTTAATAGTGTTGTCTGGGTCCTTAAATGTTCATTCGAACACTTGCCGCCTATAAAGTCAATAACTAGAAAAGCCAAATCCCCCGTCGCACTTTGTATCGCTGCTCAGCCTTGGGACCTTCACCTGTGAGCTTGAGTTGGCATGGTTTATTTATGGGTTCTGCACATCAGCTCACTGTGGGGGTATATTTCACAAAAGTTTAATGAAAATCCTTCCAGGGGTAAAGGAGATATGGAACGGATCAACCCGTGACCTTCAACAGTAACCTTGACCTTGAGTCGGAATGGTTTATTTATGTGTTTTGCACATCAGCTCAATGAGGGGGCATTTGACCAACGTTTAATGAAAATGCTTTGAAGGGTAAAGGAGATACAAGGGAACCCAATGTGAACTTGAGCTGGTGTCGACATGATTCATCTATGGGCTCTGCACATGAGCTCACTGGGGTGATAATTGACCAGAGTTTAATGAAAATCCTTTGAGGAGTAAACGGGATATGGAACAGACACAAAATTCAAAGTTTTAAACTCGTGACCTTCAAATGTGACCTTGACCTTCAGTCGGCATTATTCATTTATGGGTTCTGCACATCAGCTCAATGAGGGGGATAACTGACCAAAGTTTAATGAGAATCCGTGCAGGGGTAAAGGAGATATAGAACGGACACAAAATTCAAAGTTTCAAACACTTGACCTTCAAATGTGACCTTGACCTTGAGTCGGCATGGTTTATTTATGGGTTCTGCACATCAGTATTTGACCATGGTGTAATGAAATTCCTTCAAGGGTAAAGGAGATATGGAACGGACACAAAATTCAAAGTCTCAAACTCGTGACCTTCAACTGTAACCTTGACCTTGAGTCGGCATGGTTCATTTATGGTTCATTTATGGGTTCCGCACATAAGCTCACTGTGACGAATAATTGACCAAAGTTTAATAGAAATCTATCAAATGGAGCGGACAAGAAAGTTGTACGGACGGACGGACGGACGACAGACAGACGAAGGCCATTCCTTTAATTCCCGCTCCGCTTCGCGGCGGGAGATTAATGAAATTTAGTGGTATGTTTGGGCGGAAGAGCGCGACGCGAAGAGCCGCCAGTGCATCCCGTTTCATGGCGTCATTCATTGTTACCTTGACGTTAGATGTCTTTTTTTTTTTTTCAAAAATGTTATGAAAGCAGGTAAACGTATGCGATACAGTCAGTTATATGGCGGGATTCCTTTAAACAATGGCGGAAGATAGGGAGAATCTGGTGAATAATAAAATCTGTTTCAATGCTTTCAAGGCGAAATACGTCTTAGTAATTTAATGTCTTTGTACGTTGAGACCTCTCAATACGCATTAACATTTCCTATTTCTCTTCTAATACGTTCAAAGAAGCTTTCCTGCGCACGTTTGTATTCCTTGGAAACAAAGATTGATATTTGAGAATCTGTTGTATATTCTGATGTGTGCTTTTGATCTGCTTATTGGCATGCATTGAAACATCGGTTTGAAATACTAAATCACAGTTTGTCGGTAAGCAGACAAATCACTCACACTGCGAGTGATTGGTTCAACTGTACAACTGACCTCCAAACTGTAATTTATTACTTAGAGATTATATGTTTCATAATTCTTTAACCCATTTAGTACCAGAAACCCCAAAACGGGTACCCTGGCAAACAGGGCAGGCCCAGATCAGACGCCGCAGAATGTGGCGTCTGATCAGGGCCTCCACTGTTTGCTTAAAGATAGGTCATTTTCCAAATAAATTTTGATGAAAACACAACCTGTCACCCCTAAATTTAGAAATAAACTCCTGCGATATAAGGAACAAGATTCCATTTGGTACAAAAAGGGTTAAGTAAGAGGTATATAATCTACTGTTATAAAAGCGGAGTGGGGCTTGGGGTTGGGGGTGGGGGGTGGCTGCAGTAAAATTCATATACAGAATGGCAAACAGTGCAGATCTTGATGTCATGCCACTGTACATCAGGTTGACAAGTCTGTGTAATGGACATCCCTGTAAGCCCCACTTTATACAGAGAAAATGGGGATTAAGAGGTATTTATTATTTTCTTATTTGTGGTCAAACATGTTGATTTTGGGTACTCGAGACTAGAAGTAAGCATAATATCAAACATTTTCATCCGAAATATGCGCCATGTTTAGAGATCAAAAGACCTCAATTTTAGCATATGGACGGCCTCGGTAGCTCAGTCGGATGCGCGGGTTCGATACCTGCCGGGGTCCCCAACATTCTTTCGTGGAGATTGATCATGAAATCTTTTCAACGGTCATTCTCTCCCTTCCGCTGATTCAAGAAGAGCAGCCGCCCCCGCCTATAGGGGCTTGAAGAAATATATGGGCTGCATAAAGCTTCCACGCAGAGCTAATTCCGGCCCGCACACTAGTACTAGTAAACCGCTTAGAGGATCTAAGCCTGTCCAGGAACCGCGGTGCGAGGCGGACTGTCCATGCTAATAAACCCTATTGGGTTGCAATGGGCGACAGTGCTTGAGATGTCATTTTATCTCATTGTAGGGTAATAGTCCCACAGAATTGGAAGCAACGTCTCCAAAATGACATTTACACTGTTGAAGGGGACGTTAAACCTCAAATCAAACAAACAAATCAAGAAGAGAATTTGTCAGATTCTGGCGAAAGAATGTGCACTGTACTGGTTAACCGCATAAATAAAGTAGAAGTAAAACAAATCCATTTTAGTACACGGGTGTGTTATTGTAATGATGAGCTTGTCTCATCTAGGTCTACACTACTTTCAGAGATATCTGCATTGGTCTTCATATCATATGAAGAAACTTATCTGTTTGTACAGAAAATGAGATTCCCGGCGACAGTTTTACCCTATGACGCGGCTAATGACCTAGGTCATTTCAAGCAAGTTTAGATCTACCTATGGTTGCTTAGTGGAATTGCGACGGAAGAAAAGGCGAGTATTTTGGCCACGTAAATTCGATTTAAGACCAACCCCCACCCCCAGTGGAATTCGTTTCACTGACGGTTCCAAGGCGGTTTTTCTGTCGTGGGTTTTTTTTTTTTTTTGTTATGGCTTGTCTTTGAGTGTGTGTATCGCTTATATTATTTTTCTTTTGGATAGCCTATGGGCCAGTTTGTTGGAAAGTAAGTGTCCTTTTGGCTATCCGCTAGTGATGTTTCCATAAGGGATAGTTGTTTCATGTTTGTGTTTCTTTCCCTTGGTGTCTCTGATGGGAGCTGTGGGTTAATTGTATCGATTCCTGATCATTGCCTTCACTTCTATTTTTCATTCAAGAGATGGCGATTTCACTTCCCAGGTCCTGCAAGATTTTTATACGAAGGTCAGTCAATAATAAAAAGTGAGACTAGTATACGAGTAGCATTAACAATGGTCAATGAGAAATATAACCCCTGTAAGTAAATATGACATCTTATGTACCAGTCGGTTTAGTGGTGTTACCTTGCTCCAACAAACTTTATTGCCATGGCTTGTTTGGCTAGTACGCTGCTCCCACCCTTGCCACAATTTAAGTCATTTAGCTTGCCATAAAATTAAAGTGGAACTTCATAGTAATTTTGTTTCGGTATTTTGTTCTTTTTCGGCCTTTTTGTGACTCGAGCTTTTGAATGACCTAACTCTTTAAGGTCACTAATAATATTCTTCAATACCATTGCACATTAATTGCTCGACCCGCAGAAAAAGCGACCGACTGAAGTCGGTTGATTTCTAAGAGTGCCTTAAAATCACCGTGTCATTCGGTCATTCTGTCCGTCCGTAACCCGTTTGTGAAAATTGGTGATAGTGACTTAACTGCTTGGAATATTTAAACAATTTTTGGCATACTGATATATCAATGAGATCTAACCAATGAACTTGCGAAATATTACATTCCATTTAGTATAGCCTCGCCGAGGCGAAAAATGTGAAAATTTTCGAACTGCTTCTCCTCGGAAACCGTTGGGCCGATTGAAGTAAAATTTCATATGGAACCTCTATGGCATGGGGGAAACCAAAATTTGCTCATGGGGTCCAGGTCACATGACCAAAATGGCCGCCAAGCCATATATGGTGTGTCTGTCTGTCTGTCTGTCCGTCCGTAACCCGTTTGTGAAAATTGGTGATAGTGACTTAACTGCTTGGAATATTTAAACAATTTTTGGCATACTGATAGATATCAATGGGATCTAACCAATGAACTTGCGAAGTATTACATTCCATTTAGTATAGCCTCGCCGAGGCGAAAAATGTGAAAATTTTCGAACTGCTTCTCCTCGGAAACCGTTGGGCCGATTGAAGTCAAATTTCATATGGAGCTTCTATGGGATAGGGAAACCAAAATTTGCCCATGGGGTCCAGGTCACATGACCAAAATGGCCTTCAAGCCATATATGGTAAAAACCCTTCAAAAATAGTCTTCTCCAGAACCACTGGGCAGATTTCCACGAAACTTGATAAATAGCATCTGCGACGTAGGCCCATCATAAATTGCTAAAATGGTGACACTGGATTGACCTTGACCTTCTTTGGGTCCGTCCCTAACCCGTTTGTGAAAATTGGTGATAGTGATTTAACCGCTTGGAATATTTAAACAATTTTTGGCATACTGATAGATATCAATGAGATCTTACCAATGAACTTGCGAAATATTACATTCCATTTAGTATACCGTTGCGGAGGCGAAAAATGTGAAAATTTTCGAACTGCTTCTCCTCGGAAACCGTTGGGCCGATTGAAGTCAAATTTAATATGGAGCCTCTTTGGGATGGGGGAAACCAAAATTTGCGCATGGGGTCCAGATCACATGACCAAAGTGGCCGCCAAGCCATATATGGTAAAAACCCTTCAAAAATAGTCTTCTCCAGAACCACCGGGCAGATTTCCACGAAACTTGATAAATAGCATCTGGGACGTAGGCCTTTCATAAATTGCTAAAATGGTGACCCTGGGTTGACCTTGACCTTCTTTGTGCCTAGGTCAAACTTTGACACATATGCTTTTGTATTGGAAAAGTGAGAATGCATTTAATCCTGCAAACGATTCAGAATACAGTACTATAGTATAAGATATATTTTTGCTCCTTACGATAAGGCGCATTTATTGGGGGAACCGTTTTAGGTCCAGGTCACATGACCAAAATGGCCACCATACCCATATATGGTAACACTCATAAAGCTAAAAGCATCCGGCGGGTCGTGCACTTCAGCTGAAGCACTGGTTCTAACACTAGTTGCTTACATGATCTATTAATAGAACTGTATATTTTTCTTGCAGTTCAGTAAGAGAAAAGGGTTTGTATGTCACATTTTTACTGACAGCAATTAAGTGTTTTTTTACCATAGACTCTATGTGAAAAAAAAGAAAAAAGAAAACAACAACAACAAAAAAACCATTGGTTCTGAGTATTTTGGATACAGTTTTAAAAGATCATTTGACGGATATTATAAGGTTGCGAACTGAACTCAGTACCATTAGCATTTTTTATGGGAAGTTGTGCTTCAAACTTGTCAGCATGTACATTGCGCCCAAATTGGAAGCAACGTCTCCAAAATGACCTTAATCATGTTGTCAGGAACATACTTTCTCAATACAAACAAAACACTACTCCTGCTTATAATAACGAGAAGTATATCCTTGAGAATAAAAACGATGACAATAATAATTATACACTTACGATTTCTACTACTCCCACTACTACAACGCAGTACTGATGATGATGATTTCATGTTTAAAGACGCTTCAACCCTCTTTGTGGGTTATAAACGTCAAGCGGTGAACTATCAAAAGGTATGTAGAATTATGAGGATGTATAAAGTATACAGCTTGAATGAAAATGTATAAAAAATCTAAAAAAAAAAAAAAATCTTAAGAAAAAGTCCAATTTCTGTTTAAAACAATATAATAATATCAACAGGTACATCTAGAAACAATTGTTGCAAAGTGCCAGCTTTGGGGTATTAGTTACGGAACTGTGAAAAGTCCACACAGTCAAGAAAGATATGTTGAACAGTGAAAGGCTGGTGAAATCCTACACAAGAAGGCTGGTCATCACTATTTAGTATAAAAGAATGAGTAACTCTAGTATGGTCAATGCGCAGTCTCGTTAATACTACATCCTCTTTCTTGGAAGACTGTGGATGCGAGCATTTTGTTCCAATGCCAGGTTAAATGGCCTATTACGCGGTCCAATTCCCCTTGCCATTTCGACAAGATGCATCTGTTGGTAAATGATTTAAAATTATTAAAAGAAGTCTTAAAAACAGACGGATCAAGACTAGTTGATTGCTTTGCTTTCTTATTAGCACACTTACTGTTTATAATGCCAATATGGCTCGGAAGCCAACAAACACGAGTCGGTGTGTTTTAGAAATTTTGTGATGTTTTTCGATCAATTTTTATATTTGATGATTTATAGATGATGAATGGCCTAAAGCCTTAAGCACAGAAAGTGAATCAGAAAATATAATTGCTTTTTGAATTGTTGAAGAACTGAAAAAATCTAAAGCTAGACCCATTGCTTTGGCTTTAGCCGTAAAAACTGATGGACCATCTGGAAGGCGTTCTTTAGAAACATACGCACAACCAAATTTATCTCCTTTGGAGTGAGTGAGTGAGTGTTTGAGTTTTACGTCCCACCAAAGCTAAGGTCATACGGAGACGAGACCTCGGTTTAAAGACGCATCCGAAAGTCTGGAGAACCCCGGGATCGATCCTGCGATCCCTGGTTTACAAGGTGAGCAGCGTAACCACTACACCACGGAGGCTTCTTTATCTCCTTTGGAACCATCAGTATAGACAAGCTGGTAATCATTGTAACGTGACTGTAGTACCTGAAAGTTTTGTTTCGGTAGTATTGGATTTGATTCGGATTTTTGTCAATCATGAAAGTCAAACAGAATAGAAGGTTTTTTAATACAACAATGTGGAACTTTGGCGGTTTCATGTTTTTGGTTTGTTTGATTTTTTAAGATCGATAACAGTTTTTTTTTCTAGCAATGGTAATATACGTAATCCAAATGGTTTGATTGTTGTGGGTTTAATATCATATTTATATAAAGATTCAGGTGGAAATGCAATTCTGACAACCAGGACAGATGCATTAGCAGCAAGTCTTATAGCATACTGAAGAGAAAGTTTTTTTCTGCGCGAAGTTAAATATGGTTCACCTGCTTCAACATAAAGGCTTAGTACGGGAGAAGTTCGACAGGCTCCAATAGCCAGATGAAGGCCTTGGTAATGGATAGTATCCGACGATGGGAGCGCATGTTTGCCGAGCATTTTATCCCTTTTCCTCAACGTGTTTAATAAATGCAATAATACATGAGCACGAATGCAAGATTCTATTTATCATATGACATTTAAAACGCATTTTATTCACGATTGTTTTCAAAAATGTCAATATTCCGCCGCTAGTAAACGCAACGTCGCACATGTAACGTTACGGGACGTATCTAGCTTATTTGCATATTTAATCCACTAGTGGATTATCGAAAATATTACATGGCGTTATTACACTCTCAGACACGACGTCATACGATAAACAAGTTTCTAGTCTTATTAAATTGTCGTTGAACAACTCAGTACTACTACTACACTAAGAATAATCAAAACGATGGTAATAAAAATTAAATGTTGCTACTACTCCCGCTAGTACTACTACTATCACTGTACTACTACCGCTGCTTCAACCATTATTATTATAACTATTATCAACGTGATGAAAATAAAGTGGATATACACCAGCTAATATTGTTTGTAGGGAAGAACATTCAACAATAATATTAGTGATAACAAATAATAATAATAATCATAATGTGTTGTTCTTGGTGTTAGAAAGGAGTGTTCTAAGTAAAGTGAAGACCAGTCTTTTTGCTGATTGTGATTGTAGCTTTATAATTTCGCTAAGCTTGTGCTCACTGATCATGAAATATACATTGTAAAATTCAACACAGATTTCCACGTCAATTTAGATATTCAATCTATGGTATTCAACAAAAAAGAACAACAAAATGTACAACCGGAATTTAATACTGCAAATTCAGTGTTCATGTAATTCTAGTTTATGAGTTTATAACTAAACGGTTTTAATTATGAGATATCACTGTCTGTTTCTTTCGGAAATGGTACTATGCAATCACAATCGAGCCATATATTTTCTTGTTATAGATTGCACTTTACAGTTAAAGGATTTTAAGATTTGTCGACCAAGTCGTATAGCTACTGGTTGCCTAGAAGCAACAGAACCCCTGATTTTTTTTAATTTACCATTTTTATACATTCTTCTGTTGCTAAGCAACATTCTATGAGTGACACATTATTGTTTCAGGTTGTTTGGATTCAGCTTCTAATTGCATAACCATTCACTTTAAGCCAATATATTTGAATCATTTCTTATAACGTTCTTTCTGTGTGTTAACCCCCACCCCTAAATCCAGAGGCTGTATTTCGCCACTTTTGGCAAATTTTCGAACGAAAAGTTAGATGTTTCCAGCATTTAATAAAGTAGATGAACCATTTCATGATACTTCAAACTTTGTCTACTGTCCATATGGCCTTCCTTTGTTTAGGTTTCCATTATGGTCTGGTCGCTTAATGTTTGTATTTCTTTCCCTTTGGTGTCTTTTATGGATGGAGTAAGTTAATTGTATCAATTCCTGATCTTTGTTTTACTTCTACTTTGTAAGACTTTCGGATGAGTATTTAAACCGAGGTCCCGTCTCCGTATGACCTTAGCTGTTGGTGGGACGTAAAACTAAAACTCACTCACTCAAACTTTGTAATGCACTGCTTTTGCCTTATTGGGTTCATGATTGTTGCCATGGCTAGGGTCAGTTAACCAACGATTCTTTGTTGTCTAGCGACTGAATATTGCAACTTCATTACCTGTTCACCACGTCTATTAAATACAATTTGGATGAATATAATTTTGGTATGCACAACAAATTATAAGTCTATTATTTTATTATTGACTGACTCTCGCAATTAAGATTACTCTGCAGCAATGCGTTCTTCTTCAATCCATGAATGCTCGTTATCAAATTTTATCAGTTACCCCCTATATATATTGCATTGCAACGTATTGACTCGATAAAGATATGCTATCTCAGGTCAAGTGAGCTTTATCACGTCAACATGGCAGTGCACTTTTATGAATGAACCGGACCACTGAAAAAAATGACAAAAATGTTATTGCTACTGAGAAAAATGGAAAAATAACATGAAAAAAAATATCATAGGAAAAACATGGTCAGCTGATACTAAATATATCGGCCACCGAAATGCTTGGACGCACTAAGGACTGGCCGTAAATTGCTAATTTAAGAGTGTACAAGGGGATAAACTGATAAATAGAATACCAGATTTGTGTCATTTGATATCAAGTTTATCAGGCTCGGCTTCGAGAACGCATGTAGAATCGCGAGGCTTCGCTCGGCAAGCCTCGCGATTCTACAAGGGTTCTCGAAGCCTTGCCTGATAAACTTGATATCAATAGACACCAACCTGGTATTCTCTATATAACTACGGAATGCACCATAAAGTACATGTAATACTCGTTGAGTGAAGTGATAATGGGGGAGACAGGGCTAATTGGCCCAAAAGATCGGGTTCTAGTGTATATGTTCCCTCCTATCCAAATTACAATTACGATAATGCCTGACCGTTCTTAGGATATGATCATTTTTGTTTACTTGGGGTGATAGCATAACGAGTGTGACATTGTTCTTGTTAACACTCCAGACATGAATTGCTCGTTAGAACCGCCTAATTGAGGTAGTTCTAATGAGTACCCATCAAAAGAAAAGTCCGTGAAATGAACATCCCATAAACCCCACTTTATATAGAGAAAACTGAGGTTTACGGGGGTATGCATTGCTTTTCTTATTTCTGTTCCAAGACACAGGTTGAGGCCCCCGCCCATAGGGGCTTGAAGAAATATATGGGCTGCATGATGCTTCCACGCAGAGCTGAATCTGGCCCGCACACTAGTACTGGTAAACCGCTTAGAGGATCTAAGCCTGTCCAGGGACCGCAGTGCGAGGCGGACCGCCCATGCTAATAAACCCTATTGGTTCCATTGGGCGACAGGGCTTGAGATGTCATTTCATCTCAATGTCGGGTAAAACACCCACAAAATTGGAAGCAACGTCTCCAAAACATGGCCAACTATATCTGACATTTAATCTATTCACCTGTTCCCTGATAGTCACACTACAAGTCAATATTGAATTGTCTCCCTTTGACTGAGGCCTATAATATGTACCTTTGTGTAATCAGCCGGCTGTGTGTGAAATCCGTTTCGCTTTTATGACCCCGGGGGATACTGAACGAGAATCGCTCATGTCAACTGATGTCTAGTTAATTTCGGACTGGCTATTTTGGTGTGGCCTGAGTTTATCTCCAAATAAAGTTCTTTTCTGTCGTTACTAAAAAATTACTCTTTTAAAAGTGAGCCTTTTTTTGTGCACAACACAAAATATTATTGGTTCTCAAAAATCCTATTTTTTGTGTGTCCTTGAATGAAATATTCTTCTTTATATATTAGAAAAAAGAAGAAGAAAAAAAAACTTAATAGTTTATGGTGGGTGTCAGGTGAATTATTTTAATTGACTGTTTAGAAATGCCACATATTTCTGCTCAAAAACATAGATTTTGGGCACGCGGCAGAACCGCCTCGCCGAGGCGGTTCTAACGAGCACCCACAATCTATGTTTTGAGCAGAAATATGAAAAATAACACAATTTTTCATCTTAAAATTTTCATTGTTTGGTGGTTAAATTTGTATAGGCGTGTTTTCGTAATGTGTCCGTTAAGACGAGAACCTTGAGTCTGAGTCTGAGTTGTAAGCATAGAAATACAAATGAAATACTCTTAATTATTTTAATACGGATAAATCTGTCTTGACACAATAATGGCCGATTATCTATCTGTCTATTTAATGACTCAGTAAGCCTTGTCATGCCATCATTGATAAACAACTTCGCATAATACAATTCTAGTTTTTAGTTGTTCACAAATAATATTCATCTTTCTTTCTTTATTTATTTCTTTATTTCTTTCTTTATTTATTTATTTAGTTATTTATATATTTGAAAATACAAATGAAATATTGTTATATTCTCATTTATGCTGATAACACAGAGTTTGAGCACACGTAAGAACGCCTTGTCGAGGCGATTCTAATGAGGTCGAACAGTCTATATTTTAAACAAGCAATAAGAATACTTTATCATTCTCTTTCCCGTGAAAAGTTAATTGTGGCGGCCTGTGCTGCA
This sequence comes from Lucinisca nassula, assembly GCA_963580285.1. Classification (NCBI taxonomy): domain Eukaryota; kingdom Metazoa; phylum Mollusca; class Bivalvia; order Lucinida; family Lucinidae; genus Lucinisca; species Lucinisca nassula. Next base: position 39,125,064 of record OY757021.1, on the reverse strand, counting down.
AATGCCTGTTAGCTAGTTTATATGTTTCTCTTCCTTATTTTTTTCGTGCAAAACGAGTAAATCTTTCTTTTTTTCTTAACTCACGATACATCTTTGACGATAACTTAATCATATGCGCTCTTTCTTTCTTTCTGCTCAGGTTGATGACGCTCGTCAATATAATCGTTCATGATGGATTGTTAATCGATCAATACATTGAGTAAGCACACTTCCGACTACCTGTCGATAATCGAATTATCACCAAGTATCGCGACGCGCGCTGTTAAACATACTAGTCACTAGACCAGTAAGTGTTAACTTGACCTGTAGTTGTATTTAAAAAGTAATATCGTATACCTAGAATAATCCAGCTAAAATGAACAATTAAGACTCCGGGTCTCATCCGAGATTACACGTCTTGCTTAAATAATCACCGATTTATCATCACGATAGCAAGTCCGTGTAATGAAAACCCTCTAACCCCCACTTATATAGAGAAAAGTGGGGCTTCGGTGGTTTATATTATTTTCTTTATTTCTGCACCAAGACCCTCTAACCCCCACTTATATAGAGAAAAGTGGGGCTTCGGTGGTTTATATTATTTTCTTTATTTCTGCACCAAGACATAGGTTGTGGGTACTAGTTAGAACCAACCGCCTCTGTGAGGCTGCTGAAATGCTGAATATTACTTTTTTTGTTGTTGTTGTTGTTGTTTTGGGCCACAATACTGACCGTGGCATTTAGATAATATAATTATCTACAACATTTTTATTTAATTTGTTTTACGCCGTAGACATAGAATGATATTGTTGTCATATCGAGTTGTACGCAAAAATTACTGAATAAAGACAATGCGTTTCTGAAGATTTAGAAAGTAAAAGGTTTCCCTAGACATATTACTGGTCACACATTATAAAGCAATTACTGAGTTTCATGCGGGCAGATCTCCATTGACACAATAATCTATCTATCTATCTATCTATCTATCTATCTATCTATCTATCTATCTATCTATCTATCTATCTATCTATCTATCTATCTATCTATCTATCTATCTATCTATCTATCTATCTATCTATCTACCTTTTAGGCCCCCCGCCCATAGGGGCTTGAATAAATATATGGGCTGCATGATGCTTCCACGCAGAGCTGAATCCGGCCCGCACACTAGTACTGGTAAAGCGCTTAGAGGATCTAAGCCTGTCCAGGAACCACGGTGCGAGGCGGACCGTCCATGCTAATGAACCCTATTGGTTTCATTGGGCGACAGGGCTTGAGATGTCATTTCATCTCAATGTCGGGTAAAAGTCCGACAAAATTGGAAGCAACGTCTCCAAAATGACCTTTACAGTGTTGACGGGGACGTTAAACCTCAAATCAAATCTATGCGAGTTGGATCGTTCATGCATATAAACCCTATCAGTGTAATTAGGTGGCAGGGCTTGAGATGTCATTTCATCTCAATGTCGGGTAAAAGTCCCACAAAATTGGAAGCAACGTCTCCAAAATAACCTATACAGTGTTGATGGGGGCAAAATAAAGACGTATTTTGTCAATGAAGCGTTTCCAGCAATCATCCCAAACCTTTTCTTCTGTACAAGACATAGGTTGTGGGTACTCTATAGAACGGCACTTGCAAATCTTGGATAATATGTACGAGTATTTGTCTGTTGAAGCAATTAAAAAAAAAATCAAAGCAACGGTTCTAGCAAAAACCCACAACCTATAAGAAAATACTATGTCAAACGGATGTATTCTCGTAACTTGGACCCAGTATACATGTATATTTCACGCCCCGCCCATCGGGGCTTGAAGAAATAGATGGGCTGCATGATGCTTCCGCGCAGAGCTGAAACCGACCGCACACCAGTACTGGTAAACCGCTTAGAGGATCTAAGCCTGCCCAGGCAAAGCGGTGTGTTTCGGACCGTCCATGCTCATAAACCCTATTGGTTTCATTGGGTGGCAGGGTTTGAGATGTCATTTCATCTCATTGTCGGGTAAAAGTCCCACAAAATTGGAAGCAATGTCTCCAAAATGACCTATACAGCGTTGACGGGGTCGTTAAACCTCAAATAATAATCATAATAATAATAATAATAATAATAATAATATATTCATTATCTAAATAGTACCGATTCTGCTCAGAACTTAATGCATATGAATAAAGTCATTCGATAAATTTTAATCTCTCCGGAAAGACGGTAAAACAGTAAACATTGCGCGCTTGTCCATTAATCGCCAGGCTTCCTGACGGTCAGTAGCCGGTATACAATACACATTACGTGTCATAAAAAGCGATAATTGTCTTCAGTGAGTGAGCTTAAAAAATATATGGGCACAGAACCGCCAAACTGATATGGTTCTTTCAAGTACTTTCTACCTGTGTTTTTGTGTAAAATCATACTGATTCCTGATTACCTGACTGTTTTGTATAAAGTTTGGTTTACATGCATATTCTTTTTCACAGCATCATGGAAAAAAACACCAGAAAAAGGATACACACCTTATCTTAAATCATTCAACAGTTGAAATAAATAAATACATAAGAAAATTTTCTAATAATCATTAGATTATACATAAACAATAATAATAATAATAATAATAATAATCACATTACGATAATACATCCGTGCGGCATAGTGCATTTGTGATATCTCAAAAACAATTAATTCGTCAAAGTAAACTCATCAGTACTTAAAACATAGTTAGAACCGCCTCATTGAGGTGGCTCCAACGAGTACCCACAACCTATGTTTTGGACAAGAAATGAAAACAAAAATGAATACCACAATAAACCCCAGTTTTCTCTATATAAAGCAGTTTTTAATGAGGTGTTCATTACAACCAAGATGATAATAATGAATACAAAACAATCGTTGTTCGCACATTATTTTGCTGGAATACCAGAGGAATAATTGTTTTATATTATATTTTTTTTTCTTTTTGTAACACTGTTTGATTATTTAAATGCGTTTGTGAATTCAGTCTGGTAAATATAAAATAAAAACATAAAGATGCCATTAATGCCTATGTTAATTGTTTTGTATTCATATCAGATTAGCCTGTATCTGAGTAATGGGAATAAGATATAAATTATAACAAAGATAAATTTTTAACTTTTTAGAAATTTAGTGACGAATTCACATGGGCTTCTTAATTTCTTTCTTTCTTTCAGTTGTAATCATACAAACATACAAAACAAACAAATGTAATCATAAATCTCATTACAAGCAATGTTTATTTAAATTTGCGTAGTAAGTATAAAGAATGTGCAAAAATCTAATCAGGTCATGGAAATAAAAAACTACGTGAATAAATAAATAAATAAATAAATAAGATGCAGATCAGACACCGCATTCTCAGATTGATTTACATTCCAAGGAGATGCCCAGGCGAAGATGTGTTGATTTTACAGTCGATTGAAAATGAACCGCTTTTGGATTACACGCGCGTGTAGACGATAAAGCTTTTTCTGAATAAGCTCCAAATTTAATCGCAAAATGCCGTTATTAAATATTATCTTGAAATATTAGAATTGCTATCAAAATGCACAATATTGTTAACACATTGCGTCTGATACGGGCGCTTTTTTCATAATATTAACAGAAAGTGCAGATTTTAGCCGTTAAAGTAGGGTACTGTCGTTGTTTTTCCACAGTTTTGTATGATTCAAGTAAGGATTAAGGGTTATTAATTTGAAAATAAAAATGCCGGCAGCTAATTAAATAAAAGTTCCACTTATTTGATATCGTTTTAAAGGAATTTAAACGGACAATTAGATTAAATCGGAACATAATTGTCAAATTGTTAAATAAAAAAGTTATATTTGTTTAAAAATTGTTTTCCATTAAAGCGCCTGCTATTTCCAACAAGAGATTCTGTACAGGTAAGCCGAGAAGGTCAGCGCACAGTAAAAGGCTTAATCCTTTGCGCCAAAGGTATAAATGTCAATAATAGTTGCGGATGATGACCTTTACAGTGTTGACGTGGACGTTAAACCTCAAATCAAACAAACAAAGACACAGGTTGTGGGAACTCGTTAGAACCGCCTCAATGAGGCGGTTCTAACGAGCGCCCACAACCTATGGTTGCAGTATAAATAAGAAAAATATCAAGAACTTTCATCAGAAAAGTAGCCATTTTGGGTTGTGAAAAAATCCTACTACTATAACTTATAGGTTTGTTATCGGGTGTGTTATCGTAATGCCCAAAACCTACGCCTTTGAGCAGTATATATGTATATTAACCCCAATGAGCTGAATCCGGCCCGCACACTAGTACTGGTAAACCGCTTAGAGGATCTAAGCCTGTCCAGGAACCGCGGTGCGAGGTGGACCGTCCATGCTAATAAACCCTATTGGTTTCATTGGGCGACAGGGCTTGAGATGTCATTTCATCTCAATGTCGGGTAAAAGTCCCACAAAATTGGAAGCAACGTCTCCAAAATGACCTTTACAGTGTTGACGGGGACGTTAAACCTCAAATCAAACAAACAAAGACACAGGTTGTGGGTACTCGTTAGAACCGCCTCAATGAGGCGGTTCTAACGAGCTCCCACAACCTATGGTTGCAGTATAAATAAGAAAAATATCAAGAACTTTCATCAGAAAAGTAGCCATTTTGGGTTGTGAAAAAATCCTACTACTATAATTTATAGGTTTGTTATCGGGTGTGTTATCGTAATGCCCAAAACCTACGTCTTTGAGCAGTATATATGTATATTAACCCCAATGTTTTTATATGAATTGGGGTTTAAAGGGATGTTCATTTCACAGACTTGTTAACATAATAGGCAACCAAGCACGGCGATTTTAGGTATGTTCACGAGGCCCGACTTATTAATATTCCTGGCATACAAATAGTTTTCTTGTCAGCGTCTATTTTCTAATTCAGTCGACTGTTGCATTAGTTGTGATAGATGAGATTTCATAGAAGAGGCGTTCTTGCGTGATAAGCATATAGTCTGCTGTAACAATTACATGTTACGTTTTTATGTAGATGAATAAACCATTATCCTGCTGAATAATTTAATTGGCAACAACCATTCCTGACTCATTACGAAAACACACACCTATTTAAATACATTTTAACCTTTATCACCGAAAAAATGAAAATTTAAAGATGAAAAATTGTGATATTTTTCTTATTTCTGCTCTAAATATAGATTGTGGGCACTCGTTAGAACCGCCTCATCAAGGCGGTTCTAACGAGTATCCACACTCTATATTTTAGAGCAGAAATAAGAAAAATAAGATATACCCCCGCAAACCCCAGTTTTACTATATAAAAGTGGGGTTCAAGGGGGTCAAAATTATATCGGCGTGTTTTCGTGATGCCTGCTGAATAATTTAAATGACAACAACAATTCCTGACTATCAGCCATGCAATAGTAGGGGTCGATGTGAACAGCAGGATAAGGGTTGAAAATGCTTGCTCTAAACCCTATTGCGTTCTTTTTTTCATGTTTTATACTCAACTCATTTGAGCATATATTATGTCCTGCCCGATTATTTCAAAATGTCAATCATTGTCGGCATTTTCAAAAATTATGAGCTGGGGAAATGTCATCATTCACTGATCTGAGCTCGAAAACAGCATTTAAATTCACGTGCGTATGTAATGCGACGCCTGACTGGATAACGTCAAAACGTGCTACATGTTTAATCTAAGAAAAAATCAGCTCTAGCGGTTTTTTGTTGAGTAATAAATCACAGTTTTGAGGTCAGCTGTAGAGTAGATCATGTCACGAGCGTGTAGCGCGGGTGATTTTCCTACTTACAACAGACCTCAAAACGTGTATGATTACTCAACAATTCACATACTAGACGTATTTCACACTGAAAATCGACAAAAATATTGTTGTTTCTTTCAAATCTCCCAACGTTTCGCAATTGTTGGGAGAAACCCCGGTAAAAAAATCTGACTGTAATATATGCATTTAAGACCTTTTGAAGCGTTTTTGATGGCAAAAACATGACGTTTCACCGTCTTACGTCAATGAATTTAGGAATGACGTTATAAAAGGGCGGCTATTCGCGTCACGCTCTTTTCCTTTTGATTTATTGCAGAATGAATTAGTTCATTTCCATTGTCTATATAGGCGACTTGTGTTAGAATCTGCGATATATTTCGGGAACCTATTGTCATCATGTAACGTCGCTTTTCATTGGTTTGCATTTGATGTTACGTAGCTTACCGCGCTTGCCGCTTTGTGCTAAAAGAACAATTTACTGAACAAAACGAGCTAATACATGCAATTGAATGGAAGATATCTGAATTGATAATTATCATTTAGGGAGATTAATCGTCGGTTTTTATGGTCGGCGCTAAGCGTCAAATATTTAAGACAAAGCCAGAAAAAGCGGTCTTTAACCATATGCACTCGGCGAAATCTGAAGTCTGCATATAAACTTAGTCAGAATATAACCATCCCGGACAGCATGTACAAACTTTGTAAGAATATAAATAACAGGGCCCAGTTGCTCAAAGCATCGTTAGCTTAACGAGCTCGTTAGTAGTACGTTCAATATGTAAAATTTTGGTATTTTTGCTGAAAAATGTTAGCAGCTTTTGCATTTGCAAAAGCTCCTCACATTTTATAGCAAACATAATACCATATTTGCCATAATGAATGATCAAAGTTTTAACGATACCTTAACTAACGACCTTGTGAGTTTTGAACAACTGGCCCGAGTAAATTAAAAACAAATTATGTAATGATTACAGTGAAGATTCTGAACTGCTTGAAGTCCTTAGATTCTGGAAGTATCTAGGATACTAAACGGCGGAAGATATTCTAGTTATAGCCAGTCCGCATTAACGGTGCTAATTTGCATAGGCTGAAATACCGTCAGTTTTTGATAGATGGGATAATCTTGGAAGAGACGTTTCTTGCGTGATAAGCATAGTGTCTTTCTTTCTATGAAAAAGTGCACTCAGACTTGAACTGACTATATATTCAGTTTTGTTCTACTTCTACTATGTCTTATAAAATATAAAAAATCTCTTTTGGCGTAAATGCTGCTAATTTTGGGGTTGCCTTTTCCTGTCTGCATTCTCGAAGATAACACAAATTTATTTATTTATATATTCATTGTGTGATTGGCCGATTGATTGACTGATTGATTAATTGAGTGGTTGATTGGTTAATCGAATGATTGGGTGATTGATTTTTAATCAGTCGGCTGAATGACTGATTGGTTTTCTAATCGATTGGTTGGTTGATTAGATAGTCATCTATTTGATTGATAGAATAGTTGTTGAAAAATTTATTGGTTAATTAGTTAGAGTACTTTTTTATTTGGTTACCAAATTTGGTAATATGCATGTAATTTGTCTATCCATTTTCATGTAGGGAAAGGGCCGTAGCTAATGTTGTGAGAACTTGTGGCCCAACCCCATTGCTTGTTTTGCAATATAATATGGGCCCCGTCAAGCGATTTTGGTACTAATCGACTATGCGAGCAGCGAAGGTTCAGGCGAGCCTGCGCATCCGCGCAGTCTCGCCAGAACCTTCGCTGCTTGCTCATACAAGCAGTGAATCAAGAGGAACCTTCAGACAGAAAGCCATATCCCTTGTCCCTCTGAATGGCTGGGCATGCGCAGTTAGATTTTGTCATGACGGAATGCTCGAAGACACAAATTCGCTTGGCGGGGCTCATATTATTGTACATGTAAAATAAACTCAGATAATCACAACAGCTGTGTATGCGTTTTCAGTTTTACGTTCTACCAACAGCTAAGGTTTGAAGACTCATCTGAAAGTCTGGAAAAGCCCGCGATCGAGCCCTCGATCACAACAGCTGAACGTAATTATTACATCAATGTGGAAGGCCTCTATGGCACGATTGGTTTGATTCAGGCGTCACGGGTTCGATCCTCGCAGGGTCTGCAATACGGGAGGCGGTTCTTACAAGTACACATAACACACCTTTCCAAAATGATATTAGAAAAAAATGTTAGTTAATACTATAATGTTATTAATCAAGTAATTTCGTATTGGCCTGTAACTGGGTCAATGCGAAATTACTTGATCAATGACAATTTTATTAATTGACACAATTAAAAATCATGATTAACCTCACTTGACCTCAGTTAATATTGGTTGACCTGGTGTTAATACGGTTGACCTTCGATCAATACAGGATTGTCAATTAATAATAATTTATTTTAGTTCGATTGCGATGAAAGCTTCAAACTTATTTGAATCCTTCTCGAACGCACATTCCGGATGTTATCACGCACGCGAGAGAGAGAGACAGTGACCTTATATACCACTGCTGCCCATTTACACCTGGGTGTAGTGGGGCAGTGGTTTACGTGTCTTACTCTAGGAGACACCTCGCCTCCGGTGGCCGTAAACGAGGCAAAACGTTATAACGACAATTACAATGGAATGAATTCTAAGCTCAAGGTTTATCCTCGATTCCGAACGGTTTGGGCTTCCCATGGGTTGGAAATACCCAAATCGAATGCATAGTCATGAAAGATTCTTGTAATTTAATACTCCAAGAAACTAATGTTTTAGATATTTGTTAGAATCGCCTCATTGAGGCGATTCTTACAAATGTTTATAATATTTGTTGGAGTAATGATGTGGAAAAGATATTCTATAATCTATCATACTCCTGACTGGGATTCTTTATGACGGCAAATTCATTACAACGACACAATAATAGGAAACAAACACTGTCGTTATAAGTTCGCTCCCGCCCATCGGGGCTTGAAGAAATAGATGGGCTGCATGATGCTTCCACGCAGAGCTGAAATCGACCCGCACGCGAGTACTGGTAAACCGCTTAGAGGATCTTAGCCTGCGCAGGTAATGCGATGTGAGTCGGACTGTCCATGCTAATAAACCCTATTGGTTTCATTTGGCGGCAGGACTTGAGATGTCATTTCATCTCAACGTCGGGTAAAAGTCCCACAAAATTGGAAGCAACGTCTCCAAAATGACCTTTACAGTGTTGACGGGGACGTTAAACCTCAAATCACACACACTGTCGTTATAACGCGGATCCTCTGTAGTTCTAAGATATAAAAGAGACGCCATTTTGACACGTATGTTATGGCAATGAAAAACATGTATCCGAATTTATCTTGATGGTTTACATTCACGACTTTAAACAAATATAAATCAGTGTTCCACAATTAGTAAACATATAGTGTTGACGGGGACGTTAAACATCAAACAAACAAGCCGGCCTCAGCAGCTCAGTCGGATGCGCTTCTGACTGGTGATCAGGAGGACGCGGATTCGATACCTGCCGGGGGCTTCAACACCCTTTCGTGGAGATTGATCATGAAAACGTTTCTACGGTCCTTCTCTCCCTTCCGCTGATTCAAGGTTTCTGGCGAAAGAACGTACACTGTACTAGTTAACCGATTATCTATAAGCCTGAATAGGTAAACTGACCGGCTCAAAAAATGACCTAAAATAGTGTTGACTGGGTCGTTAAACTCCGATACAAAATAACAAATAAACAAATCAAACAAACAAACAAAACATTAGTAAATGCGACATCGTACGCATACGTTACGGAGCGCGTCTAACTAATTTGCATAATATTTACATTTCCAGGGTAAAGTCTAATGTAAACCTATAGAAAACAATTGCGTTCATACTTCCATGAACGCATCGAATCACATGATTTGCAGTGACGTTAAGTGACGTCATTCTAAACCATTGTTCTCTACGGGCGTTGATGACGTCAACGCTGCTCCGCTCATTGTAGAAACACAGCGTGTAAATGTTTTTCAGCTTTAAAAATTTGCCCTACAAGCATTTTTTTCGCCCAGTGATGAGGGGCAAATAATGTAAATATAAAAAATAAACTTAATTTTTCTGCTTTTCATGAAAGTATGAACGACAGTGGGTCGCTAGCAAAGTTTACATGAACCCCTTCGGGGTTCATTAACTTTGCACGCGACCCACTGCGTTCATACTTCCATGAACTGCAGAAAAATAAAATTCACTTCTTAATTTAATCAACTAAGAGTGGATTTATTACATGGCGTTATTACACGTCATATGGTAAATATAATTGGCAAGCGGTGTGACAATGGGGCCAAAAAGCCCACTATTTCTGGTATAGTATAAACATATTTTATTGCATCATAAATCAAGCAACAGGGTTATTACATGGCGTTATTACACGTCATATGGTAAATATAATTGGCAAGCGGTGTGACAATGGGGCCAAAAAGCCCACTATTTCTGGTATAGTATAAACATATTTTATTGCATTATAAATCAAGCAACAGGGTCAGGCCACAAGTTCTGCCAACATTAGTTACTATTTCTGGTAGCAACCCATACACCACCCCCGTACAACAAAATGAGTCATATACCAAAATGTCCCTCATGGTCTATAGTTTCTGTATATCGGCAGAAATGGTGGTGAACCCAGAAATTCAAGATTGAGGCCCAAATAAAGAAAATACTTTCGTAAGTTAAATCCTTTACAAAAAAACAAAAAAGAAAAGAAAATTTTAAAACGAAAAATTGTGATATTTTCCTTATTTCTGCTCAAAATATTGACATCGATGAGGCGGCCCTAACAAGTATCCACAACCTATATTTTAAAGCAGAAATTAGAAAAATAAGGGTTACCCCTGTAAAACCCAGTTTTACTATATAAAAGTGGGGTTCAAGGCGGTCAAATTTATATAGGCGTGTTTTTGTGCTGTCTACCATGTTTATAATTAGTTTTTACTCATAAAAGATAGAACTGTTTAGTTAAACATAAAAAAAAACAAGCAATATGTGAATTCAAAAGATGGACTTAGGGGTCGAAACGTCATTTTTGTCCTAAAATTATAAAATTAGAGGCAAAATACCCGTATATAGTCTTCCAAAAAGCTTCTAAAGTTATATTGTTTGCCTGATACCAATCAAATCAAGACAAGAATCAACAAGGCTTAGTTCAGACTAAACTTCTGCACAAAAAGTTCAAAATAGAACTACAGTCGAATTTCAATGGCTCGAACACCTTTGGGACCTCGAAAATCTGTTCGAGACAGGGGTAGTTCGAGCCACTGAGGTTTACTGCCAGGAGGCATAACGAGATACTTTTAGATATCTTTTCGGTGTTCTATAATGAATGTGTATGCTGTGTGTACTCATTAGAATCGCCTCATCGAGGCGATTCTATTGAGTACACACAGCATACATTTGCAAGATAAAAGACTAAAATCTCCTTAATTAGTTACCACTATTTTTATGTAGAGGATTTCGCTAGGGGCTCAAGAGTGTGTTCGACTCATCCATGGTAAACGAGCCATCGGTGTTCGAGCCATCGAAGTTCTACTGTTTTGGCATTGTTTTATCCCTACCCCCAACTCCCGGATTTCACTGGTTCCGACGCTATGATAGGGTGACAATCTCGACCCAAAACGAGTTATTTACCAAAATGTTCATCAGGGTCAGTAGTATCTGAAACTACCGCTTAGAGGATCTAAAGTAGAAGTAAAACAAAGATCAGGAATTGATACAATTAACTTACTCCACCCATAAAAGACACCAAAGGGAAAGAAATACAAACATTAAGCGACCAGACCATAATGGAAACCTAAACAAAGGAAGGCCATAAGGACAGTTACTTTCCCACAAAATGGCCATATGGCCATCCAAAATTAAAAGACACAAGTGATACACACAGTAAGTAACAAACAACAACATAAATAAATCGCCACAGAAGAGCCGCCTTGGAACGGTCAGTGGAAGATTTCCACTGGGGGGCTTAAATCGATTTTACGTGGCCACAATCCTCGCCCTTACTTCTGTCGCGATTTAGACAAATAATTTGTTCAGTCCGCATGAAGGCCTCCTAACTCATCAGTGCAACATCTCCGTAAACACAAAAATCAAAGAACCACAGAGGTGAGACAACGGTGAGGACTCGACAGCAAGAAACAACTGAAATGCTGGAGCAAAAGAAAACCAACAGTAGACTCCGATGAGCCCGACCAGAGACAGAGCATTAGGCACCAACCAGCATTATCTCTCTAATTCTCAATAAGCCTTTACGTTGGAGCCGTCATAGAATCTGAGGCATGACCCACCGGCGTGCAATTAAAGAGGGAAGCAAAGTTGCCAACCGTGATTGGGTTAACTACCATGCATGCAGTCTGTCGTATAATATCCATGTTGTACCCAATCTTTTTATATCGAAGAATGATTTTACGAAATTGGGTGCTGAAGTCATTGCGGTTATATATTTTTCTGAATTTATATACTAAGTCACCATAAAATTCGGGTTCCGATAGACCTTGTTGCAGAAGAGATTTAAGTCCAATATTGAATTTTGAAATTAAATCAGAATGGCGTCTATAAAATTTTGAAAAGGCTTTGCGTAGTTTATGGTACCGATAACCCTGATTAAAGGAGTTTAGCCGTTAATAATTTATTACGAGTGTTGAAGTCAGTTACATGACTACACACTCTAGCAAATCGAATTAATTGCGAAATATAAACGCCATAGGATGGCGCACGAGGAACATCACCATCCAAAAAAGGAAAATTTACAATCTCAAAATCAAAGTCATCGCGTTTATCATAAATTTTGCACGAAACAAATCCATCTACAATAGATAGATGTAAATCCAAAAACGGGGCCTCGGTATCAGAAGAATTTGCTTTATTTAACTGAAGTTCTAGGGGGTAAATCTGACTGATCAAACCATCAAAATAGGTATTATCAATATTTAATAAATCATCTAAATATCTAGAAGTAGAGCTAAAAGCTTCAATAATTTCAGATTGGTTATCAATGGAAAGCGACAAAATGAAGTCTCTTTCATAACAATACAAGAACAGATCAGCCACAAGAGGTGCGCAATTAGTACCCATCGGAATACCCACAATTTGTCTAAATAACTTAGCACCGAATCTAATATAAATATTGTCAAGTAGAAAGGTGAGGGCATCACACACTTTCTGACATGACCAAAGTGTATAATTCTTATGCTCTTTAGAAGTGAAAAATGCATTTCTGACATTACATGTAAGATAGAGAGAATCTTCTCTGTGAAAAGCCCATTCAATTAAATCATTAAGCTTTTCTTTTATAAGATTATGAGGAAGTGTAGTGTAAAGAGTGGAAAAATCGTAGGTAGACAGACTAGAAGCACGAAAATGTCTAGATTTCAATTTATTTAAAACCTCATTCGAATTTTTTTATAGACCAAAACAGATTTCTTCCTGATCTTTCAAAGACTTTATCACAATATTTAATTACATGCGTTTTAATAGCAGTAAGACAGGAAGTTAATAATTTAGAAAGTTCAGTGGTAGTGCAAGAGCTAGAATTTGCAATAAACCGTGCTTTGTAAGGTTTTTTATGAAGTTTAGGTAACCAGTATAGCGTAGGAAGCTTGTCTTGGCCTTCGTTAACACACACAGCAAACTTGGTGGCTGAAAGACAAACATGTTTATCTACTATAGCTCTCTCTTCAGCTAAAGGCTGAAGTTCATAGGCCTTAGTACCACCAAGCTCCTGCTTAAGCGTGTTAACATAGTGGAGCCGTCACACAACGACGACGTTGTTAGCGGCCTTGTCTGCAGGGGCCAAAACAAACTTCTTATGAAATTCTTGAATACCTAGTTTAAGATGACGTAAAGACGTCTTGGGCTTAGGAGGTAATAAGTTAGTATTTTGAGAATAGAAAGAAATGCGTTTATTCACTAGTTTTAAAATGCTAAGTTTCCAGTCCTTAAGGGCTTTATGCTCAACATACTCTCGCTTACACCATCGATTACCGAATTCATTCAATGAAGCAGCGATTTCATCTCTACATTTACTGAAATCAATTTTAGAAGGAAACCGATATTTCGGTCCTTTAGAAATTATATTCCTTATCCTAGAATCAGGAATAATTTTCAAATTGCCAGTAATTACATGACCAGCAGCAGGATAGCAATACTTTGAGTTTTTACAATCACATGGATCAGGAGTATTAGTATCAATATCAAGATCTGAAACAAGTTTATTGAAATTTAAATTGATAGATCTAACAGGTTTGTTATATTTATAGCAAATTATAGGTGTTTCAGTATTTTGAAAATAAGCAGGAATGGAAGAAAGTACCGATCTCTCACGGAAGATACTGGGCAAATCTATAAAATCCATACCCTTATTAATGAAGGATATTTTGAAGAAATGGCGTTTATGATTAATTTCAGAATCAATGTAAGGACGGAGAGTATGCTGAGTATAGCCTCTAGTTAAGAGAGCCGCATCATATAACTGATGAGAACTATCGTAGAATTTATTCGCCTCGGTGTCCAGAATACGTAAAACAGAAACGGGTAATGAACTTAAAAATGAAAGCATAGAGTGGCGTCCAGGAACCGCGGTGTGAGGCGGACCGTCCATGCTAATAAACCCTATTGGTTTCATTGGGCGACAGGGCTTGAGATGTCTTTTCATCTCAATGTCGGGTAAAAGTCCCACACAATTGGAAGCAACGTCTCCAAAATGACCTTTACAGTGTTGATGGGGACGTTACACCCCAACTCAAACAAACAAAACAAAAGTATCTGAAACTGCCAGCACAAATTGGCATCGATGATGGTGAGCTAAGAAATCAAAAATGGCGTCCAAGATGGACGCCATAGCAGTAAATTCCAGTTTTCGTAAATTTGAATACACATTTCTACCACAAATCATCTTAAAAACTTATTTTAATCTATTTTTTTGCCAAAAATCATCATACAAACTTATTTTAATTTGTTTATGATTTTTCTTTTCTGGTGTAGAAAGAAGATTTGTGCTAGAATATAGATCAGTTTTTTAGATTTGATCTGAAAACCGGCGACAAAATTGACATTTTATCATGTTTGTGTCGCATTTCATAGGTTGTGTACATAAAGGCAATGCTGATGTTTCAAAATTCAATCGGTTTTTACATATCTTTTGTTTTATTTCAATTAAGGGACTATTCTAAAATACATTTATGGTTGCTTATGACTTTCTACCATAAGTTTATCATCCCCAGGAGTATCCAACCCATTTACCAGTAAAATGTATAAACGCCCACACATCATCACGAAAACACACCTATATAATTTTGACCCCCTTGAACCCCACATTTATATAGAAAAAACTGGGGTTTGCAGGGGTAAACCTTAATTTTCTTATGTCTGCTCTAAATTATAGATTGTTGGGTCTCGTTAGAACCGCCTCGACGAGGCGGTTCTAACGAGTACCCACAATCTATATTTTGACCAGAAATAATTAAAATATCACAATTTTGCTCTTAAAATTTTCATTTTTTCGGCGATAAAGGTTATAATGTAGTTGTGTAGGCGTTTTTTTCGTAATGTGAGGGATTGGCAGTCGTGTGTTTATTTTTAGACAACTAAGTGATAGAGGGCATTGACAATAATTCATAACACAGCCGTGTGTTTTATTTTAGACAACTAAGTGATAGAGGGTATTGACAATAATTCATAACAAAGCCGTGTGTTTTATTTTAGACAACTAAGTGATAGAGGGTATTGACAATAATTCATAACAAAGCCGTATGTTTTATTTTAGACAAGTAAGTGATAGAGGGCATTGACAATAATTCATAGCACAGCCGTATGTTTTATTTTAGACAACTAAGTGATAGAGGGCATTGGCAATAATTCATAACACAGCCGTGTGTTTTATTTTAGACAACAAAGTGATAGAGGGCATTGACAATAATTCATAACACAGCCGTATGTTTAATTTTAGACAAATAAGTGATAGAGGGCATTGACAATAATTCATAACTTAGCCGTGTGTTTTATTTTAGACAACTAAGTGATAGAGGGCATTGACAATAATTCATAACATATTATAACTTCAGCCTTTGGAAACTGTTTTTGGGTTTTGTGGCAAGCACAAACAATGTTATATCCAAACTAAAAGGTAAAATAGTGTATACAAGATGACATTTAAATGGCTTTTATTGTCATTTTTTCTATGTTTTGGGCTTTGAACAGTTTATACCCAAAATTTATTATAAAAAAAAACCTGTTATAAAGAGATTGTGTTGTAATAATAAGTCATATAAGACAATCAGTACATTTATTAAAATTGTCATATCCCGATTCAATAATCATCAGTATAAACATAAGCTAGCATTGTAGGCAAGTTCTGAAAACTGTTAGACGCATCCAAACACGCTTTACACTTGCAAGCTTGAGTACAGGGCTGTTCGTTCTGTGGGCAAATCCACTAATTACTGCACTTATTAGGACATTCGCTAACAATTTCAGTGCGGCTAGTGTCTGTGTCATGAGCTGTGGAATGAAGTTTCAGGGTCAGCCATATACCCTTAGTCTACTGGACTATGCAAATTAATCTTAGATGAGGCGGTTCTAACGAGTGCCCACAATCTATATTTTGAGCAGAAATAAGAAAAAAATCACAATTTTTCATAATAAAATTTTCATTTTTTCGGCGATAAAGGTGGCAATGTATTTGAAAAGGCGTGTTTACGTAATGTGCATTTTGCACACCCAGGCGAAAAACCAATCATGGTTGACCATGGTCATCATGGATTTTGTTCTAGTTATAGGAGTTAGTCCGTGTATGTCTTAGGTTCTGACTGACCGGCAAGCCAATTTTCGAGTTTCAATTACGAAAACACGCCTATACAAATACATTGTAAATTTTACCACCGAAAAATGAACATTTTCAGATGAAAAATTGTGATATGTTTCTTGTTTATGCTCAAACCATAGATTGTGGAAACTCGTTAGAACCGCCTAGATGAGGCGGTTCTAACGAGTATCCACAATCTATGTTTTTGAGCAGAAATAAGAAAAATAAGGTATACCCCTACAAACCCCAGTTTTCCTGTGTAAAAGTGGGGTTTATGGGGGTCAAAATTATATAGGCGTGTTTTCGTGATGACAGCACTCATATTTCCGAATATATCTTTTTGCTAGTCGTAATTCAGGCATCTACAGCAGTTTTATCTTGGACACCAGATCTTTATTAAGTTATTTGGAAGCTTTTTTTATTTTGTTCTTTGCGCTATATGGCTTCAAATTCTTATATGAGACCGTGTGTTTGCTACAGACCCACAATTTATTTAAAGCAACGTATAATACACTTTATCTCATAACGTCGTTGATAAGCAGTGGATATACCGGCCCCGATAGCTCAGTTGGTAGAGTGTCCGCTCCGGAGAACGGGAGGTCACGGGTTCGATCCCGGGCCGCGACATTCCAAAGTCGTTAAAAATGGAACTAGCTGCTCCTCGCTTGGCACTCAGATTTACGGGGTAGAGCTAGGACTGGTCGACCCAGTGTCAGCATAATGTGACTGGGTGTGGTATCATGTAATGTGTCTGGGACATGATACTTCAGTGAGGCAGCACTATAAAAGTGAGCATTGAGCTCCCTGTCGCAAGCAGACACCGTCGTGATATGCCTGAAAAATTGTTGAAAGCGACGTTAAACCCTAATTCACACACACATTCAGTGAATTATAATTCACCCGATGGATTATTTCATTTCGAACGTTTTAGGTGTCATAATTGCTATGCGAAATGGCTGACGTCGTTTGTAACAACAACAACCATAGTTAACGTTTGGCTGAAAATACGATAAAACTTCATTTTTTCCGTCCATTTGATGTTTGTGAGGAAACACCTGCAACACGAAGATAAATATGATTTTCTTGATAATACAGTTCTACTTATTTCAAGCAGAGGGTGATTATTGCATTGAAATGGAAACAAGATCATAAATTTCACATGAAATGACCACTCGTGTCTTCTCAACATCTAAGCCTTGTCACGAAGGTATGGATCTACAGTAAAAAAAAAAAAATACATTCTGAATGCAATTGCATTAAAAAAGGTCTAAATTTACTCGTTACTATTTGGACATCCCTCTATCTTCGTATACTGCCTTCGCCCTCGTGAGCATTATTGCTAGAGTCTGCATGTCGTTTAAGAAAAAAGAAAAAGTTAAAAGCGTGAGTCTTTGTCAAGATGTTAGTTTAAATTTAGATCGACAACTTTGAGAGGTTGAGACATAAAACCTGAAACTTTGGACGGATCAGTAGCAGGAATACAAGATAAACAAAACACAACTACACCAAAACTACAACACAGCACCACGCACCACCCGACTCCACACCCCATGTTGAACTTTTCACCCAAAAAGCACCAATGCCGGTAGGCAATCGGTAATCTGTAATGTGGTTTTTTTTTTTCATATAAAAATTATGATGTAAAAATTATTCCTTGTATCTTCTAAGACTAGAATCATCTTGCTGTCTCGCTTATGTACGAAAGCATATTCGTCTTTCGATGTATTTTATCTTATTTCTTCAATTTGCATTTTAATAACATGCCTATATGTCCTATAGACTGCGATATAAAACTATTTTAAAACACGCAACATTCCATGTTTGTTTGCCAAAAAGTCAGATTAACGATTTTCTTGGAAAAGTTTGCTGTTAAAGTCTGGTATATTGTTCTCGAAATTTTACAATGATATTGCTTTTGGAAATATTTATCAAAATATTATTAAGTTGTTGCTTCCCTTAAAAACGGGATAGGGCAATTATGAAATCTCGCTAATATAGAATGAGCCAATTCATGAGAAAAGTACACTTATTGTGACTAGCAAAATTGTCGTAGAAATTTAAGCGGTGTGCATAACCGAGGCATGCCGCAAATATGGTCGTGCACTTACTCATAACGTAGCAGACTTTACATCACTTGAACAAGTCCGTGAAATGATGACCCCCTAAACCCCACTTCATATAGAGAAAACTGGTGTTGACGGGTGTATGCATTATTTTTCTTATATCTGCTCGAAGACATAGGTTGTGGGTACTCGTTAGAACCGCCTCAATATGGCGGTTCTAACGAGCACCCTAAACCCATGTTTTGAGCATTTATAATAAAAATATCAAGGATTTTCATAAAAAAGTAGCCATTTCGGTGGTGTGAAAAATGCACTAGGCTGCACGGATGAGTTATAATATTGAAAAAAAAACCGGCCCCGATAGCACAGAAGGTAGAGTGTCCGCTCCGGGGAACGGGAGGTCACGGGTTCGATTCCGGGCCGCGACATACCAAAGTCGTTAAGAATGGTACTAGCTGCTCCTCGCTTGGCATTCAGATTTACGGGGTAGAGCTAGGACTGGTCGACCCAGTGTCAGGATAATGTGACTGGTTGTGGTATCATGTAATGTGTCTGGGACATGATACTTCAGTGAGGCAGCACTATAAGAGTGAGCATTGAGCTCCCTGTCGCAATCAGACACCGTCATGATATGACTGACAAGTTGTTGAAAGCGACGTTAAACCCGAATTCACACTCACACAATATCATATTGAAAACTGTAACGTATCGTGATTATTTTTGCATTATTCGGTGTAAAGTGTGAGTGAATTCTGGTTTAACGTCGCTTTCAACAATTTTTCAGGCATATCACGACGGTGTCTGCTTGCGACAGGGAGCTCAATGCTCACTTTTATAGTGCTGCCTCACTGAAGTATCATGTCCCAGACACATTACATGATACCACACCCAGGCACATTATCCTGACACTGGGTCGACCAGTCCTAGCTCTACCCCGTAAATCGGAGTGCCAAGCAAGGAGCAGATAGTACCATTTTAACGACTTTGGTATGTCGCGGCCCGGGATCGAACACGCTACCAACTGAGCTATCGGGGCCGGTTATTCGGTGTAAAAATGACTGGTATTGTACACAGGTTCGAGGAGTTGTATTGAATTGTTTACCGTATTTAACCTTGACGTGGAAATACTACCGAATTGCGAGTTCAATACCTCAGCACTTTCCTTATTATTTATCCCTCGACCGAAAAGGTTCGGGGGATATAACAATCAGCCTTGCTTCCGTCCGCTGACATGACCTTGTGATGGCCATAGCTCCAATACCCTTTGAAATATATTGATGGTACTTGGTACAATTGTACACAAGGTCGAGTAGGTGTGTCATGGGCAAGAACCACAACTCTAGGTGCTATGGTACTTGAGTTATTTCCCCTGATTTTTTTTTCATGTGATCGCTTTAACTCAAATACCATTTGAGATATATTGAATGAGTGAGTGAGCTTTAGTTTTTCGTCCCATCAATAGCTAAGGTCATACGGAGACGGAACCTCGGTTTAAAGACTCATCCGAAATTCTTGAGATATATTGATGGTGATTGGTACAATTATACATGAGGCTGAGTAGGCGTGTCATGCGAACGAACCACAACTCTAGGTGCCATGCTGTTTTAGTTATCACCCCTCACTAATTTCCTGTTTTTCCAACTCTGATAACCTTCAGACTAGGAAACAGCAGATAATGCAAATAAGGTGAATATAACTCTGACCCCTTTGAACCCCCTTTTATATAGAAAAACTAGGGTTTACAGGGAAAACTATATTTTTCTTATTTCTGCTCTAAAATCTAGATTGTGGGTACTCGTTAGGACCGCCTCAATGAGCAAAAACAAGAACTGTACAAAAGTTTGGTATTAAAAGTGGTAAAATTTAAACTGTATTTGTATAGGCGGGTTTTCATTTTGGATTGTTGTAGGGATTCGCAACTTACTGCTGTTAATATTTTCTTGTATAAGAAGCAAAATACAGTCCAACTTCCATGGCTCGAACCCCTTTTGGACCGTAAATATTTGTTCGAGATAGCGGTAGTTCGAGCCACGGAGGGTTACTATTAGCTTTGTTTGTTTGTTTGTTTTGAGGTTTAATGTCCCCGTCAACACAGTATAGGTCATTTTGGAGTCGTTGCTTCCAATTTTGTGGGACTTTTACCCGACATTGAGATGAAATGACATCGCAAGCCCTGTCGCCCACTGAAACCAATAGGGTTTATAAGCTTGGACAGTCCGACACGCACCGCTTCACCTTGGCAGGTATAGGTCCTCTAAGCTGTTTACCAGTACTCGTGTGCGGTCGGATTTCAGCTCTGCGCGGGAACACCATGCAGCCTATCTATTACTTCAAGCCCCGATAGGCTGGGGCCGTCCATACCAGCAGACATTATTGAGAAAATCTAGGGGTATCTTTCGGTGTAACATATTATGAACGTATTTTGTGTGTACTTATTAGAATCCCCTCATTGGGGGCGATTTACATTTGCATGATAAAAGAAGATTTGTTTTGTTTGATTTGAAGTTTAACGTCCCCGTCAACACTGTATAGGTCATTTTGGAGACGTGGAGCTTTTATCCGACATTGAGATGAAATGACATATCAAGCCCTGTCGCCCAATGAAACCAATATGGTTTATAAGCATGGACGGCCCGACTACGACCGCTTTGCCTGGGCAGGCTTTGATCCTCTAAGCATTCAACCAGTACCAGTACGTGTGCGGGTCGGTTTCAGCTCTGTGTGGAAGCATCATGCAGTCCATTTATTTCTACAAGCCCCGATGGGCGGGGGCCTGAACGATAAAAGATGAAATGTCTCCCTAAATTATACCTATATCGTATATGGAGGAATACCCTTCGGACTCGACACAGTGGTTGACTCATCCATGGTGCACGAGCAATCGAAGTTCTGCTTTATACATCGCATTTTTCTTAAATAAGGATGAAATGTTCATTTGATATATAGAGGATATTAGTTCATATGAAATTTATGAAAAGAACATGCAGTGAGTTTCATAAATTTTCTAGGTAATTATAAGGCTCTGTTTATCATTTAACGATTTTCAATCGGATTTTTGGCAAATCGCTGGGGTTGTCACGTACAGCGTCATAGCAATACGCGCCAAAGACCATGTGTTATTACTAGTGTGTTCATATAATTTTGACATGACGTTATCCATTTATTTTTTACTCGACGTTTTATGATATAGAGGATATTTGCATTTTTAGATGAATACCAAAAATATTTCATCGAGTGTGTTGAAAATATCAGAATTTTCGTGAGTGCGAAGTTCGAGCTGCTCTACAAACATGCATTGTAGCTGTTCTTATGGGTACATGTACCGATAATCTCAATTTACAGTGTGAAGTGAACCATACTTTCCTCCTTATAAAGTGGGGTTTACAAGGTTTGTTTTTTTTTTGCCATGTACACCATTACTTGGCTTCCTATACAACTTTCAATGCAATTTTAATCTTAAAGGCGCATTGTTTGATATATCTTTCGGTACCGGCAAAATTAGTGAACAAAAAGAACTGACGTTTCCTTTTTTTTTTTTTTTTTTCGTTGTTTTTGTTGCTTTTTTTCACCGATTTGTCGCGCCATCCAAGCGCTAACACCACCTCATGAAACGCATGAACAAACGTCGGCGTCATGGGGGTGCATCGACCTTGATGCGACGTTGCTTTTAAAGGGGGAATTTTACAAACTGAAAACACCCTGAAAACCTATTATACTCGTACAATTAGATGAATCAGCCGTTTATCTCAAATATGAAAGCACATACGGAAATACGGAAAACGGAAAATTCCAATTTCATGGAGAAAAATAAAGCCACTTACCTTATCGCATGGATCCAGCTGTAATAAATAATAATAGTCTCTCTAGTTTAGATGTCGTCTCATTATAGCTCACTAACAACAGAGAAAATGTCATTTACTGATATTCTTAACAAGACTTGTGGCCCATTAAATGGCCTGTTATCCGCCGAAGTATACTCTAATAAGCTGGGAGGACCGGCTGAGAACTAACTATAGACAATCAATACTTTTTAAAACAACTGAACATGATACTAGAACATTGAAAATACAGCAGAAAAATAACCAATAAATCTGTTCAAGGCTCATGTAAAAGTTCGCTGATAGTTTAATTAATCAATTAAGCTTTAAAAATGAACGGATAGGTTTACTAATGAGATTTTGCTCTGACTTCTTTGGTTGAAAGAATTATGATGGGTGTTGGCAACCATTCCTCTGTGGAGTAGGCAGCCGCTTTCCGTTTCATATAATGCATTTTTCCACCAATATATATATATATATATATATATATATATATATATATATATATATGAGAAACAAAGTAAAGCACGATACAGGCAATGAAATAAACAAATGAATTAGCGTACAAAAATCGGTCGCACCGCAACCGGGACTCGAACCACGGATCTCCTGCTTTCCGGGCAGACGTGCTAACCATTACACCACCGCGGCCTTCCGACATTGTACGCCAATTTTAACATTTATAAACCTTTTAACGTCATTAGCGCTATTTAGAGACCTTTCATTTACCGCCATAGGCGACCCTATCATTTTCGGTTCTTTTCTAACCTACGGACGGCGGCCATTTTTATTCTATTTATTTTATTTATTGTTAGATTTACAAATGTTCTACTGTATCGAGTAAATATATGAGAAACAAAGTAAAGCACGATACAGGCAATGAAATAAACAAATGAATTAGCGTACAAAAATCGGTCGCACCGCAACCGGGACTCGAACCACGGATCTCCTGCTTTCCGGGCAGACGTGCTATGTTATAAATGTTAAAATTGGCGTACAATGTCGGAAGGCCGCGGTGGTGTAATGGTTAGCACGTCTGCCCGGAAAGCAGGAGATCCGTGGTTCGAGTCCCGGTTGCGGTGCGACCGATTTTTGTACGCTAATTCATTTGTTTATTTCATTGCCTGTATCGTGCTTTACTTTGTTTCTCATATATTTACTCGATACAGTAGAACATTTGTAAATCTAACAATAAATAAAATAAATAGAATAAAAATGGCCGCCGTCCGTAGGTTAGAAAAGAACCGAAAATGATAGGGTCGCCTATGGCGGTAAATGAAAGGTCTCTAAATAGCGCTAATGACGTTAAAAGGTTTATAAATGTTAAAATTGGCGTACAATGTCGGAAGGCCGCGGTGGTGTAATGGTTAGCACGTCTGCCCGGAAAGCAGGAGATCCGTGGTTCGAGTCCCGGTTGCGGTGCGACTGATTTTTGTACGCTAATTCATTTGTTTATTTCATTGCCTGTATCGTGCTTTACTTTGTTTCTCATATATTTACTCGATACAGTAGAACATTTGTAAATCTAACAATAAATAAAATAAATAGAATAAAAATGGCCGCCGTCCGTAGGTTAGAAAAGAACCGAAAATGATAGGGTCGCCTATGGCGGTAAATGAAAGGTCTCTAAATAGCGCTAATGACGTTAAAAGGTTTATAAATGTTAAAATTGGCGTACAATGTCGGAAGGCCGCGGTGGTGTAATGGTTAGCACGTCTGCCCGGAAAGCAGGAGATCCGTGGTTCGAGTCCCGGTTGCGGTGCGACCGATTTTTGTACGCTAATTCATTTGTTTATTTCATTGCCTGTATCGTGCTTTACTTTGTTTCTCATATATTTACTCGATACAGTAGAACATTTGTAAATCTAACAATAAATAAAATAAATAGAATAAAAATGGCCGCCGTCCGTAGGTTAGAAAAGAACCGAAAATGATAGGGTCGCCTATGGCGGTAAATGAAAGGTCTCTAAATAGCGCTAATGACGTTAAAAGGTTTATAAATGTTAAAATTGGCGTACAATGTCGGAAGGCCGCGGTGGTGTAATGGTTAGCACGTCTGCCCGGAAAGCAGGAGATCCGTGGTTCGAGTCCCGGTTGCGGTGCGACCGATTTTTGTACGCTAATTCATTTGTTTATTTCATTGCCTGTATCGTGCTTTACTTTGTTTCTCATATATTTACTCGATACAGTAGAACATTTGTAAATCTAACAATAAATAAAATAAATAGAATAAAAATGGCCGCCGTCCGTAGGTTAGAAAAGAACCGAAAATGATAGGGTCGCCTATGGCGGTAAATGAAAGGTCTCTAAATAGCGCTAATGACGTTAAAAGGTTTATAAATGTTAAAATTGGCGTACAATGTCGGAAGGCCGCGGTGGTGTAATGGTTAGCACGTCTGCCCGGAAAGCAGGAGATCCGTGGTTCGAGTCCCGGTTGCGGTGCGACCGATTTTTGTACGCTAATTCATTTGTTTATTTCATTGCCTGTATCGTGCTTTACTTTGTTTCTCATATATTTACTCGATACAGTAGAACATTTGTAAATCTAACAATAAATAAAATAAATAGAATAAAAATGGCCGCCGTCCGTAGGTTAGAAAAGAACCGAAAATGATAGGGTCGCCTATGGCGGTAAATGAAAGGTCTCTAAATAGCGCTAATGACGTTAAAAGGTTTATAAATGTTAAAATTGGCGTACAATGTCGGAAGGCCGCGGTGGTGTAATGGTTAGCACGTCTGCCCGGAAAGCAGGAGATCCGTGGTTCGAGTCCCGGTTGCGGTGCGACCGATTTTTGTACGCTAATTCATTTGTTTATTTCATTGCCTGTATCGTGCTTTACTTTGTTTCTCATATATTTACTCGATACAGTAGAACATTTGTAAATCTAACAATAAATAAAATAAATAGAATAAAAATGGCCGCCGTCCGTAGGTTAGAAAAGAACCGAAAATGATAGGGTCGCCTATGGCGGTAAATGAAAGGTCTCTAAATAGCGCTAATGACGTTAAAAGGTTTATAAATGTTAAAATTGGCGTACAATGTCGGAAGGCCGCGGTGGTGTAATGGTTAGCACGTCTGCCCGGAAAGCAGGAGATCCGTGGTTCGAGTCCCGGTTGCGGTGCGACCGATTTTTGTACGCTAATTCATTTGTTTATATATATATATATAGATTAAATATAAATAATATCCACAATGCGGGTAAATATAACTATGAAAAAATTAAAGAAACACTGGAATAAAAGTTATTTGTCCTGTATTTTTTGCTCATTGCAAAATATATATATATATATATATCCACTGTTTGAAGCTAAATTTAAATAACCTAATACACTTATCTTAGGCTCGTGTGTATTAGGTTATTTAAATTTATAAATGAATAAATAAGAAATTTCAGAAAAAAGAAATGTTCCTCATATTTCTGCTCGAAATATTAATTCTGAGAACTCGTTAGAACCGCTTCGCAGAGGCGATTCTAACGCGTATCCGCAATCGATTCGGTGAGGCGATTCTAACGCGAATTCAAAATCTATGCTGTTTTTTTATCAGAAATAAAAAAGGGATACCAATGTAAGCACCAATTTTTCTAAATAAAAAGGTGTTTAATGAGGTCAAAATATATATGCGTGCTGTAGTTAGAACAGATAACATAAGTTATTTATAGAATATATGAAGTTCTTGCGACCTTGACAAGGATATCTTAGGCTCGTGTGTATTAGGTTATTTAAATCTGTTCTATAGGAAGCAAGGACTACATGTACAACACAGATTTGAAAACTGTAGAGTGTACCCCTATTGTTTTCTGGACCAGACTAGCTAGTTTCTGCCAATTAGGCCTCATCGTTGACTTTCAAGCGCTTTCAAAATTCCGCAATGGAACAATGATTACAAAGAACTATAAAATTAAACCCGCGCGATGATGCGCGGCAGAATACTTAAATTAACTGAAAACAAACCTAACACACTAAAATAAACTGAAAACGATCCCGATATTGCCTTCGCTTAAGAAGCTAATAAACTTGAGACAAGTAGAGATGCTATTCGCTTGTGGCTAGAATAAACTAAAACCGAGAATAATATTGAAACATACTGGAAGTTGTATCATCGCGCCACCCTCAACCCCAGTTTCAAACCCTTGTAAAAACACCCGTGCGACATCTCCAAAATGGCCATTTTCTGATGAAAATCCGTGATATTTTTCGTATAAATACTGCAAACATAGGTTGTGGGTGCTCATTAGAACCGCCTCATTGAGGCGGTTCTAACGAGTACCCACAACCTATGTTTTGGAACAAAAGTAAGAAAAACAATGTATACCCCCGTAAACCCCGGTTTTCACTTTATAAAGTGGCGTATTGGGGGTCTTCATTTCACGGACTTGTTCACGTGATGACATTGCAAAATATATGTCAGATGTAAGTGAACATTTTCTTTTTATAAATTTATGCTTACATGCAAACATCACTTTAAAAAACACATTGGCTTACATGTAAACCCCACTTCATAAAGAGAAATATACATTTCACAATTTTCAACAAAACTTCCACTATATTAGACATTGTACTTAATAGAACAGTCAGTGTTTTGGCGATAACGAACTCGTTGAACTAATTACGGCCTAGGATCAAAACAGATAGCATTATCCCACACGGGCTTATTTTTTTCTACTGATAAGACGTTTAATTAGGGGAAAACTGTATGACGCGTCTCCGAAAAAGCATAATTTCCGACCGTAAAAACGCCGATTTACCCCCCACCCCCCACCCCTATCCCCCTCCGCAAATGACACTTTTAAATACAGATATTTCCGCCCCCGCCCATCGGGGCCTGAAGAAACAGATGGGCTGCATGATATTTCCACGCCGAGCTGAATTCAACTGCATGTGAGTACTGGTAAACCGCTTACAGGTTCTCAGCACGCCCAGGAAAAGTTGTGCGAGTTGGACCGTCCATGCATATAAGCCCTAGTGGTGTCATTGGACGCAGGGCTTGAGATGTCATTTCATCTCCATGTCGGAGTAAAAGTCCCACAAAATTGGAAGCAACGTCTCCAAAATGACAGATATTCCTATTCAATGCTTTTATTCGGTTGTTTTATTACAATTTGTACCATTTTGCACAACTCGGCAGGCACTGTGAGCTACGTAAAACAATTTGCTATATACAGGTGTGTTTTTATGATGAATGACACAATTCTAACGAGTATCCGAAATTCTGTTTTTGGGAAGAATAAGGAAAAGGGGAAAATGTACACCCATGTAAACCACACATTTTCTCTGTAATAAGTGCGGCTTAGAGGTGTGCTTAACGGACTTTTTGCACCTGGTTGGTCGGTGGGTCGTTAAACTAGATACTTACATGTCTTGACTTTATCGGCACGCCTCGATTTTTATAAACAGTGTGAAAATGAAACAGACTTATATGTAGCATTTCTGGAAGAAACGTATTGCGACAAAGGTCAATCTATATCATTGTGCCTTGTCCAGAAATTGAAATAACTCATTCAGAAGTCAGACAGGCAGGCCAGGAGCACAACTCCATTAATGGAAGTAATTTTGTCCCAATAAATGACTGCAGTGTCTGATGCCAATGTTGTGCTGTATCCAGCGAAAATCTGTTTTCGGGAGACACCAATCAGCCTTGAGCATTTTGCGTTGTGCGCAATGTATGCCTGTCTGTGTTTCTCTGTCTGTCTGCCTGTCTGGGTGCCTGCCCGTCTGTCTTGTTAAATAGTTGGTTTTCACAGTTATCATTTTCCCACGTTAACACAGCCATTACGCAATACCAGACGTCAGGTGGGGCGCATGGTATTTAAGATTAACGTAATACTTTTCTTTTGACATTTGGTTGAGGGCGATGTTATTTTGTCAAGTTGTAGCCCGTATACATACAAGTGTAGGTTGTGCCATAATGATTGGCATATGCCATTTATCATATAGGCATCTTGTTAACATGTGTTACTTTATTTAGCATTATTGCTCAAGCGATATAAATAGAAAAGGGTAAATAAATATGACACTGGTTGACAGGTTCTGAATGTCATCTGAATATTTCATGCCTGGGTAATTGCGTTGTTCACATGATGATTAGTCATTCCGACCTGTTCTCATTGATAGTTATATTTTGGCAACTTATACATATGGTGGCGCTGTAGTAGCACTCTGATTGGTGGGAAATGATGTAATCAGAGGGCGCTTTTGTAAGTTAATGTTATGTGACAATGTTGTATATAAGCAAAGGATGAGTGCGAGTTCAGTTTAGATTTAGTTCTGACTTCAGCTCTAACTTAGGTTTTGAGTTTGAGTTTTCGAACCGAGTTGTAAAAATATATTAATGTAACGAAGTACTTGTTGAGATTATTTGACAATGAACGCCAAAACGACCATCGTACAGGAAAAACTGATTTAACTACGTTACAGACTTTTTGTTTTGGTGCAATGACCAGGATAAGAACTTCGATTCTGTGAACATCAACGGCGACGTTGCTCCAAAAATTATCGACAAGGTTGGATTTATTGCATTTTTCTTTGAGTTATAAAAATTAGGTAACCTCACAAAAATATAATTATAATACAAACAAATAAATAAATAACCATTGAATTTGATCAGGATGGTGCTCAAACTGGTCAAGTTTTTTCAGGAATTGGCCGAACAAATGTCATATGTTTCATCGGCATTAGACGCGAAGGGTATCTCTCAAATAGTTCAAACTTTTGATGGAATTCCAAAATCTTCAGGGACTGGGTAAACCAAATTGAAAAATACTGTAAAGTTACAAATTTACCTGTGGCAGGAAAGAAAATTGTTACCTGTCAGGCAAGTAGATGGGTATCAAGTGGTTATATTCTGAGGTACATGGAAGCCTTTCCACAAAATACATGAGATCTTCATGGCGAATTAGCTAAGAGGTTCTCAGATGTGACTGATTCACAGCTTACTCTCAGTTTATTGAGATCCGTTAAGCAAGGGGCTGGGGGAAATATTCAAATTTATGCAGAGAGATGTTATCTTTAGCAGAAAAAGCATTCAGAAGACAAAGGGGTTATGCTGTAAAAAGGCAGTTAATTGATACATTCCTTAATGGACTTGCAAACAATTATCACCTTAAAAAGAAAATTTTACGCGGCAACCAAGATAGTAAGCAAGCGGTAACAAAAGAACAAAATTTAATGGCACGTGAAAACCTTATAAATTTGGAATAAAATAGGAATCCATTGAATTAGATCATTTCAGACCATTAAGATGTTACACATGTTACAAAATAGGGCACAATAAAAAGAATTGTAAAAGTATTATTTTATTAGAAAATGAGACAGTGACATCTAGACTAATTAAAGATAAAACAAGGTTTTGGAATGCGGCAAAGAAGGACACATACTGAGAAACTGTTGACAAAATGAACAAAAGAGACAGACTGTTCGACCTAATATGGGTCATGGTTTTGTTTGTTTGATTTGAGGTTTAACGTCCCCGTCAACACTGTAAAGGTCATTTTGGAGACGTTACTTCCAATTTTGTGGGACTTTTACCCGACACCGAGATGAAATGACATCTCAAGCCCTGTCGCCCAATGAAACCAATAGGGTTTATTAGCATGGACGGTCCACCTCGCACAGCGGTCCTTTAAGCGGTTTACCAGTACTAGTGTGTGGGCCGGATTCGGCTCTGCGTGGAAGCATCTTGCAGTCCATATATTTCTTCAAGCCCCTATGGGCGGGGGCGATATGGGTCATGGTGAACAAAGAAGGACTGAACAGGAAAACTGGAAAACTCTCTGCATGGAGAAGCCGATGCAAAGAGTGAAAATAAAAATATCAGAAGAAATTCCTCCCCCCCCCCCCCCCACCCTTTTTTTTTTTTTTTTGCGGAAAGTCCAAATTCATGTATAATTAAGCTAAATTTACAACATTAGAAAATTAATGTTAGTTCAGTCAGTGTTGATTTGTTTGAAAATTGATGGTTGCATAAATCTTACATTTACTATTGGGGGCTGGGTGGTGTGGTGGGGCTACTTAAATACAACAATTGTTTCACATTGTGCGTGGTATGAATAGGAATCAAATCTTGAGTAAAGACTGGCTGCGTCAGCATGGAGTCAGAATTTATTATGATTTGGGCTGTATCAGAATTGTGGATACGCCATATATGAATCTTGAAGAAGATATTCACGTTTCTTTAGTAGCAAAAATGAAATACACCGTCGGATTGAAACCTAATTCAGACACTATGTTATGGAAAGATCAGATAAAACCCTGATCTTCCAGTACAAGTAGATTATCAGGTTTCTGTTGCAGACGAAGACTTCGCATGCATAAAAAAACAGTCTTAGATGAGTTAGGAGACCTTCATGCGGACTGAACAAATTATTTGTCTAAATCGCGAAGGAAGTAAGGGCAAGGATTGCAGCTGCGTAAAATCGATTTAAGCCCCACCCCACCATCCCCCATCCCCAGGAGGATTCGTGTTTCACTGATCGTTCCAAGGCGAATCTTCTGTCGCGGTTTATTTTTGTTATGTTTGTCTTTTGAGTATGTGTGTCGCTCGTGTTGTTTTGTTTTGGATTGCTTATTTCCCAGTTCGTGGGAAAGTGGCTGTCATTTTGGCTTTCCACTATTGATGTTTCCATTGGGGTCTAGTTGTTTCGTGTTCGTCTTTCTTTCCCTTTGGTGTCACTGATGGGAGCTGTAGGTTAATTGTATCGATTCCTGATAATTGCGTTCACTTCTAATTTAGAAGTTGTAGATTCTTGTAGTATATAGCGGAAAGATTGAAATATTCCTAATTCGAATACCGACAATATATATAAGTTTATCAAGATATTTAAACATGGTGTTTTGGAAAAGGTGGAATCTTTTCATCGATTGATCAAAATATGGTTAAAGTGAGCTCAGTAAATAAGGGACAACATTTCGAATCTGCGGTTGGTTTAAAAGATTTGAATTTATTGGAATTATTAATGGACAAGATAGAATCACTCATCTTCAGAAATTTAGATTTATTTGTAAGAAGGAAAACAGATATTTGTCTACCGGCACTAAGAAAATTTGGATTCTATCCCTATCAATTTAAGGCCTTACAGAGTTCCTCTCAGTAACAGCTACGTCATCCATGAAACCATAGGTGAGATGCTATACTCTTAAATCATTAGGAGATCTCGATCGCCCCGGGGATTTCCATTAGTGATTGTTGAAAAAAGGGGTTCTAGAATTTGTGTTGATTTAAAAAATTAAATCAGGTTACTAAGAAATGTTCGTATCCATTCACAATGATTGAAGACATTTTAGTGTTGTTGGAGTATGGCAAAATATTTTACCTCTCTTGATTTTGCATCGTTTGATGGGTGAAGCAGACAAAGAGAAAACGGTATTTACTTGTCATCGAGGTCTGTTTGAGTTCAATGTTATGCCATACGGTCTTTCAAATGCTCTGGCAGTTTTCCAGTAGTTGATCCCGGTGGTCTTACAAGGTCATGGTGAATTTTGCAATAGCTTACCTTGATGATATCTTGGTTTTTATTCCGACGTTGGGTGATAATTTGAAATATTTGGACATGGTCTTTGGAACATAATGGAAACGTGACTTGCGATTAAAGCTGAAGACGATGTCATGTCGGGAAAATCTGATAACATTGGAAGCAACGTCTCAGAAATGAACTAAATACTATTGACGGGGACTTAAAACCTCAGTTCAAACAAACAAATGTTCTGGTTAATTTATGAAAAACGTTCTTTATTTTTCAAAAGTGTAAGCTGCTCTTTTGCGCTGAGGTTTTATGTCGAAGATTTTTGGCTGTTTTACACGGCATTGTGATCATGTGACATCCCAAGCCCTTCCGTCGGAAGAAACCACTGCGGTTTAAGACACGGACGGACATATTTTTGGGCAAGCTTAGACCATCGGGGATCGTTCAATATTTATCTGGCCTACCCAGTTACTTACACGTGGCAAGTGCTCGCTTTTCACATATTATACACCAATGCCTTATTTATGGTTGCACATTTTATCGGTCGGTCTAGTATTTGTAGGTCGTAGGAGGTAAAATAACATGGCAGGGGTCAATGTTGCCGAATTGTCTTCGTAAATAGAGTACATAGCAATAACTGGATACTTGATTTTGCAAAAGAAGACGAACCATGGAATTTATGAGGAACTGTATGAAGTTAACGGAAACACTGCTCCTTCATATTCTACTGTTCAAAAACTGGGTTGCTGATTTTAAACGTGTTTAAACTTGTTCATATAACGTTGGAAGTCGAGCACAGTAGTGGAAGACCTGTGAACGCTACTGATAAAGATACTAGTGAAACTCTAAGGAAACTAGTAAAGCAAGACAAGAGAATTAAAGTTTCAGAAATTGCAAGAAGATTGGAGATTTCTTGGGGTGTCATTTTTACCATTTTACTTGAACGGCTGGGCATGAGAATGCTTTCAACGCTTTGGATACCAAAATGTCTAAGTAAAGAACAACGAGCTGTCCAAGTGTCTCCCTGACTGAGTCAATTTTGGAAAGATGTGATTCTGATCCGGAAGAATTGGTACCGGACACGAAACATGGATCCATCACTTTGACCCTGAGACTAAACAGCAGAGTAAACAATGGTCAAGGTTCACTGCATCCAAATAAATTAAAGCCTTCAGTTTGCAAGGTCTTGGCAACTGCGTTTTGGGATAGCAAGGGGGCTCTGTTGGTGGACAATTAACATTATAGCCAAACTATTAACGGTGACAATTATGCTAATATTTTTGACCAATTACGTGCAGCTATATATCAGGAAAAAAACGTGGAAAATAACTATTGTGTGCTACTGCAACATGATTATATTAGAGTTCAAACTTGCAAAGTTTCTGTGGGCGCAATGAAGCGGAAAGGTTTCAAATCCTTACCCATCCACCCTATTCTCCGGATCTGGCACCCAGTGATTACTGTTTTGTTTCTGAACTTGAAGAAAGAATTGTTCGGACGTCAATTCCGATCAGATGAAGAGCCTTTTCCAAATAAATTTTGAAGAAAAAGAGGATTTTACTTGAGTGTTCATGTATTTTTGAATTTATTAAACTCGTTAAGGAAAAGGGATAAAATGCTATTTATTAAACGAGTTGTGGAAAATGGATAAAATGCGAGGCTTTGCCGCGCATTTTATCCCTTTTCCTCGAGGAGTTTAATAAATTCAATAATATATGAGCACGAATGCAAGATTCTATTTATCATATGACATTAAAAACGCATTTTATTTACGATTGTTTACAAAAATGTCAATATTCCGCAATTAGTCAACGCGACGTCGTTCAGGACGTGGTACATGTAACGTTACGGGACGTGTCTACCTAATTTGCATATTTAATCCACTAGTGGATTATTGAAAATATTTCATTGCGTTAATACATTTTCAAACGCGACATCATATAATAAAACACAGTCTGACACCCAAAATTTTAAATAGACTTGGCGTTTATTAACGATGAAATATAAATTACCGACCCCGATAGCTCAGTGGTAAAGCGTCCGCTTCGGGAATGGGAGTCGTGGGTTCTATCCACGGCCACGCCATACCAAAGGCGTGAAAAATGGTACTACGCGCTCCATTTGCGGGCCCTTGCATTATCAGGGGTAGTCACAGGAAAATAAGTATTTGTTAAAGAATACTTTGTTTGTCGCAATAAAATGTCTACAGAACTTACGTATTTTGTTTCGGCTATGCGACGTTAAATGAAACTTCTTTATCGTTACCTTTGTCTTTATTTTTGTTTGTTTGTTTATGTTGTGGTTTTAAATCCCCATCAAACCATTTAGGTCATTTTTGAGATGTTACATCGTATTTCTTGGGACTTTTACCCGACATTGTTATGAAATGACAAAAAAAGCACTACCGCCAAACGAAACCGCTAGAGTTTAAGGATCGGTCATACTCGCACCGTTTTACTCGGTATGATTAGACCGTCTAAGGTAAACCAGTACTGATAACATCGGGTCGGTTTTAGCTCTGCGCCGACGCACCATGCAACCCAATCTTTTTCTCCTAGACCCAATGCGTGGGGCCGCAAAAGTGTAAGTTTTATGCACTCATTAAGATCGTATCAATGATAAACAGAAACGTTTAACCCGTTTTTATTATCTGTTACCAAAACCTCTAATGGGTGATTGACAAATAGTGTAGGTCCAGATGAAACGCCGCGTCTTACCAGAGCCAACACTGTTTGCAAAAAAAGTTCAGCCATTTTTACAAATATATATTTAAGATGGTTTGAATTTATAGTTAGATTTGATTTTTGAATGATTTTAGGTTTAACGTCCCGGCCAACACCGCATAGGTCATTTTGGAGACGTTGCTTCCAATTTTGTGGGCCTTTTACCCGACATTGAGATGAAATTATATCTCAAGCCCTGTCGCCAAATGAAATCAAAAGGGTTTATAAGCATGGACGGTCCTACTCGCACCGATTTGCCTGGGCATGTTTAGCGTACAGGCTCACTACAGCTGGTGTCTGGGAATGTGTGGTGGCCGTAAAAAGTCTCCCTGCCCTACATCATAGTGCAGTTTATATTTTCTTGTCCTTTGGGGTCTTTGATTCCATTGTGGAATTTTGAAACTTTTGAGGGTCACTGATGAGGCCTAATTGGCCGACACTAGCTAGTCTAGCCCAGAAAACATGCACACTCCATATTTTCCAGTTCTGTGGTGTATTCCTTGCTTCCAAAGGATAACCCTTTCTAGAGGATATTTAGATCCTCTAAGCGTTTTACCAGTACACGTGTGCGGTCGATTTAGTTTCAGCTCTGCGTGGAAACATCATGCAGCCCATCTATTTCTTCAAGCCCCGACGGGCGGGGCCGGAATTTATAAATGGAAAAATAAGCCTAAAACTCCGCATTACGCTTCATAACATGGCGCTATTGTTCACGCTCAATAGGTCAAACAACACGACAGATACAAACACATTGTAAACGAAAATGTCAAGATGAAAAATTGTCATATTTTTCTTATTGCTGCTCAAAATATAGATTCTGGGTACTCGTTAGAACTGCAAAGCCTCACATTTTATCCCTTTTCCTCAACTCATTGAATAAATTCAATAATGCACGAGTCCTCATGTAAGATCCTCTTTTTAGCTCACCTGACCGAAGGTCATGGTGAGCTTTTGTGACAGTAAGATGTCCGGCGTCGTCGTGCGTCGTGCGTCGTCCGTCGTCCGTCGTCCGTCGTGCGTCGTCCGTGCGTAAACTTTTTCTTGTGAACACACTAGAGGCCACAGTTTTGGTCCAATTATCATCAAACTTGCTCAGAATGATAATCATGACAATATCTCGGTCAAGTTTGAATTTGGGTCATGTCGGGTAAAAAAGTAGGTCAGTAGGTCAAATCATAGAAAAACCTTGTGAACACTCGAGAGGCCACAATTTTGGTCCAATCATCATCAAACTTGCTCAGAATGATCATTGTGACAATATTTTAGTGAAGTTTGAATATGGATCATGTCGGTTTAAAAAGTAGGTCAGCGGGTCAAATCATAGAAAAACCTTGTGAACACCCTAGAGGCCACAATTTTGGTCCAATCATAATCAAACTTGCTCAGAATGATCATCATGACAATATCTTGGTCAAGTTCGAATATGGGTCATGTCCGGTCAAAAAGTAGGTCAGTAGGTCAAATCATAGAAAAACCTTGTGAACACTCTGAAGGCCACTGTTTTGGTCCAATTATCATGAAACTTGCTCAGAATGACCATTGTGACAATATTTCAGTCCAGTTCGAATATGGGTCATATCGGGTTAAAAAGTAGGTCAGCGGGTCAAATCATATAAAAACCTTGTGAACACCCTAGGGGCCACAATTTTGGTCCAATCTTAATCAAACTTGCTCAGAATGATCATCATGACAATATCTCGGTCAAGTTTGAATATGGGTCAAATGGTTCCGGTCCGTTGCACATCTAGGTCACAGGAGCCAAAAACAGATTTTTTTCACCAAAAACTTAAAAAATCTTCTTCTCTGAAACCACAAGGCCCAGGTCTTTGTTATTTGGTATGAAGCTTCATCTAGTGGACCCCTACCAAGATTGTTCAAATTATAGTGCTGGGGCCAAAAATGCCCCCGCACGGGGGCCCTTTGGTTTTACATAGGCTTATATAGGGAAAATCTTTAAAAATCTTCTTCTCTGAAACCACAAGGCCCAGGACTTTGATATTTGGTATGAAGCTTCATCTAGTGGACCCCTACCAAGATTGTTCAAATTTGAGTGCTGGGACGAAAAATGCCCCCGCCACGGGGCCCTTTGGTTTTACATTGGCTTATATAGGGAAAATCTTTAAAAATCTTCTTCTCTGAAACCACAAGGCCCAGGTCTTTGATATTTGGTATGAAGCTTCATCTAGTGGACCCCTACCAAGATTGTTCAAATTATAGTGCTGGGGCCAAAAATGCCCCCGCCCCAGGGCCCTTTGGTTTTACATAGGCTTATATAGGGAAAATCTTCAAAACTCTTCTACTCTGAAACCACAAGGCCCAGGACTTTGATATTTGGTATGAAGCTTCATCTAGTGGACCCCTACCAAGATTGTTCAAATTATAGTGCTGGGACAAAAAATGCCCCCGCCACGGGGCCCTTTGGTTTTACATTGGCTTATATAGGGAAAATCTTTAAAAATCTTCTTCTCTGAAACCACAAGGCCCAGGTCTTTGATATTTGGTATGAAGCTTCATCTAGTTGACCCCTACCAAGATTGTTCAAATTACAGTGCTGGGGCCAAAAATGCCCCCGCCCCGGGGCCCTTTGGTTTTACATAGGCTTATATAGGGAAAATCTTAAAAAATCTTCTTCTCTGAAACCACAAGGCCCAGGTCTTTGATATTTGGTATGAAGCTTCATCTAGTGGACCCCTACCAAGATTGTTCAAATTTTAGTGCTGGGACAAAAAATGCCCCCGCCACGGGGCCCTTTGGTTTTACATGGGCTTATATAGGGAAAATCTTTAAAAATTTTCTTTTCTGAAACCACAAGGCCCAGGACTTTGATATTTGGTATGAAGCTTCATCTAGTGGACCCCTACCAAGATTGTTCAAATTTTAGTGCTGGGACAAAAATGCCCCCGCCACGGGGCCCTTTGCTTTTACATTGGCTTATATAGGGAAAATTTTTAAAAATCTTCTTCTCTGAAACCACAAGGCCCAGGTCTTATATATTTGGTATGAAGCTTCATCTAGTGGACCCCTACCAAGATTGTTCAAATTATAGTGCTGGGGCCAAAAATGCCCCCGCCACGGGGCCCTTTGGTTTTACATAGGCTTATATAGGGAAAATCTTTAAAAATTTTCTTCTCTAAAACCACAAGGCCCAGGACTTTGATATTTGGTATGAAGCTTCATCTAGTGGACCCCTACCAAGATTGTTCCAATTTTAGTGCTGGGGCCAAAAATGCCCTGCCCCGGGGCCCTTTGGTTTTACATAGGCTTATATAGGGAAAATCTTTAAAAATCTTCTTCTCTGAAACCACAAGGCCCAGGACTTTGATATTTGGTATGAAGCTTCGTCTAGTGGACCCCTACCAAGATTGTTCAAATTATAGTGCTGGGACAAAAAATCCCCCCCTGCCACGGGGCCCTTTGGTTTTACATAGGCTTATATAGGGAAAATCTTTAAAAATCTTCTTCTCTGAAACCACAAGGCCCAGAACTTTGATATTTGGTATGAAGCTTCATCTAGTGGACCCCTACCAAGATTGTTCAAACTATAGTGCTGGGGCAAAAAATGCCCCTGTCCCGGGGCCCTTTGATTTTACATAGGCTTATATAGGCAAAATCTTTAAAAATCTTCTTCTCTGAAACCGCTAGGCCCAGGTCTTTGATATTTGATGTGTAGCTTCATCTAGTGGACCTTTGACAAGATTGTTCAAATTTTAGCCTTTGTTGATGTTTGGTATGAAGCTTCACCTTTACGACCTCCCTCAACAGTATGTACATTAAAGCCCTGGGGCCAATAATGGCCCTCTCTGGGGCCCACTTGTTACACTATGGATCAGGTGAGCGATCCAGGGCCATCATGGCCCTCTTGTTATATTGTCGCTTTGATGTTATTGTTATTATTATTAATATTATAATTAGTATTGTTACATGTATTATTATTATCGTCATCATCCTAAAACTTTTTATTGCTTTCATATTTTAACCCTTATCCTGCTGAATATTCAGTTTAGCCACACACATTTCTGACTTTGAACCAATCAGATTACTTGATTTGTAATTTATTCTTACAAATCCATAAACTGAATGTCAAACAGTGTAGATCCTGATCAGATGGCTTCATCCGAAGCCATCTGATCTGGATCTACACTGTTTTCAAATATAGGGGTTGGCTTGAACAGCAGGATAAGAGTTAAGTAAGATCATTTGAAAAGTGGCGAAGCAAAATAAAAAGTTATCCTCTCTATCAGTCTAATGGAGCAGGAAAATAATCATCTGACACGAAGCAAAATAAACCAATTTCTTTTAGACGATGCCTAGGGTCAAACAACGACCGCAGAAGCTATAAACACTTTGCTCTACAAATATTTGCTTCTCTCTCTCTTCATATCAGATTCTGTGAGGACGTTCTAATTTAGCTTTAGATAAAAAATATTCAGGAAGAACTTAATAAATACATCTTGAATGTTGTGTGAACTCATTAGAATAGCATCTTTTCGACCGCCCTCTTCCAACCCCCAACCCCCACCCCCCAATCTCCACCCCACCCACCACCCCGGCCATACACAATTCAAATGTTCACAAGTAAATGAATATAATAACGGTTGCTTTCTAGTATATGTTTGAATTAATTTAAAATTACCTAATTCTTGTTTCTAATGCCAGCAGAATGAAAAACTTTACAATGTATTTGTATAGGCCTGCTTTCATAATGATGAAGGGGCATATATTGTTATCCCTGTCCGTCCGTCCGTCCGTCGGTCTCAATCCGCGTCTTAGGTGACTTTAGCAATATGTGTTTGAATTTGTCGACATAGTATTAGTAATTTGCATTTATGCTTTTCATCAGTGTCACTACTATCAGGCCGGACCATCTGGGTCACTTCAACGCATCTTTAACAGCCCCCGCCCATCGGGGCTTGAATAAATAGATGAGCTGCATGATGCTTCTACGCAGAGCTGAAACCGGCCGCATACGAGTACTGGTAAACCGCTTAGAGGATCTAATATGTTCTAGAAAGGGTTATCTTTTGGAAGCAAGGCTGGAAAATATGAAGTGTACATGTTTTCTGGGCCAGACTAGCTATTTTAGCTAGTTTTGGTCATTTAGGCCTCATCAGTGACGCTCCTATATTTCCAAATTTCAGCAAAGGAATCAATGCTCCCAAAGGACATAAAAATATAAACTACACTATGATGTAGGGCAGGGAGACTTTTTACGGCCGACAAACATTCCCAGACACCAGCTGTAGTGATTTCAAATATGTTCTAGAAAGGGTTATCCTTTGGAAGCAAGGAATACACCACACAGCCAACTGGAAATATGGAGTGTACATGTTTTCTGGGCCAGACTAGCTAGTTTCGGCCATAAGCCTGCCCAGGCAAAGCGGTGCAAGTCGGATCGTCAATGCTTATAAATCCTATTGGTTTCATTGGGCGACAGCGCTTGAGATGTAAGTTCATCTCAATGTCGGGTAAAGGTCCCACAAAATTGGAAGCAGTGTATCCAAAATGACATTTACAGTGTTGACGGGGACGTTACACCTCAAATCAATCAAACACAACTATAGTATATTCACCCCATCACGAACCGTGTGGTGGCGCTATATAACGTCATCTAATGTTTCCGCCCCTATTATTACATCAGATTTTGTTACAAAAAAAGTCTATGGTTCATGCATACTAGCGGTTCTAAACCACAAATCTGCCCATATATCACGAGAATAATCCATGAAATGAACCCCGACCCCCTAAACCCCACTTTATATAGAGAAAACTGTGGTTTACGGGGTATCCCCAATTTCTCTTATTAATGCTCCACATCATAGGTTGTGGGTACTCGTTGGAACCGCCTCAATGAGGCCGTTCTAACGATCTGAAACCTATGCTTGCAGGATAAATAAGAAAAAATATCACGGATTTTCATCAGAAAAAAACAGCCATTTTGGAGATGTGAAAAAAGCACTATGTCACACGGGTGTGTTATTGTAATGAAATGACGAGACTCGATAGAGCAGAGGCTCATATTTTCGACCTATTACGCAAACACGCCTATACAAATACATTACCACCTTTATCACCGAAAAATGAAAATTTTAAGGTGAGAAATTGTGATATTTTTCTTACTTCTGCTCAAAATATAGATTGTGGGCACTCGTTAGAACCGCCTCATCGAGGCGGTTTTTACGAGTACCCACACTCTATATTTCAGAGCAGAAATAAGAAAAATAAGGTATACCCCCACTCCCCGGAAACCCCAGTTTTACTATATATAAAGTGGGGTTTAGGGGGTCTTTATTCCACGGACTTGTTCACGTGATGGTTTTCGACCCAACATGTGATCTCTGAAATACAAAAACAACCCTAACCAACCGTTATTATTTCATTCTGATATGCCGAGTCGTCAATCCACTGACAACTTCCATGCAGAAGCCTTCGTGGAGCAGTGGTTACGCTACTCGCCTTGTAAACCAGGGATCGCAGGATCGATCCCGGGCTTCTCCAGACTTTCGGATGAGTCTTTAAACCGAGGTCCCGTCTCCGTATGACCTTAGCTGTTGGTGGGACGTAAAACTAAAACTCACTCACCCCCACTGACAACTTACACGATACCTCCAAATCAACTCTGCATCGTACGATAACAGACCCTGTGTGCTAAAATGGCGACTTTCTGATCTTTACAACTAGCATTTGTCGGATGAACATTTTGTTGGATGAACATTTTTTATATGTATTTCGAGTCTGATTCTAATCCACACAGATCGTGGGTGTTCAACAATACCAACAAGTTTAAACAAGAACTTTTGAGCAGAGTTACGAATAAATCATGTATTCAAAACTCTGCCTTAATAACTCTTAATAAGTAGAGTTTATTTTTTTATTTTTGTTCTTGTTGTTGTTGTTTGTCGATTACGGTAAAATAATTCACAAATGTTCTAATCTTAAATCGTGTAAGTTTTATTTTTTATTTTTCACACGAAAGCCTCAGAAAACGAGTGAATTATTTCTCCCTAATCAGTCACAACAACAACATAAACTGTTTACATTTCCGGCCATGTTTTACCGTTACATTTTCAAATTCAACCAAAACGTCAAATGGACGCGAAAACTGAATGTCTGATTCAATGATTGTATCAGATTTTCTGCAAAAAAGTCAAATAATGTTATTGTTATAACAAACGACGTCAACAACGTCGCTTAGCAATTATGACGTCAAAACGTTCGGAATGAATTAATTCACTGAATTATTTAATAAATGAATTTAATTTTTCTGCTGTTCATGAAAATATGAACGCAGTGGATTGCGTGCAAAGTAAATGAACCCCGAAGGGGTACATGTAAACTTTGCTGGCGACCCGCTGTCATGGAAAGCAGAACAAAAGTTTGTTTCTTATATTTACATTCCTTGTCCCTCATCACTGGACGAAAAATGTTTATAAGGCAAACTTTTAAAGCTAAAAAACATATACACGCCGTTTTTCTACAAGGACAGCGTTGACGTCACCAACGCCCGTAGAGAACCATG
Organism: Lucinisca nassula; assembly: GCA_963580285.1. Taxonomy (NCBI): domain Eukaryota; kingdom Metazoa; phylum Mollusca; class Bivalvia; order Lucinida; family Lucinidae; genus Lucinisca; species Lucinisca nassula. The sequence continues at coordinate 39,082,924 of OY757021.1, read as the reverse complement.
GTTTAGACTGATGTCACTTGACGTCACTGAAAATCATGTGATTCGATGCGTTCATGGAAGTATGAACTACATTGTTTTCTATAGGTTTACATTAGACTTTACACAGGAAATATAGATTTATAATTCACAGAGAAATCTCAGTAAATCACAACTGAAAATGTAATAAATAGAGGATATTTACTTTTTTGAGATGAATACAAAAAATATTGCATCGAGTGTGTTTAAAAAATTCTGATGTTTTCAACACACGAGATGAAATATTTTTGATATTTATCGAAAAAAAAAAGAAAATTTTCTTTCTATTTTATAATATTTTAGGACACTTACTGCAATTGATCAATAGGATCTACGTCACAATTTTTGACTTAGCTATGAGTCAAAAGTGACAGTATTTTTACAGTACCAAGAGTGCTTTTCAAGGTATTTTACAGATTTATTTTATAGATAACCTATATAAATTTTGGCGAAAAGAACAGTCCGGGCTGCTACTGTGAAATAACACGGTCATGTTAATATATCATTTATATTGTCACACTATTATTTGTTTCAGATATACTTTGATTTCACTGTTATGTATAAAATAAATTCAGTTATCTGGAATTATGGAAATTATCTCTAGAACGAGTTCGACTTATCCATGGTAAACGAGACACCTGTGTTCCTGACATAGAGGTTTTACTGTATCAGGCTTCTGGTGATAAGGAACAGAAAAAAAAAATCTTAAGGAATTGCAATCCTTGGAAGTATAGCCATTCCGATTCACCTATAACCAAAAGCCATTACTCAATGTCAGCCATCAGCGTGATTTCCAGTTTCAATTCCATGTCGTTGATATGCTGAGACAACTGAGATGTGAAACTTAACCCATATATGACTAGGATCCCATTTTGAGACATTGACGAACGGTGTAGACCTTTTTAACAAACAGCGTAGCGCTTTATCCGCGTCGTCTGACCTAGAGTTGCGCTGTGTTTCTTCAGAAAAACAGCGCAACGCTATAGGTCAGACGTGTCACAACAAAACAAAATTCTTTTCTTGGAAATAAACCGTCCACGACTTGTTTGATTGAAGATTCCATTGTCATATGTGGGTTAAATTGTAATGCAGATTTCAAGCTCCTTGAGAGAAAATCAATGGCTGATATAACAAGAGCTGTCATCAGCCAGCGTACCTCGCCTGGAAAAGTGTCCCTGGGGTCTGTGCATAGGTTGAGAGCATTGCGGAAAAAAACCCTTTGGACCTTTATCTATCATCATACCAAATATGAATCACGGCAAGAGAACTGATCTTTTATATTTTCTATCATATGATTCGAAAAATATCAGCTTTAAAAATAAGCATATGCTTTTCAAGTCCGTGACCTTGAGGTCAAGGACCGAGGCGGCTGTAACGATCTATGTTTTGAGCAGAAATATGAAAAATAGCAGAATGTTTCATCGGATAATTTTCATTTTATGGTGTTAAATTTTCAAAACATTTGAAAAGACGTGTTTTTGTAATACGTTGACAGGAACGGCCAGGTTAGTGGCTCACACGTCGCTGAACAGTAATGGCGCTTTTAGGTTACGAATTATCACTGAGTCTAGCGACACGACAACAGGCATACATGTACAGGGGTGTAGATTTGGGGTAGATGAATTAAATAGATTTCCCTGTTAGTCAAGAGGCGCGATCAATTGCCAAACAACTACGTGGTGAAAATACAGTATACAGTCGAACTTCAATGACTCGAACCCCTTTTGGACCATTAAAATTTATTCGATACAGCGGTAGTTCGAGCCACTGAAGGTCACTGCCAAGAGACATAACGAGATACTTTTGAACATCTTTCGATGTTAGATAATGAAAATGTTTGCTGTGTGTACTCATTAGAATCGCCTCACCGAAACGATTCTAATGAGTACACACAGCACACACATCACACATTTGCAAGATAAAAGACTAAAATCTCCTTAATCATCCCCAACTATTTCTTATCTTGAGGAATTCCCTAGGGGCTCAAGTACGAGTTCGATCCAGCCATGGGAAACGAGCCATCGGTGTTCGAGCCATCGGAGTTCTATTGTATTATCATATATACAATATATTAATACAACCTTCGGGACAGTTCAAAAGTGGTCTTGAAGACCACTTTTGAACTGTCCCGATGGTGGTTACTGACAAGAGGACATTGTATACAGAAAACATAAAGACAGAATCACTGCAACCTACTAAATAAGCTTTTTAAAGTAGAATTAGTCTTAATTTTAGGTGTTCTTAATAGCGGAATTTCACCGCCCATAGGGGCTTGAAGAAATATATGGGCTGCATGATGCTTCCACGCAGAGCTGAATCCGGCCCGCACACTAGTACTGGTAAACCGCTTAGAGGATCTAAGCCTGTCCAGGAACCGCGGTGCAAGGCGGATCGTCCATGCTAATAAACCCTATTGGTTTCATTGAGCGACAGGGCTTGAGATGTCATTTCATCTCAATGTCGGGTAAAAGTCCCACAAAATTGGAAGCAACGTCTCCCAAATGACCTTTACAGTGTTGACGGGGACGTTAAACCTCAAATCAAACAAACACTGCACGAATCAATCCCTGAAATGGTCTCGAAATTTACCTAGGGATTTGGTCGATTTATTCCTATAACTACATGTAACGCCCCCAATTTATAATGGGCTGGTATAGGACAGTTTATTTTACCACCAAGTTTTGCCATTAGAACTGGTTTTTTTATCGTTCCTAAATTTACATTCCTGTTACTTTAAATGGGTGTGTTTGTCATACGATTCAGCTAAAAAATGGTCGGACGAACTGAATACCCGATCTTTCCGGAAACACATTGAAACTGTCATCATGAATCACAATAACTTACAAAAACAAGATTTTTTTTTCTATAAATTCAAAATTGTTCGTATTGCCTACAACTCGAATAAATATTCTTTCTTAAGCATTTTTACGAGGAAAAAAGTAAGTTCATTTTAACATGAAAAGAAAACAATCTAAAGGATGACGCAACAAAATCTTATATATAATTGCGTCATACAGGTATCCAAGTGAGCGAGCTCCGCCAGGTATTAAGAAACACAGGCGCTTGGCCCGTTGATTTGTCCGAAAAACATGTGGAATGTGTTTAAAGTCAAAATATGAGTAAAAAAAAAATTTTTTTTTCATACTGGTATAGAAAGCTAGACAAGGTTCACAACACACCAGTCCCATTTTCTCGGTACACATTAAATGACAATTGGCACAGGCACATTTTTTGACACAGGAACGTATATTTTGTATGAAGTTCAACCTATGGCATGCAGAATTTCAACAAAATAATGCAGAACACCTGGATCAAGCCCCATTGTGATCTACGCGTCAAATTACCCCGGGTAGACTTTAGTAGGACAACTAACTGTCACACCAATTTCATGGTTTTTCACAGTTTCCCTTCGATTTCCTGTTGAAATCCTATAATATCAGCACAAAAGCCAACACACCTTGGAATATCAATGAATATGCTCTCACCTAATGCATAAGTTTTCGCCAGTTAACCATTATTACCAGCAATTTTCGCCTTTTTTGTGTGCTAGGAGGCATTTCTTGTTGCAATATTGTTTACATTCTATATCCTGAAGCTGATGTAATCCGAGCGCTGATTGGTCGAAATCGCTGGAGTTCCCAAATTTCGACCAATCAGCTCGCAGATTACATCATCTTCAAGATACAGAATGAAAACAAAATTGGAATGAGAAATGCCTGCTCGCACGAAAAAAGGTGAAATTTGCTGGTAATAACGGTTATCTGGAGAAAACTTTTGCATAAGGTAAGAGCATATTCATTGATATTTATAAAAATGTTGGCTTTTGTGCTGACATTATCGGATTTCCGCAGGAAATCGCAGGGAAAAAGTGAAAAACCATTGAGTGGGTGTGACAGTTAGTTGTCCTACTAAGGTCTATCCGGGGTAATTTGACGTTTAGACTAAGATGGGGCTTGAACCAGGAGTTCCGCATTATTTTGATGAAATTCTGCATGTCTTAGGTTGAAGTTCATACAAAATGTACCTTCCTATGTCAAGAAATATGCCTGTGCCAATTGTCATTTTATATGTACCGAGAAAACGGCACTGTTTTGTTGAGAACCTTGTCTAGCTTTCCATACCAGTATGAAAAAAATTTGGATTTTTTTTTTTACTCATGACATTTTTTCGGACAAATCAACGGGCCAAGTGCCTGTGTTAAGAAACAGCATATCGGACAAGAAATTGAGATTACCGTTCTTGATGTTCAGTTCTGGTCATGTCTACCGTTTAGCATTACGACAAGATTCATCAGACTCAGATCAGCCTGGGTTTATATTGATTATTCTTGCACACCAGACAAGGAAATCCGTGATTTTACCCTGGGTTAAAAAATTATTTTATGTTCTGACCCTGGTGTTCCGAACCCAAATCGAATATAATCGCGTGTTTGATAAATGCACTGGTTGATTACGACCTCGTAAGTGCCGTCGTTAAGGTTGACGTCACAGCAACGTCACTGCAGTGTCAACACAATATGGCGGATGTTGGTAACCGAAGTGACTGCAGCATTAAAATTCCGCTTTAAGAAATGGAAGGTATGCAAGAAATATAATCCAATATGGGTGTGAGGGGTGGATAGAAAAATCCGTCCCTCGGGATCACTGTCCGGCATCACTCGGCAAGCCTCGTGATGCCGGACAGTGACCCTTGGGACGGATTTTTCTATCCACCCCTCACACCCATATAAGATTCTTATATTCTAACACTGGTCGCCTAAAGAGCTAATAGTAAAATAGTGATATATTGAGTGTTAAATCACTAGGCGAAAGAGCACGGCACGATTAGCCGCCTTTTCATCCTGTTTCGTGACGCCATTTATTGTTTACCTTTACATTAAATGAGCCCCGCCAAGCGAATTTGTGTCTTCGAGCATTACGTCATGACAAATTTTAACTGCGCATGCCCAGCCATTCAGAGAGGCCAGGGATATGGCTTTCTGTCTGAAGGTTCCTCTTGATTCACGGTTTGTATGAGCGAGCAGCGAAGGTTCTGGCGAGACTGCGCGGATGCGCAGGCTCGCCTGAACCTTCGCTGCTCGCATAGGCGATAAGTACCAAAATCGCTTGACGGGGCCCAAATGGTGTGTATCAGATATGTTATGAAAACAGATAAACGCATGTGAAGCGCCCCCGCGAATCGTGGCCTCGAGAAATAATAGGTTTTGCTGCACGGTGCTTCCGCGCAGAGCTGAAACCGACCGAACTTGAGTACTGGTAAACAGCTTAGGTCTAAGCTACTCAGGAAAAGTGATGCGAGACGGACCGCTCCTTATACCCTTGCGGTTTCTGTGGGCGGTTGGGCTTGAAAAGTCATTTCATCTAAATGTCGGGTAAAGCTTCCACAAAATCGGAAGCAACCTCTCCATATGACCTTAATAGTGTTTATGGGGACGTAAAACCTCAACTCAAACAAACAAAAACGCATGTGAGACAGTCCGTTATATTGACGGGAGGTAGGGAGAATCTGAAGGAATTAATAGCATTTTCGTGGACTTTTATTGTGTTAGAATCCAAATAGATGAATTCTAGTGCCGTGATTTATCGAGTGATAAATCACTGTTTGTCGGTCAGTTGAAAGTTGACATACTACGCGCTCGTGATTTGATCTACTTCTACCCGCAAACAGTGATCTGTCACTCAATAAATCACTGCTAGAGCTGATCTATTTCTAAACCCGATTTAATATTGAGAGGTAATTTCCGGTTCTTACGGACCCTTTAAGTAGTATATGGGTCTCTTGGCCCCCAATGACGTCACAAGCCGGTCGACAAGATGGCCGCCATTTTGACCCTCGATGACCTCGCGGGGGTCGCTCTCGATGCGGAGTTTGAGACCAAGATGGCCGCCATAAGCAGGACGAGGTGACGCGTTTAGTAGAAACGCCCTAGACCACGGGAAGGTAGCGTCACGTCCTAGGGCACGGGGGTCTTCTATATACACAGGCTCATCTACAAGGTGGAGGGGTGACCCCTTTTTACGGAATGGCGTTAAGAGTAGTCATTGACATCCGTTTCCGGTATCCAAGAATCGTATTTTTTGGGCCAATGTAACCAACGTACCAGGACTTCTTTTTTCTTATTTCTCAATCCGTATAATTTCTAGTCGGATGACCTTGCGGGGGTCCCCTTTGTAGGCCAAGGTGGCCGCCGGGTGACTGTTTAGACAGAGACACCATATCCATCAGATCCGTATCCCACATGCTGTCCAGCCCCTTCGACAATCACTCTAGATCTCCGGAATCTCATTCTGGTCCCTTCTCGTCAGCGAGTAGGCTTCCTGTTTTGAAGCCATTGTACCTCGATCCGAGCCATATGGAAGCGGAGCGGTGAAGCTCGAGCCCTTCTTCTTCTTTTGACTGAATAAAATGCCTAGCAGACGACAATTAAAATAATAACTCGCATTATTTTGCCTTCTCTCTTCGCTGCCTCGTCACTAAATGATTGCAGAATGGCTAAACTCTTCGTTTAATACGTCGGCTGACCCTAGATGACCTTTCAGACCGGTTTAGGTCTTCACCACTAACTATCGGAAAATGGAACACTCCGTACTGGGAGAGTCCATTATCGTATATGGGTTAGACAAACGTGGATCTATAATGAGAAAAACATTCGCCCATTCCGCACTCATTACGAGTACTCGCCATTTCAAGCCTAACATCCTATAAATGGAACGAGACAAACGGTACTGGCTACGACCCATTATACGGGAATGTCTTGAATCATGACTTTTTTTTCATGAAAATGAGCAAGAGGCCTAAAATCGTATCGTAGACGGTTCATTTCTATCAAAGTTTTATCAAAATATATGCAAAGGCGTGGCAGTAAATGCCATTTTTCGACTACCTGTCGATTCCACTCGTCTAAGATGGATGAACTCATTCGGCTTAAATGGCCTTTGGTCAGTTTTTATCGCGTTACAGCGCTGACTCATTAAATTCGACACCATTTCAAGCCTATTTATACGCTGTTTTTTTCTAACTTCGACTAGTTTATTTATATACATCGCCATTGTAAGACGGAAAATTCTCTCCGTCGCAGATGAAAATTAATGAGAAAAACGTTCGCCCCCATTTCGCCCTTGGAATTGTCTTCACTCGTCTAAGAAACTCATTCGACTTGAATGGGTTTATGTCAGTTTTATCGCGTTACGGTCCGTTAACATTAGATCGCATTAATTGTTTTTCGACACTTACCCAGGTATTGACTTTTATGAATTCCGCTGGTCTATTTTTAAACTTCAGCATACCCCCGCTCATAGGGGATTGAAGAAATAGATGAGGCTGCGCAGAGTCGGAACCCACCGCACTGGGATGGATCTAAGTCTGCCCCGGGGCGAAGCGGTCCATGCATATAAACCCTACAGGTTGCATCGGGTGGCAGGGCTTCCTGTGTCATTTACAGTGTTGACGGGGACGATCAACTTCAAATCCGACCTTACATCATTACAACTGGTTATGAAATACTCCGGGAAAGACGAGAAATTCCCTCTATCGTAGAAAGCTTAATGCACTGGACAAAAAGGTATAGAAATTAATGAGAAAAACATTCACTCATTTCGCACTTCGAATTGTCTGCTCTCGTCTAAGATGGGAGAACTCATTCGGCTGAAACGGGGTTAGGTCAGTTCCTTTAAACGCCGTTAAATGACCTTTATGTATCATAGCAATATTTTATCAATTTCGATACACGTTTTCCGCATATGCCTAGTAACCCCTTTCGGAGGCATTTGCAAACAGTGAGGACCCAGATCAGACGAGGCGCTCGACCTCATTAATCTCGCAAAGCTTACCGCTAACTTGTATTGACGGGGGGGGACGTTATACCTCAAATCGAACAAACAAATGATAACTGAGTAGTACACACATACATACTCATATCGGCCCCCGCCCATCGGGGGCTTGAAGAAATAGATGGAGCTGCACGATGCTTCCACGCTGAATTCGTCCCGCACACGAGTACTGGTAAGGAGCTAAGCCTGCCCAAGGCAAAGCGGTGCGAGTCGGTGCGTCCATGCTTATAAACCCTATTGGGTTGATTGAGCGACAGGTCTTAAGGTGTCATTTTATCTCCGTATTCTCGTTACAGATACGTTGTGGATGCTCGTTGAGGTGGACCATTTAATATGGGTTTCGGGATACCGCCTCCGTGAGGCGGCGCATAACGCCAAAGTTCTGGGCGTTTGTCCCTCAGACATGTTAAAAATCAAAGTACTAACAGTACCGAATATCTACGTTATAATGAATAAGGCGAGTTACGATAAAAATCAAAGTAATAGCAGTACCGGGAATTTACTTATTGCGCATAAGGCATGCTACGAAGAAAAATCAAAGTAATGCCAGTACAGTAAATCTATCTTATTATCTTGAAACGGGAAAAATCAAAGTAATAACTGTACGGTAAATCTACCTTATCGCGCATAAGGCTTGCTACGAAGAAAAATCAAAGGAATGGCAGTACCGAGAATCTACCTTATCGTGCATAAGACTTGCTACGAAGAAAAATCAAAGTAGTAGCAGTGCCGAGAATCTACCTTATTGTGCATAAACTTACAACGAAAAAATCAAAGTACTAACAGTACCTTAATTCAAAATTTAAGACAGATTACATGCATACATACATACATACACCCCTCCCTCCTCTTTCTCCTCCTCTCCTTTCCCTCCTCCTCCTCCTCCTCCTCTTCCCCTCCTCCTCCTCCTCCCTCATCCTCCTTTCCCGCCTCCTCCTCCTCCTCCTCCTCCTCCATTTCTCCTTCCCCATCCTCCTCCTCTCTCCTCCTCCTCCTCCCACATCCGCTTTCCCTCCTCCTCCTCCTACCTACGCCTCCCCCTCCTAGTCCAGCTCTCCTCCTCCTCATCCTCTTCCTTTTTCTCCTCCTCCTCCTCCTCCTCCCTAATCCTCCTTTCCCTCCTCCTCCTCCTCGTCCATTTCTCATTCCTCCTCCTCCTCCTCCCCTCCTCCTCCCTCATCCTCCTTCCCCGTCTCCTCCTCCTCCTCAATTTCTCCTTCCCCATCCTCCTCCTCTCTCCTCCTCCTCCTCCTCCCACATCCGCTATCCCTCCTCCCCTCCTCCTCCCTCATCCTCCTTCCCCGTCTCCTCCTCCTCCTCAATTTCTCCTTCCCCATCATCCTCCTCTCTCCTCCTCCTCCTCCTCCCACATCCGCTTTCCCTCCTCCTCCTCCTCCCTACGCCTCCCCTCCTAGTCCAGCTCTCCTCCTCCTCCTCTTCCTTTCCCTCCTCCTCCTCCTCGTCCATTTCTCCTTTCCCTCCTCCTCCTCCTCCTCCTCCCTTATCCTCATTTCCCGTCTCCTCCTCCTCCATTTCTCCTTCCCCATCCTCCTCCTCTCTCCTCCTCCTCCTCCCACATCCGCTTTCCCTCCTCCTCCTCCTCCCTATGCCTCCCCTCCTAATCCATCTTTCCTCCTCCTACTCCATTTCTCCTTCCCCTCCTCCCTCCTCCTCCTCCTTACACAACCGCTTTCCCTCCTCCTCCTCCTCCTCCTCCTTACGCCTCCCATCCTAATCAATCTCTCCTCCTCCTCCATTTCTCATTCCCCTCCTCCTCACACAACCGCTTTCCCTCCTCCTCCTCCTCCTCCTATGCCTCCCCTCCTAGTCCATCTCTCCTCCTCCTCCTCCATTTCTCCTCCTCCTCCTCCTCCTCCTCCTCATACATCCGCTTTCCCTCCTCCTCCTCCTCCCTACGCCTCCCCTCTCCTCCTCCATTTCTCCTTCCCCTCATCCTCCCTCTACCTCCTCACACATCCGCTTTTCTTTCTCCTCCTCCTCCTCCCTACGCCTCCCCTCCTAGTCCATCTCTCCTCCTCCTCTCCCTCCTCCTCTCGACACAACCACCTCCACCACCACCTCCACCACCACCTCCACCACCACCACCACCTCCACCACCACCACCTCCACCACCACCTCCACCACCACCACCAACACCACCACCACCACCACCATCACAGCCACCACCCCACCACACCACCATCTCCACCACACACCATCACCGCCGCCGCCGCCACCAACTTCATCGCCACCACCCGCCAACTGATACAGTTTTTTCAGGACTAGGATAGTTTGCCGGAGGATTGGGATTAAAATACGGAGAAGACAAACACTGTTTCCAGTCGGACAGGTGTACTTTTCTCAAATAGTATGACTTTCAATGTCTTTTGAAAGTCATATTTGATGCACATATCCGACTGGAAACAGTGTTTGTCTTCTCCGTATTTTAATCCCAATCCTCCAGCAAACTATCCTAGTCCTGAAAAAATTGTATCAGTTGGCGGGTGGTGGCGATGAAGTTGGTGGCGGCGGCGGCGGGTGATGGTGTGTGGTGGATATGGTGGTGTGGTGGGGTGGTGGCTGTGATGGTGGTGGTGGTGGTGGTGGTGTTGGTGGTGGTGGTGGAGGTGGTGGTGGAGGTGGTGGTGGTGGAGGTGGTGGTGGTGGAGGTGGTGGTGGAGGTGGTGGTGGGGGTCGTTGTGTCGAGAGGAGGAGGGAGAGGAGGAGGAGGAGAGATGGACTAGGAGGGGAGGCGTAGGGAGGAGGAGGAGGAGAAAGAAAAGCGGATGTGTGAGGAGGAGGTAGAGGGAGGATGAGGGGAAGGAGAAATGGAGGAGGAGAGGGGAGGCGTAGGGAGGAGGAGGAGGAGGGAAAGCGGATGTATGAGGAGGAGGAGGAGGAGGAGGAGGAGGAGTAGGAGAAATGGAGGAGGAGGAGGAGAGATGGACTAGGAGGGGAGGCATAGGGAGGAGGAGGAGGAGGAGGAGGGAAAGCGGTTGTGTGAGGAGGAGGGGAATGAGAAATGGAGGAGGAGGAGTAGGAGGAGAGATAGATTAGGAGGGGAGGCGTAAGGAGGAGGAGGAGGAGGAGGGAAAGCGGTTGTGTAAGGAGGAGGAGGAGGGAGGAGGGGAAGGAGAAATGGAGTAGGAGGAGGAAAGATGGATTAGGAGGGGAGGCATAGGGAGGAGGAGGAGGAGGGAAAGCGGATGTGGGAGGAGGAGGAGGAGAGAGGAGGAGGATGGGGAAGGAGAAATGGAGGAGGAGGAGACGGGAAAGGAGGATACGGGAGGAGGAGGAGGAGGAGGAGGAGGGAAAGGAGAAATGGACGAGGAGGAGGGGGAGGGAAAGGAAGAGGAGGAGGAGGAGAGCTGGACTAGGAGGGGAGGCGTAGGGAGGAGGAGGAGGAGGGAAAGCGGATGTGGGAGGAGGAGGAGGAGGAGAGAGGAGGAGGATGGGGAAGGAGAAATTGAGGAGGAGAAGGAGACGGGGAAGGAGGATGAGGGAGGAGGAGGGATAGCGGATGTGGGAGGAGGAGGAGGAGGAGAGAGGAGGAGGATGGGGAAGGAGAAATTGAGGAGGAGGAGGAGACGGGGAAGGAGGATGAGGGAGGAGGAGGGGAGGAGGAGGAGGAGGAATGAGAAATGGACGAGGAGGAGGAGGAGGGAAAGGAGGATTAGGGAGGAGGAGGAGGAGGAGGAGAAAAAGGAAGAGGAGGAGGAGGAGGAGAGCTGGACTAGGAGGGGGAGGCGTAGGTAGGAGGAGGAGGAGGGAAAGCGGATGTGGGAGGAGGAGGAGGAGAGAGGAGGAGGATGGGGAAGGAGAAATGGAGGAGGAGGAGGAGGAGGAGGAGGCGGGAAAGGAGGATGAGGGAGGAGGAGGAGGAGGGGAAGAGGAGGAGGAGGAGGAGGAGGGAAAGGAGAGGAGGAGAAAGAGGAGGGAGGGGTGTATGTATGTATGTATGCATGTAATCTGTCTTAAATTTTGAATTAAGGTACTGTTAGTACTTTGATTTTTTCGTTGTAAGTTTATGCACAATAAGGTAGATTCTCGGCACTGCTACTACTTTGATTTTTCTTCGTAGCAAGTCTTATGCACGATAAGGTAGATTCTCGGTACTGCCATTCCTTTGATTTTTCTTCGTAGCAAGCTTTATGCGCGATAAGGTAGATTTACCGTACAGTTATTACTTTGATTTTTCCCGTTTCAAGATAATAAGATAGATTTACTGTACTGGCATTACTTTGATTTTTCTTCGTAGCATGCCTTATGCGCAATAAGTAAATTCCCGGTACTGCTATTACTTTGATTTTTATCGTAACTCGCCTTATTCATTATAACGTAGATATTCGGTACTGTTAGTACTTTGATTTTTAACATGTCTGAGGGACAAACGCCCAGAACTTTGGCGTTATGCGCCGCCTCACGGAGGCGGTATCCCGAAACCCATATTAAATGGTCCACCTCAACGAGCATCCACAACGTATCTGTAACGAGAATACGGAGATAAAATGACACCTTAAGACCTGTCGCTCAATCAACCCAATAGGGTTTATAAGCATGGACGCACCGACTCGCACCGCTTTGCCTTGGGCAGGCTTAGCTCCTTACCAGTACTCGTGTGCGGGACGAATTCAGCGTGGAAGCATCGTGCAGCTCCATCTATTTCTTCAAGCCCCCGATGGGCGGGGGCCGATATGAGTATGTATGTGTGTACTACTCAGTTATCATTTGTTTGTTCGATTTGAGGTATAACGTCCCCCCCGTCAATACAAGTTAGCGGTAAGCTTTGCGAGATTAATGAGGTCGAGCGCCTCGTCTGATCTGGGTCCTCACTGTTTGCAAATGCCTCCGAAAGGGGTTACTAGGCATATGCGGAAAACGTGTATCGAAATTGATAAAATATTGCTATGATACATAAAGGTCATTTAACGGCGTTTAAAGGAACTGACCTAACCCCGTTTCAGCCGAATGAGTTCTCCCATCTTAGACGAGAGCAGACAATTCGAAGTGCGAAATGAGTGAATGTTTTTCTCATTAATTTCTATACCTTTTTGTCCAGTGCATTAAGCTTTCTACGATAGAGGGAATTTCTCGTCTTTCCCGGAGTATTTCATAACCAGTTGTAATGATGTAAGGTCGGATTTGAAGTTGATCGTCCCCGTCAACACTGTAAATGACACAGGAAGCCCTGCCACCCGATGCAACCTGTAGGGTTTATATGCATGGACCGCTTCGCCCCGGGGCAGACTTAGATCCATCCCAGTGCGGTGGGTTCCGACTCTGCGCAGCCTCATCTATTTCTTCAATCCCCTATGAGCGGGGGTATGCTGAAGTTTAAAAATAGACCAGCGGAATTCATAAAAGTCAATACCTGGGTAAGTGTCGAAAAACAATTAATGCGATCTAATGTTAACGGACCGTAACGCGATATAACTGACATAAACCCATTCAAGTCGAATGAGTTTCTTAGACGAGTGAAGACAATTCCAAGGGCGAAATGGGGGCGAACGTTTTTTTCTCATTAATTTTCATCTGCGACGGAGAGAATTTTCCGTCTTACAATGGCGATGTATATAAATAAACTAGTCGAAGTTAGAAAAAAACAGCGTATAAATAGGCTTGAAATGGTGTCGAATTTAATGAGTCAGCGCTGTAACGCGATAAAAACTGACCAAAGGCCATTTAAGCCGAATGAGTTCATCCATCTTAGACGAGTGGAATCGACAGGTAGTCGAAAAATGGCATTTACTGCCACGCCTTTGCATATATTTTGATAAAACTTTGATAGAAATGAACCGTCTACGATACGATTTTAGGCCTCTTGCTCATTTTCATGAAAAAAAAGTCATGATTCAAGACATTCCCGTATAATGGGTCGTAGCCAGTACCGTTTGTCTCGTTCCATTTATAGGATGTTAGGCTTGAAATGGCGAGTACTCGTAATGAGTGCGGAATGGGCGAATGTTTTTCTCATTATAGATCCACGTTTGTCTAACCCATATACGATAATGGACTCTCCCAGTACGGAGTGTTCCATTTTCCGATAGTTAGTGGTGAAGACCTAAACCGGTCTGAAAGGTCATCTAGGGTCAGCCGACGTATTAAACGAAGAGTTTAGCCATTCTGCAATCATTTAGTGACGAGGCAGCGAAGAGAGAAGGCAAAATAATGCGAGTTATTATTTTAATTGTCGTCTGCTAGGCATTTTATTCAGTCAAAAGAAGAAGAAGGGCTCGAGCTTCACCGCTCCGCTTCCATATGGCTCGGATCGAGGTACAATGGCTTCAAAACAGGAAGCCTACTCGCTGACGAGAAGGGACCAGAATGAGATTCCGGAGATCTAGAGTGATTGTCGAAGGGGCTGGACAGCATGTGGGATACGGATCTGATGGATATGGTGTCTCTGTCTAAACAGTCACCCGGCGGCCACCTTGGCCTACAAAGGGGACCCCCGCAAGGTCATCCGACTAGAAATTATACGGATTGAGAAATAAGAAAAAAGAAGCCCTGGTACGTTGGTTACATTGGCCCAAAAAATACGATTCTTGGATACCGGAAACGGATGTCAATGACTACTCTTAACGCCATTCCGTAAAAAGGGGTCACCCCTCCACCTTGTAGATGAGCCTGTGTATATAGAAGACCCCCGTGCCCTAGGACGTGACGCTACCTTCCCGTGGTCTAGGGCGTTTCTACTAAACGCGTCACCTCGTCCTGCTTATGGCGGCCATCTTGGTCTCAAACTCCGCATCGAGAGCGACCCCCGCGAGGTCATCGAGGGTCAAAATGGCGGCCATCTTGTCGACCGGCTTGTGACGTCATTGGGGGCCAAGAGACCCATATACTACTCCTTTATTTTTGTTTGCGCTCTGTCTATCAAACAAAGCAAATAACATTTTACCAAGAAACTTCGGTATCTCGAACACTGATAACTTTTTTGGTTTTACGGCCCTTTCAAGATTATTTCGATCCGATCGTTAAGACATTGGTGAAAACCGGGGTTGCCCCGAGAAAAACCACCTGCCCTTCCGGTGCCGATAACTTTATTACCATGGCTAATGAGCCATTGGATCATTCAACTAATAGTTCGAGATATCAAGGATAACTAAGGCAGATTTTTTTTTCATATTTTGTCTTGAAAAGGCCTCAATAAGGCGATTCTAATGAAAACGATTGTTTGTTTGTATTGCAGTTTAACGGCCCAGTCAACACTATTTAGGTCGTTTTTGAGCCGGTCAGTTTACACCTTTGCAACGACAAGCCATTAAACTTCCATGAAAATACATGTTTTCGTGGTGGCTATGGAAAATAGCGTTGCTGGATTGCGAACAACTACAGTTCTGTGGCAATTACCTAAACATGCATGCGTGCGTGTATTCCAGGGGTAAACTTTTTTTTTTCATCTCTTCCAGACGTTTGCAGTCAGCAGAGATATGGAAACTGTAATTTCTGGAATGATCTGGTAAAATGAACTAAATATCCCTAGTGATGTTTTCTTCTACGAAACCTTTAAGAGGACCCATGAGACTTGTAATAGACGTCCAGCGCACATCTCTCTTAGTTCAAGCAAAGCAGCCGATTAAGTGATAAGTTCGACCAGCCTGTGCATCCGAGTAGTCAATCACAGCCACTTCACTCCGCTGTAAATTACGAATGCGGAGGCTCAGACCAGCCGATGCGCAGGCTGATCTCGCGGAGGCTGATCTGAGCCTTCGCTATTCGCGGGTCAGTTTACAGATTTTTAATGTCTTTTTCATTTCATTCAGTCTTACTTGTATGAAATGGATACATCTATCATTATTTATTGTTCAGATATATCATCGCTCAATTGCAACTTTATCGTACGTGAATAATTCATATCCGCGAGGCTTATATAAACGCCCGGACGAAAATTAAGCATCCATTTGTTTGTTGCGTTGGTGTCCACTCAACACAATAAAGGTCATATCGACTTGGTCATTTTACCTTTCTACACTTCCTGGGCTTATACGTAAGCGGATGGCCAGTACATTGCACATTCTTTCACCATAAATTGACAACGGCCCTTCTTGAATCAGCGGAGAGAATTACTGCAGAAAAGATTTCATGACCAATCCCCATAGAAGAATGTTGCCGATCCGATCAGGTTTTGCGCCGCGCCCTCCTGATCACCCGTCAGACGCGCATAAGACTGAGCTTACGAGGACCTTTCCTTAAAACTATATGACAGTCTGTATCTATTTCCATCTTTCGTTTAAGTTTAAGATTCATTGACTTTCAGTAGTCGATTTCCTTGACGTTAGACGGTGTGACGTCATTTTCACGCATCGTGAACGTAAGAAAATGATATAAATGCATGTGTTTCAGTCGATAATGTTAGCGGAATTTCTTCTAACAATAGCGAAAGGTTGTGAGATTTTGAAGAAAACAACAACATTATTGCCGATTTTCAGCGTGTTAGAATGGCAATAAATCAGCTCTAGACTGTGACTTGTTGAGTAATAAATCACAGTTTGTCGGGGTAATCCGTCTTCAGAAATAAAGTTTCCCGCCGGGTCTTTATACTGCTAAACGTCCATGTTGCCCTCTTTCTCTTCCTCTTCCTTGGCAGAAATCAACACTAAGCCATGTGAATAAAGTCTCTTGCTCAAGTAAACAACACAAAGCGCTCGAGGGGATCGAACCGTCTGCCTCTTGATCTCAAAATCCCATGCTTTACTACTGCACCACATGTGAGACGCCAAGTTCTGCAACGGAAGGTCAAGTGGTTTTTCTTCGGGTATTCCGGTTTTCGCCCACCTCTGATTAACGATCGGCTCGATATGAGTGAAATAATCTTGAAAGGGCCGTAAAACCAAAAACCAAAAAAAAAAAAAAAAAAATGATGTTGAAGAAGGCCTCTGGCAATAGCGCTTCCCGGTTTTCATGCATGTACATACTCGAGTCGAGGTGAAATTTTATCCATAGAGAAATTGCGCTTGGACGAGATTGACCTACAACGTCCTTATTCAACATTAATTTCCCCGTGTAAGTTTTTGAATAAAAGAAGAATCCGGGATTCGGTGCATCTAACCAACAGCTCCGATTCCATCGGAGGCACCAAAACGAAAGAAACTCAAACATGAAATAACTAGACCCAAATGGTCACATTAATAGCGGAGAGCCAAAGGGACAGTTACTTTCCCACAAAATGGCTAAATCGCTATCCAAAACAAACAAATTATATATAAGCGATACACACATTCAAAGACAAACCACAACAAAAATAAACCGCGACATAAAAAGGTGAACTAAATGACGGGAACTTAATAAAGAAATTTTGTCGTACTAATCACGTGATCGTATTCTCCATCACCAACAAGACAGTTCTCCGACAGGCAAACGCGATTGAAAGCACCTTTATCTAACCACATTCGTGCAAAATCGACATAGGTTCGCAATACAACAGGTTCAAAATTTAATCTTAAGCGATAGAACTAATAACCGGACATTTTTTGAACGAGTGTATATCTTTAATCTAGAATTTCGGATTCATTTGTAATATGCACAGAGATATCCTAATGTTGCCTATTATGAGCAGTTTTTCTGAAAGAGGTTTATATCGCCATCTAATCTTAGTATTAATTCCGGACTCTCCGCTTGTAAGGCACGTATATTTCAGGTCTCGCGCATGGCGATAAAAGGCGAGACTATACTATACAATGAAATACAATGGCCCGAACACCGCCGAAAGACGAACATTTTCAGATGAAAAATTGTTCTACTTTTTCTTATTTCTGCACAAAATATCTTAGAGCAGAAATAAGAAAAATAAGCTCTACCCCAGTTTAAATATAAAAAAGTGGGGTTTAAGGGGGCCAGAATTGAATAGGCGTGTGTTCGTGATGAGACAACAAATATTTTATTTATAATTTTGGGCGTGTGTTCAAAAAGTATCTTAAAAAAATGCGTTTTGTGCAGTTATAAGAATAGCCTTGATGAGGTACTTTTGTGTGTGTTGAGGTTTTACGTCCCCGTCAACACTATGTAGGTCATTTCGGAGACGTCACTTCCAGGTTTGAGTGACTTTCATAAGACAATTAGATAAAATGACCTTTCAAAAGAAGTGGGATGTATCCTAGTATTTCTAAGTGCAATGCTAAGATCGCATTTATGCACTGCGTCAACCGTTTCTTCATCTATAAACGGTAGACGCTTTTCTGTAGTTGCCATGTCCGATCTGAAATGTAATCGTCGGATTTAATATATGTGATAACCTGGCGGACTGCAAATTTAAAAATTCAGTACGCCGGGCAAACCAATCGCATGTTAAGAACAGGATTTAACGGACACTGCCGTAGAATGAATAAGCCTAAACAAAATGACACTTTCTTGTACTGTCATTTCAAACGAACAGGTCATTCTGTAAATGATATTTCTATACAGCCCGTGAAAAAATTTTACTTTGATGTAAATTCTACAGCAGTTTTAAAATTATTAAACGACACGAAACTGACTTAAAATGGGTTAAATCATTACAGGCACCTTTTCCATTGGGCTTTAATGACAACGTTTTTCATGAGGGTAAGATCTAAATTGCCTGATTTCGATATTTTCTCGGTTCTGGACTGTCGAAAGCGTAAAACTAGATCGCACGGCATCAGAAAAATGACAATTATAAACGTAAATTATGTGCTTATAACAGAAACAATGCCAGGCTGAAGTGACTGTCCATAATATTATTGAATGGTGGATGCCACTCAATGCTTGTATTTCTAAGTTCATTGTCCATTTTTGTATTACATATTCTGGACACCGAGGCGAATAAATTCTACGATAGACTTAATCAGTTATACGAATCTGCTCTTTTAACTAGAGATTATATTCAGCATGTTCTTTCATTGATTCTGAAATTGATCACAAACGTCGTTACATCAAAATATCCTTCATTAATAAGGGTTCGGCTTTTATAGATATACCTAGTATCTTCCGGGACAGTTCGGTAATTTGATCTAATCCTGCTTATTTTCAAAATACTGAAACACCCATAATTTGCTATAAGCAAAATGAACCTGTTAGATCTATCATTTTTAATTTTAATAAACTTGTTTCTGATCTTGATATTGACACTAACACTCTGATACCTGTAATTGTAAAAATATCAGTGTATTGCTATCCTGTTGCTGGTCATATTATTACTGGCAATTTAAAAGTTATTCCTGATTCTAGGATATAAAATATAATTTCTAAAGGGCCGAAATATCGATTTCCTTCTAAAATCAATTTCAATAAGTGCAGAGATGAAATCGCTGCTGCCCTGAATGAATTTGGTAATCGGTGGTGTAAACGAGAGTATGATGAGAATAGAGCTCTCAAGGAATGGAAACTTAGCATTCTGAAATTAGTTAACAAACGCATTTCCTTCTACTCTCAAAATACGAACGTATTACCTCCTAAATCTAAGACATCTTTACGCCAACTTAAACTAGGTATTCAAGAATTTCATAAGAAACGTGTTTTGGCTCCAGCAGATAAGTCCGCTAAAAATTCGGTCGTTGTTTGACGGCTCCACTATGTTAACACTTTTCAGCAGGCACTTGGTAGTAATAAGGCCTATGAACTGCAGTCTTTGGTTCTAGAGAGGGCTTTGTTGATGACCACATTTGTCGCTCAGCCACCAAGTTTGTTGTGTGTGTTACAGAAGGCCAAGACAAGCCTTCTACCTTATATTGGTTGCCTAAACGGCATAAAAGGCCATAAAAAGCACGCTTTATTGCAAATTCAAGCTCCTGTACTACCACTGAACATTCCAAATTATTAAGTTCATGTTTTACTGCCATCAAGAAACGTGTGATTTAATATTGCTACAAAGATCAGGGAGAAATCTGCTTTTGTCTATATAAATACTATGAAGTTTTAAATAAATTGAAATCCAGACGTTTTTGTGCTTCAAGTCTGTCTTTTTATGATTTTTCCATCTTTCCACCCTTTACGCTTTACGCTACACTTCCTCACAATCTTATAAAAAAAAGTTAATGATTAAAGTTTTTCTTTCATAAGACATGGACATTTCATATGGGAGACTCCCTCTATCTTGTGTGTAATGTAAGAAATGCTTTTTTCACTTCTGAATAGCATAAAAATTATACTTTATGGTCATGTCAGAACGTCTGTAAAGCTCTCACCTTTCTACTTGACAATATTTACATAAGATTTTGTATTTTAAGTTATTTAGACAAGTATTCCGGTGGGTACAAATTGCGCACGCCTTGTGGCTGATCTGTTCCTAATTTGTTATGAAAGAGACTTTATGAAGTTCCTTTCCGCTGAAAACCAATCTGAAAGCTCGACTTCTAGGTATTTGGATAATTTATCAAATATTGACAAAAGCTATTTCGATTGTTTGATCAGTTAAATTTACCCCTCGAACTTCAGTTAAATCAAGCAAATTTTTCTGATACCAAGGCCCTTTTTTGGATTTACATCTACCTATTGTAGATGTGTTTGCTTCTTGCAAAATGTATGATAAACGCGATGATTTTGATATTGAGATTGTAATTTTTTCTTTCTTTGATGGTGATGTTCCTCGAGGGGCATCCTATGGTGTTTAGAGTTCGCAATTAATTCGATTTGCTAGAGTGCCTAGTCATGTAACTGACTTCAACACTCGTAATAAATTGTTAACTGCTAAACTTCTTAATCAGTGTCTTCGGTATCATACAATACGCAAAGCCTTTTCAAAATTTTATAGAACGTCGTTCCGATTTAATTTCAAAATTCAGTGTTTGACTTAAATCCCTTCTGCAACGTGGAATAGCGGAACCCGAATTTTATGGTGACTTAGTACATAAATTCAGAAAAAAATATATACAAATGCAATGACTTCAGCGCCCAATTTCTTAAAATCTTTCTTCGATATATAAAGATTGGCTAAAACTTAAATGTTATACGACAGACTGCATGCATGGTAGTTAACCCAATCACGGTTGACAACTTTGCTTTCGTCTTTAATTGCACGCCGGTGGGTCAGACCTCGGATTCTGTGACGGTTCCAGCATAAAGGCTTACTGGGAATTGGAGAGTATCTAATTTTAAGTCATGTTGGTTGGTGCCTGATGCTCAGTCTCTGGTAGGGTCCATCGGAGTCTGACTGTTGGTCTTCTTTTGCTCCTGGATTTCAGTGGTTTCTTCCTGTCGAGTCCCCACGTTCAATCGATATTAAGCCCCCAGTGGAGTTCGTCTTGCTGACCTTTCCAAGGCGGTTCTTCTGTCGTGGTTTATTTTTGTTATGCTTTGTCTCGCTTATATTATTTTGTTTTGGTAAGCCAATTGGCCATTTTGTGGGAAAGTAACTGTCCTTTTTGCTTTCCGCTATTGATGTTACCAGTTGTTTTATGTGTGTGCTTCTTTCCCTTTGGTGTCTCTAATGGAAGCCGTGGGTTAACTGTATCGATTCCTGATCATTGCCTTCACTTCCATTTTCAAGGCCTAATGCCAAAAGAAACCGCAAGAGTTTTAGGGACGGTCTTACTCGGACTACTTTTTCGGGGATGGCCTCGACCATTTAAACAGGTTTGTGACGGAAGTAAGGGCGAGGTTTGTGGCCACGTTAAATCGATTTAAGCCCCCCCCCCCCCCAGTGGAAATTTTTCCACTGACCGTTCCAAGGCGGTTCTTCTGTGGCGATTTATTTATGTTGTTGTTTGTTACTTACTGTGTGTATCACTTGTGTCTTTTTATTTTGGATGGCCATATGGCCATTTTGTGGGAAAGTAACTGTCCTTATGGCCTTCCTTTGTTTAGGTTTCCATTATGGTATGGTCGCTTAATGTTTGTGTTTCTTTCCCTTTGGTGTCTTTGACGGGTGGAGTAAGTTAATTGTATCGATTCCTGATCTTTGTTTTACTTCTACTTTTTATACGTAAGCAGTACGTTAGTATAGTGAACATGTATCCGTAAGCAACTGACAACTGCCATTCTTGATTAAGTGAAAGGGAGAGAATGACTGTAGAAAAAAATCATAATCAGTTTCCACGAAGAAATGTTGCAGATGGGGATTGAACAAGCAACTAACTTATCACCAGTCAGGCGCACATCCAATTGAGTCACCAAGGCCAGCTTTGAAAGGACTTGTAAATAAATGGTGGATTTGAGGTAGCATGTTTATAATTCCGTGTAATGATTATTCTTTTTAAAGTTGTTTTGTAACGTTGGTGTGTAAATTTGGTACCCTGGAAAAAGTTCAGCATCTTTGATAGCATTCTCACAGCTACAATTTTGACCCGGACGTAAATGGTTAGTGAATAAATTGTTATTTAAATTACTAAATTATTGCGCTGTCGTGCATTCAATACGGATAATAATCGATTCCCAGGCAGGTAGTATCGCGGTACTTTTGGACACTGAAATTCAATCTGGAAGAATGAAGTTTTGAAGGTAGACAAAGAAGTAATATCCCTTAAAGTTGGATCTATGGAGTTCCACAAAAAATAGATGAGGGAATACAAGACTTCTTTAAAATATTAGTTCAGAAGTACGAAACCAAATAGTCTTAGTGAGACCGACCTAGTAAGACCTGTAACTAAACGGGCTACTTCGTTGGATTTTTTTCAAAAGCATATGCGTTCTGAGTTATGCAACCCTCCCATACGATCGGGGTATATTTACATCAAGATAGGAGACATATATTTGATTTAAGCGCATAATACCTAATATTCTTCTTTATCTTTTGTCCATTGTCCGTTGTCTTTTGTCTATTGCTTGGTCTCCATCAAACTAACTAATGTCGTAATTATTATGAAACGCTTTGACCTCGAGGCGAGTGTTGGAATTTCATGAACCCTGTGGTTGAAGATCACTGTTTGGTTAAGTTGCAATAAATCTTCGCACTTGGTTAAATATTGATAATAGCGCGGAGGATTGGGAAGGGGAGATTGAATCGGAATCGAGACAGTTCTCCGTGAACATAGGTGAACATAGCATACACTCAAGGGTTGCTTGTTATCATGAAATTACGGTAGGGAATTTTTTCTGCACAGGGGATGGTTCTCTCCCTGCACGGGAGTGGGGTTGAGGGCTCCAGTTAACGTCCCGATCCGAAGTACAGTGTACTTTGTGGCATTCAGCCCTGTAAATGATTCCAGTGGAGCATGTTCACACACCACAATTTCATTACCGCTGGCGGGAATCGAACCGTGGGCCTCCAGCACCATAGGCAAGTGCAATGACCACTGAGCCACCATGCTCCACCATTCATGTAAGAAACGGTTTAGTTTCAGCTGAAATACCACCCACAACCTCACCAGAGTTTTTGCTACTCGCTGACATAAAACTGAGACATTGGTGTAGCTTCATACATGAGGTCTTCACTAGCTAGCCCTACCAGTTTGCCATGGGCGCATTTGAGGAATGTAAATTGGGACATGTGGCAAGGTAAGGATTATTTATTCTTGCACACCAGACAAGGAAATCCGTCATTTTTCCCTGTGATAGAAATTACGTTCTGACCCTGGTGTTCCGACCCAAAATCGAATTTAATTGCGTGTTTGATAAATGCACTTGTTGATTACGACCTCGTATGCGCCGTCGTTAAGGTTGACGCCATGCATGTTACGTGACGTCACTAAACATTCCTGCAGTGTCAAAACAATATGGCGGACGTTGGTAACCGAAGTGACTGCAGCATTAAAAATCCGCGCTAAGTAATGGAAGGTGTGCAAGAAAAAGAATCCAATATGGGTGTGAGGGGTGGATAGAAAAATCCGTCCCCCGGGATCACTGTCCGGCATCACTCGGCAAGCCTTGTGATGCCAGACAGTGTCCATCGGGACAGATTTTTCCGTCCACCCCTCACACCCATATAAGATTCTTATACTACGAGGGTCGTTCAATAGGTATCTGGCCTTACCAACTTAGAGAAACGCTTGAAATCTTCTTTTTCCACATAATCACCCCGCAGCAATAGGCACTTCCTTCATCGATGTTCTAAGGCTGACATTCCATATTTGTATAATTCAGGGTCTTTAGAGTCCGTTCATCTGATCGGAAGTGACGTCCACGAAATTCTAAATTCAAGTTTTGGAAACTAATGGTAAACACAGGGTGCCAGGTCAGGCGAATAGGGTAGATAAGGTAAGGGTTTGAAACCTTTCCGCTTCATTGCCACTCTAGCAATATCATGTTGCAACAGCATACCAAAGCATTAATAGTCTGGCCACGAAGTAAATAAACCACCAACAGAACTCCCTTGCTATCCCAAAACACAGATGCTATGAACTTGCCAACCTGAAGGCAAAGTCGTGGCTTTCTTTAGACGTACGGAAGACGAGCACCGCAGTGGACGATCTGTGAACGCTACTGATGACGTCACTTGAGATCAGTCTGTTGTATGTCTCAGGATTATAGTGATGGATCCAAGTTTTGTTCCCGGTAACAATTATTTCAATAAAGTCTTCCGGATTAGAACCTTATCTTTCCAGACATGGACTCAGACATGGCCACTTGGACAGCTCGTTGTTCTTTACTAAGGCAATTTGGCACCCAACGCGCTGAAAGCGTCCTCATGTCCAGCTGTTCATGTAAAATGGTAAAAACGCTACCCTCAGAGATCTCCAATCTTCTAGCCAATTATGAAACTTTCATTGGCTTGTCGTGTTTAACTAGTTCCCTTAGATTTTCACAAGTGACGTCATCAGTAGCGTTCACAGATATTCCACTGCGGTGCTCGTCTTCCAAAGTTATCCGACCACGTTAAAAATCAGCCACCCAGTTTTTAACAGTTGAATATGAAGAAGCAGTTTTTCCGTAAACTTCACACAATTCCTCATAAATTTCCCGATTCGTCTTCTTTTTCAAAAACCGGTATCTAATCACTGCTTTGTACATAGTCTGTGAAGAAAATTCAGCAACACTGACCCCTGCCATGTTATTTTACCTCGCACGGACAACAGATACTAGACTGACCGTTAAATGTATAAGGCACTGACGAGCAATATTTGAAAAGCGTGCACTTGCTACGGGTCAGTGGCTGGGCTCGGCCAGTTAAATATTGAACGACCCCTGTACAAGCTTTTTTTTTTTTTTTTTTGCCTGAAGCTTATAGACATTTTTCCAAGCTTCTATTATTATTGTTGTTATTCTAGGGTAAAGTGCCGCTTGACTGCTATCCATAAACGATCCTCTTTTTTCTGTAGCCTATAAACATTTTGTTTAAGCCTAAAGATCTTCTTCTCTTTGATAGGTTTCCGAATCGTCTCTGAGCCTGTGGGATTTCTTTGTTTCATTCCGGTATGTCTTATCTCTTGAGCGAATTATGTTCTTCTTATGTTTATTCGTACGAGGAACTCATTCTTCTCTTATATCGATATTGCACTTGGCACAACATACGTTTATGTAACATCAATATAAGAGCTTTTAGACAAATAGACATAATGCCTATGTTGACATTAAGAAAAGTATGTTATTTCCTATTAAGCCACTTCAATTTAGACATAAACAGACTTCATCCAAATATCTGCTATATATCTCTCGCTTCGCTTACATGGCCATTAAGTATATACGATATATGTTATCACATGTATACTAGCAATGGACCTGTTTTGTTTGTACTGGAGTTTAGGGGCCCAGTCAACACTATTTTAGACCATTTTGAGCCGGTCATTATACCTATTCACACCACTCCAGGGTAGGCTTATAAGCAAGCGGTTAACCAGTACAGTGCAGTTCTTTCGCCAGAAAATGACAACTGCCCTTCTTGTCATTTTGTTATTATTATTTTTATTATCGCACTGTTCCATTAATACGTTTTCAAACTTGCCTGAAGTCACTCTATTTTTAATTCAGACAAATCTTCATTTTTTTAAAACTTAAATCAAATGAAGTAGGAAAGAGTGGACTGCAGCCGTAGATTTGCATAAACAAAAATCAAGCTTAATTAAAGTTACGCCTGACACATATTTCTTTTTTTTGTTTGTCAATTACCACAGATATTATGTAAAAAATAACACCTACAAGCATAACATAATGAAAAATATAATCCGCATAGGAATAAATGATAATCTACCGAACAGTATCTTTTAATATTTTCATGAAAACATAAGAAATAATCAAACGAAAGCATGTATAAATACAACGTTTTTTTTTTTTTTTTTTTTTTTTTTTTTTTTGCTTTCTTTAAACTATCAAAACATGTATAAATAAAACAGTTTTGCCTTTGTCTATATATCATTAAAATAATCTTCAGTATACATAGATATATCGAGATCTAACACCTATTCTATGGTCTGAGCAATGCCAACGCCATTGATTTGTTATCGCGAGAGTTACCCGTGTACGAACTGGCGGCTCGCCATCTTTGCTGACAAGCGCTATATTAAGTCGGTCATATTTGGCCATTCCCATTACCTCAGTTACATTAGCGACGTTAGCTAAAGAAAGAGCAGTTCAGAAATTAAACGTCTATAACTTTGTTATTTCTGAATAATAACCCTAAGTGTGGGTATGGGTTTTCTTTAATAAATATATTGGAACATGGTTATGCCAAAGTTTCTCAACTTCGCTGAAGGTTTTGGCTTCCCTGAAGAAAATCGTTATATTCAGTTTGTATGTGAAAAAAAAAGGATTCCATAATTGCTGTTCAGCGAGGCCAGGAATTTTTGGTTGGTTGATTTGAAGTTTAACGTCCCTGTCAACACTGTATAGGTCATTTTGCTTCCAGTTTTGGGGGACATTTACCTGACATGAGATGAAATAACATCTCAAGCCCTGTCGCCCAATGGAACCAATAGAGTTTATAAGCATAGACAGGCACCCCTTTGCCTTGGCAGGCTCAGATCCTCTAAGCGGTTAACCAGTACTCGTGTGCGGTCGGTTTCAGCTCGGCGTGGAAGCAACATGCAGCCCATCTATTTCTTGAAGGCCCGATGGGCGGGGACCGATTAGGTCAGGAACTCCCAACCCTCGGGTCCAGTGGTCACGTGGGAGACTTGGCAAAGCCTTATTACCTACGTGACCGCTGAATCCCTGGGTTGAGACTTTTCTGTCCCGACAGAATGCCTACGTGGCCGCTGAATCCCTGGGTTGAGACTTTTCTGCCCCGACAGAAAAACAATGAGACATTCTATTTGTGTCACATGGGTATGTTATCTATATAATCTTCTTATTTCTGTTCCAAGACATACGGTGTGGGTACGAGCACCCACAATCTATGTCAGCATAATAAATAAACAAGTGTCACTGATTTTCATAAAAAAGTAGCCAGTTTGGAAATATGAAGTGAGTGTTTCAGTTTTACGTCTCACCAACAACTAAGGTCATACGGAGACGGGGCCTCGGTTTGAAGACTCATCCGAAAGTCTGCAGAACCCGGGATCAATCCTACGAACCCTTGTTTACAGGGCGAGTAGCATAACCAATACACCTAGGAGGCTTCTTGAAGGTGTGAAAAAATGAATAACCAATTCACCACGGAGGCTTCTTGGAGGTGTGAAAAATGCACTATGTCGCATAATGGTTCTGTCCGTATTATTTCTATCTTGTGTTGCGTCAATTACTTGTTTGCAACTGACAGCTTGTTTTATTACAGCAGCTGCTGTTTTTGAAGCTATACTTGTCTGTAAACGACAGAGCAACATAAATCAAATCACATACAAACTACAAACGTGACCAACTACGGAAATTCAGCACTGCTTCTGCATGACATTCGATAGCTAATGTTTATACTACAATGAATTTCACGATTCTATATATGAGCATGGACAATTTACATGTGCGCCCAGCGAAGAATCAGATCAGCCTGTGCATCTTTATAGTCTAACCAGAGACTTCTGTTGCTGCATGAAGACGTATTGAGTCCATAGCTATCCTTAGAGAGCACAACGAATACTCTGATCAGAGTGCGTGGATGCGCAGGCTGATCTGAGTCTTCTTTGAGCGCACATGTAATTGTAGGAAATGCTCTGCCTCGGTTAATAATGCAATATTGATTCTGAAGCAAATATGGTTACCCCACATTAAATAGTCCAAAATCTCAATACAATCTTTTTTATAATGGTGTAATGTTTGTTTGTTTGAATGGAGGTTTTACGTCCCCGTCAACACTATTTAGGTCATTTTGAAGACGTTGCATCCAATTTTGTGGGACTTTTACCCGACGTTGGGATGAAACGGCATCTCAGTCCCTGACGCCCAAACAAACCAAAATGGTAAATATGTATACTTTGTTCTCGAATCAGATTGCTTGTTTTTTATTTTTTGAATTTTTCTGTAGAAACTAAGTTCATTTCCGTCACTCTCGCTATCGAAATGTAAACAAATGTCCGGCTTATTTGAAACGATATCCACATATGGATAATCCCGTGCAGCCATTGAAACATCTAACGCCAGTATCTCACGTGGATGCGACAACTGGCGACTACTTTTAGACACATATCACACTCGTTAGAACCGCCTCATTTCTGTTCCAAAATATAGATTGTGGTTACTCGTTAGAACCGACTCGATGAGGCGGTTCTAACGCGTACCCACAATCTATATTTTGGAGCAGAAATAAGAAAAAATATCACAATTTTTCATCTTAAAATTTTCATTTTTCCGCAATAAAGGTTACAAAGTATTTGCATAGGCGTGTTTTCGTAATGTATGCTGATAAGCGCTATACTAAGTCGGTCACATTTGGCCATTACCTCAGTTACATTAGCGACGTTAGCTGATGAAAGAGCAAATCAGAAATTTTACATCTATAACTTTTTTTATTTCTGAATAATAACCTCGAGTGTGTGTATGGGGTTTCTTTATTTAATAAAATGGAACATAGTTATATCAAAATTTCTCAACTTCGTTGAAGGTTTTGGCTTCCCTGAAGAAAATCGTTATATTCAGTTTGTATGTGAAAAAAAAAAAAAAAAAGAATCCATAATTTCTGTTCAACGAGGCAAGGATTTTTGATCGGTTGATTTGATGTTTAACGTCCCTGTCAACACTGTATAGGTCATTTTGCTTCCGTTTGTGTGGGTCTTTAACCCGA
This sequence comes from Lucinisca nassula, assembly GCA_963580285.1. Taxonomy (NCBI): domain Eukaryota; kingdom Metazoa; phylum Mollusca; class Bivalvia; order Lucinida; family Lucinidae; genus Lucinisca; species Lucinisca nassula. The sequence goes on along the minus strand of OY757021.1, from coordinate 39,054,100 downwards.
CATGAGATGAAATAACATCTCAAGCCCTGTCGCCCAATGGAACCAATAGAGTTTATAAGCATAGACAGGCACCGCTTTGCCTTGGCAGGCTCAGATCCTCTAAGCGGTTAACCAGTACTCGTGTGCAGTCGGTTTCAGCTCGGCGTGGAAGCAACATGCAGCCCATCTATTTCTTGAAGGTCCGATGTGCGGGGACCGATGAGGTCAAGAAATCCCAACCCTCGGGTCCAGTGGTCACGTGGGAGACTTGGCAAAGCCTTATTGCCTACGTGACTGCTGAATCCCTGGGTTGAGACTTTTCTGTCCCGACTGAAAAACAATGAGACATTCTATTTGTGTCACATGGGTATGTTGTTTATATAATTTTCTTATTTCTGCTCCAAGACCTACGGTATGGGTACTCGTTAGAGCCGCCTCAACGAGGCGGATCAACGAGGCGGATCTAACGAGCACCCACAATCTATGTTAGCATAATAAATAAACAAGTGTCACGGATTTTCATAGAAAAAAAGTAGCCAGTTTGGAGATATGAAGTGAGTGTTTCAGTTTTACGTGTCTCACCAACAGCTAAGGTCATAAGGAGACGGCGCCTGGGTTTAAAGACTCATCTGCAGAAGTCCGGGATAGATTCTGCAAACCCTTGTTTACAGGGCGAGTAGCATAACAAATACACCACGGAGGCTTCTTGAAGGTTTGAAAAATGCATAACCAATACACCACGGAGGCTTCTTGGAGGTGTGAAAAAATGCGCTATGTCGCATAATGGTTCTGTCCGTATTATTTCTATCTTGTGTTGCGTCAATTACTTGGTTGCAACTGATAGCTTGTTTTATTACAGCAGCTGCTGTTTTTGAAGCTATACTTGTCTGTAAACGACAGAGTAACATAAATCAAATCACATACAAACTATAAACGTGACCAACTACGGAAATTCAGCACTGCTTCTGCATGACATTCGATAGCTAATGTTTATACTACATAGAATTTCACAATTCTATATATGAGCATGGACAATTTACATGTGCGCCCAGCGAAGAATCAGATCAGCCTGCGCATCTATATAGTCTAACCAGAGACTTCTGTTGCTGCATGAAGACGTATTGAGTCCATAGCTATCCTTAGAGAGCACAACGAATACTCTGATCAGAGTGCGTGGATGCGCAGGCTGATCTGAGTCTTCTTTGAGCGCACATGTAATTGTAGGAAATGCTCTGCCTCGGTTAATAATGCAATATTGATTCTGAAGCAAATATGGTTACCCCACATTAATCGTAAATAGTCCAAAATCTCAATACAATCTTTTTTATAATGGTGTAATGTTTGTTTGTTTGAATGGAGGTTTTACGTCCCCGTCAATACTATTTAGGTCATTTTGAAGACGTTGCATCCAATTTTGTGGGACTTTTACCCGACGTTGAGATGAAACGGCATCTCAGTCCCTGTCGCCCAAACAAACCAAAAATGGTTAATATATATACTTTGTGCTCGAATCAGACGGCTTGTTTTTTATTTTTTGAATTTTCAGTAGAAACTAAGTTCATTTCCGTCACTCTCTCTATCGAAATGTAAACACATGTCCGGCTCATTTGAAACGATATCTATATATGGATAATCCCGTGCAGCCATTGAAACATCTAAGCCAGCATCTCACGTGGATGGACAACTGGCGACTACTTTTAGACACATATTTGCGACAGAAAACGCGACATTGCGACCCTTTTCACATTCCGGTTACACTGAATGGATGATTAAGATACGTTTGTGACAGTCGCACGAATGTCGTACAATTATCGCACGAATCATTGGCGAACTCGTGCTCGAGTTCCCACACATGTTGCACGACATTCGCGCGACAGTAGCGCGATATTCGCGAGACACTCCAACGATGTTCGCACAATGAAATTGCTAACATTTATCACCAACGAGCGTCGCACGATGTTCTTGCGAACGTCGTGTGACTGTCGCTCGAAGGTCGTACAATAGTCACACGATGGTTCTGCGAACAATGATTATCCAAGGAAAAATAAACATAATCTCCGAAACTGTGGAAGGTCCTGGGCTTTCTTCATTACAAGTAGCAGGAGTATGGGCGGATTCTGTTGGTTTGGGGTAATTTGTAGCGACAACCCTACCCCTCCCTTTCTTTTGTTTTGCTGGCACTGTTAAAACTATCAATGTGAGCAAACTATTTTATGACATACCATTATATACTCGGTCGAAAAATAACTATACCAACTTCCGGGTAAATTCTAGTCGCCATCCGGTAGCTATTCAGCTAAAGATGACTGTAAACATGCGAATCGGACGTTTAGCTGCTAAATGCATGAATTTGCATTTGCCATTACTATTCTGCTCAAGAGTTGTCCTCCAATATGTGCCTGTAAAGGTTTTGCAAGGAATTTGGCATTGCGCATGTGCAGATGATCATTTTTGCATGTCCATTGAATATATAAAAAGGAGAAGTAAAACAAAGATCAGGAATTGATACAATTAACTTACTCCACCCATAAAAGACACCAAAGGGAAAGAAATACAAACATTAAGCGACCAGACCATAATGGAAACCTAAACAAAGGAAGGCCATATGGACAGTTACTTTCCCACAAAATGGCCATATGGCCATCCAAAATTAAAAGACACAAGTGATACACACAGTAAGTAACAAACAACAACATAAATAAATCGCCACAGAAGAGCCGCCTTGGAACGGTCAGTGGAAGATTTCCACTGGGGGGCTTAAATCGATTTTACGTGGCCACAATCCTCGCCCTTACTTCCGTCGCGATTTAGACAAATAATTTGTTCAGTCCGCATGAAGGCCTCCTAACTCATCAGTGCAACATCTCCGTGAACACAAAAATCAAAGAACCACAGAGGTGAGACAACGGTGAGGACTCGACAGCAAGAAACCACTGAAATGTTGGAGCAAAAGAAAACCAACAGTTAGACTCCGATGAGCCCGACCAGAGACAGAGCATCAGGCACCAACCAACCAATTCTCGATAAGCCTTTACGTTGGAGCCGTCATAGAATCTGAGGCCTGACCCACCGGCGTGCAATTAAAGAGGGAAGCAGAGTTGCCAACCGTGATTGGGTTAACTACCATGCATGCAGTCTGTCGTATAATATCCATGTTGTACCCAATCTTTTTATATCGAAGAATGATTTTACGAAATTGGGTGCTGAAGTCATTGCGGTTATATATTTTTCTGAATTTATATACTAAGTCACCATAAAATTCGGGTTCCGATAGACCTTGTTGCAGAAGAGATTTAAGTCCAATATTGAATTTTGAAATTAAATCAGAATGGCGTCTAAAAATTTTGAAAAGGCTTTGCGTAGTTTATGGTACCGATAACCCTGATTAAGGAGTTTAGCCGTTAATAATTTATTACGAGTGTTGAAGTCAGTTACATGACTACACACTCTAGCAAATCGAATTAATTGCGAAATATAAACTTACTTTACCTTTACTTTCACTACAGTCAAGACTTTAATTTGTGAAATTCTCGGATAATCTCCCTTTCAATTAAAAATATAGCAAACTGTTGTTATTTCTATACCTATCATTCAATTTCAGTAATTTCTTTAAAAAGCGGTTTGTGTTGCCACCATTGCTGTTAACCATGATGGAAACTAATGTAGAAAATTCATGTAGCATGTAGCACTACCAACTGCATTTTCTATGGAATTTCAGTTACAAAGTACAAGCAGCATTTTGCACACACCTTTAAAGGATCTGAGACATATAAGTGTCCGTCTGTTTCTCGTAGAAAATGGAACTTAAATTACAAATATTTTGTGAATAAACACACAGGGTATTAATAAAAGGTTGCATGTATCAAATTTTAGAAATCTTGTGCTAAGTGTATTTTGATGGTGTTAAATAATATTCATATTTGGCGTTTGTATAGAGGATCTTACATGAGTGTTCATGTATTATTGAATTTATTAAACGAGTTGAGGAAAAGGGATAAAATGCGAGGTTTTTTATCCCTTTTCCTCAACGAGTTTAATAAATTCAATAATACATGAGCAGGAATGCAAGATTCTGTTTATCATATGACATTTAAAACGCATTTTATTCACGATTGTTTACAAAATATCAATATTCCGCCATTAGTAAATGCGACGTCGTTAAGAACGTCGTACATGTAACGTTACGAGACGTATCTGGGTCATTTGCATATTTAATCTACTAGTGGATTATCGAAAATATTTCATGCCGTTATTAAACTCTCAGACGCGACGTCATATGATGAAATGATTTATCCTGCGAAACTGTCAAAGTGACCCATTTGGTGCTTAAGACGATAGCCCAGGCTGGCGAGTTTATATAAACAAAAACAGTTAGGGCTTTTGCATGGAAAATGAGTCCTCTTACAAAAACAAAACAAATTTACTGTATTTTGCATTTGTAGTAACTATGGTAACAGAAGCAATTTTATGTATAGTAACTTTTTTGACCGAGTATATATACCCAGGTCACATGGGACAAAATACGAAACATTCGCGACACAATTGCGAGCGATTTAAGACATTTACACGTTAATCGTGAGATATTCGTGCGAATGTCTCACGACGTTCGCTTGAACTCGCTCAGTTTTATTTACTCGCAATTTAATCACGAAGTGTCTTATTTATGTCGCAGTTGATTCGCAATTTAGTCTTATTTATTTCGCAAATCTGTCGTGTTCCAAGCAATTTACGACTGCCCGAAACTTAATTGCAAAGGAAGTTCGCGACTGGTTCGAGACACCCGCGATGACTTTGCGGCTATTTTGCGAGGACTTCTGTCGCATAAAATTTTGAACATGTTCAAAACTTTCGCGAAACGTTTGCGACCTTTTACGACATGAGCAAGGAAATTACGAATCACTGCGACTGTTTCAAGACCGCTTTTAGACTCACTGGCGAATGTAAGTCGCAAGCTGTCGGAAACAGTCGCATCTCAGTGAGATAGGGGCCTAACTGAAGGGAGGTTATACGAAGCATTAGAGTTTAAACAGACAAAAACACAACATACGTTGTTTATATCAGCACACCTTTGTCCAGATAATACAGATAGTTAGCCTTTGATCTATATTGTTAAAATATTATAACTACATGTACTACAGTAGTCATTGCGACTTTCTGTTTCACACCCGAATGTGCACATTGTAATGACCCACACAATTTTCCATCAGTCAAACACTGAACAGACAACAAATCGTCAAATCATTACGCAAACACGCCTATACAAATACATTGCCACCTTTATCGCCGAAAAAATGAAAATTTTATGATGAAAAATTGTGATATTTTTTCTTATTTCTGCTCAAAATATAGATTGTGGGCACTCATAAGAACCCCCTCATCGAGGCGGTTCTAACGAGTACCCACAATCTATATTTTAGAGCAAAAATAAGAAAAATAAGGTTTACCCCCGGAAACCCCAGTTTTACTATATGAAAGTGGGGTTCAAGTGGTTAAAAATTACATAGGCGTGTTTTCGTGATGCACACCATTTAGGAAACAGAAAATTTCGACCGCACCTGAAATCGCAGAAATTTCCATCTGATTACAGCTTTGTTCAGATAATTTAGGGACATGAAACCTCTTTGAGAACTGGCAGAGCTTCTTCTCTACAACTTTCTCGTGTTGATCATAAATAAAATGAGCCCCGCCAAGCGAATTTGTGTCTTCGAGCATTCCGTCATGACAAATTTTAACTGCGCATGCCTAGCCATTCAGAGGGGCCAGGGATATGACTTTCTGTCTGAAGGTTCCTCTTGATTCACTGCTTGTATGAGCGAGCAGCGAAGGTTCTGGCGAGACTGCGCGGATGCGAAGGCTCGCCTGAACCTTCGCTGCTCGCATAGGCGATAAGTACCCAAATCGCTTGACGGGGCCCAAATGTAAAAAAAAGTTATCACCGATAAACGCAGCAAAAATGATGAAAAATCGACTTCAATACATCGAGCGAGAAAGTTATGGAGAACGAGAAGAACTCAGCGTCCTGAATGTTTACCTTTTGCTCTAATCAGATAGACTTTTTACAATTTCTGAGTTTTTCGATAAAAACTTAGTCCAATTCTGCCACTCACGCTATCGAAATGTAAACGAAACGATATCTACTGATAAAGGGAATGAGTTCAGCACTTTTATTTTACCGCTAATTTCGCTCTTATCTAAAACAGAACCAAATTTTTACACATCACTGTTTAATATATTGGTTTTGTAAATTTTCAAATTTGATTTGAAAAAAAGCACAGTATACACTCGCTGCATAGCGTCAACCAACGTTGGGGTGTCACACAAATACACCAATTATCAGTATCTGGTATGCCCATCACCTGAGTCCACAGCAGCCCCACACCGTCGTCTCATACTCGAAATAAGCCTCAGAACCACATCCGTGGGTGTGCGGTTTCATTCCTCATGAAGAACACGTTCAAGATCTCTTACGTTGTTGGCGTCATTTCTCATTCTTATACGTCTTGCCAGATGGTCCAAGAAGTGCCCAATAAGGGAAAGATAATGGTATTGCTGGCCAGTCTAACACATTCATATTATTTGCCTGCAGAAAGTCCAGTGTATGACGTGCAACATGGGGTCATGCGTTATCCTACTGAAAAACCGTGGCGGGTCCTTGACGTAAGAAAGGCAGTAACGCAGGCCGAACAATTGCATCACAGTATATGCAATTGCGTCTGAGAATTTAACAACGCCATGTTCACATGTGTATTAAATATGCAAATTAGTTAGATACGTCCCGTAACGTTACATGTACGACGTCCTCAACGACGTCGCGTTTACTTATGGCGGAATATTGACATTTTGTTAAAAAAAAAAAAGAAAAAAAAAGAAAGAAAAACGTGAATAAGATACGTTTTAGTGTCATATGATAAATAGAATATTTCATTCGTGCGGAACCCGCGAAGGGACATGAACTTTTTTTTTGAATATGTTGTGCGAACAAGATATTAAGTTGTGGGAACAAGATATTATCTTGCACGTACAATATAATATGATGTGCGCACAAGATATTATCTTGTGCAGATAACATAATTAATCTTGGGCGGACAGCATATTATCTTGTGCGCACAACATATTATCTTGTGCGCACAACATAAATCTTGGGAAGTTGTGCAAACAAGATATTATCTTGTGCAGACAAGATATTATCTTGTTCGCACAACATATTATCTTGTGCGCACAAGATATTATCTTGTGCAGACAAGTTATTATCTTGTGCGGACAAGATAATATCTTGTTCGCACAACTTAATATCTTGTGCGGACAAGATAGCATCTTGTCTGCACAAGATAATATGTTGTCCGCACAAGATAATATCTTGTGCACACAAGATAATATGTTGAACGGACAAGATAATATGTTGTCCGCTCAAGATAATAACTTGTGCGCACAAGATAATATGTTGTGCGGACAAGATAATATGTTGTCCACACAAGATAATATCTTGTCCGCACAAGATAATATGTTGTCCGAACAAGATAATATCTTGTCCGAACAAGATGCCATCTTGTGCGCACAACTTATAAAATAAAAAAAAAAAATCATGTCCCTTCCCGGGTTCCGTACATTCGTGCTCAAGTATTGTTAAATTTATTAAACTCTTTGAGAAAAAGGCATAATAAAATGCTCCAATTGCAAGGCCTCGCATTGTACCCTTTTCCTCATCTTGCTTAATAAATTCAACAATACATGAACAATTATGCATGATTCTCCATATATACTCGGTCAAAAAGTCCAATACATAAATTGCCTTTGATAGTAAAATTACTTCAAATGCAAACTGCATGGATTTTGTTTTGTTTTGGTAAGAGGACACATTCATCCACACAAAAGCCCCAATCGTTTCTCTTTACTTAAACCCAATATCGTATGCTTATAAACCCTATTGGTTTCATTGGGCGACAGGGCTTGAGATGTCATTTCACCTCAATGTTGGGTAACAGTCCCACAAAATTGGAAGCAACGTCCCCAAAATGACCTTTACAGTGTTGAAGGGGACGTTAAACCTCAAATCAAACAAACAAACATTAAATCTCTTCCCCAACAAGGTCTATCGGAACCCGAATTTTATGGTGACTTAGTATATAAATTCAGAAAAATATATAACCGCAGTGACTTCAGTACCCAAATTCGTAAATTCATTCTTCGATATAAAAAAATTGGGTACAACATAAATGTTATACGACAGACTGCATGCATAGTAGTTAACCCATTCACGGTTGACAACTTTACTTTCCCTCTTTAATTGCGCGCCGGTGGGTCAGGCTTACTGAGAATTAGAGAGGATTCTATGTCCATCGGGGTCTAACTATTGGTTTCCTTTTGCTCCAGCATTTCAGTGGTTTCTTGCTGTCGAGACCTCACCGTTGTTTCATCTCTATGATTGTTTGATTTTTTTATGTTCATGGAGATGTTGCACTGATAAGTTAGGAGGCCTTCACGCGGACTGAAGAAATTATTTGTCTAAATTGCGACGGAAGTAAGGGCGAGGATTGTGGCCACGTAAAATCGATTACGACAGACAGCATGCATAGTAGTTAACCCATTCACGATTGACAACGTTACTTCCCTTCTTTATTTGCACGCCGGTCGGTCAGGCTTACTGAGAATTAGAGAGGATCTAATTCTATGTCCATCGGCGTCAAACTTTTGGTTTTCTTTCGCTCCAGCATTTCAGTGGTTTCTTGCTCACGAGACATAATAAAATGTACCCTTTTCCTCATCTTGCTTAATAGATAAGGTAAGAGGACGCATTCATCCACACAAAAGCCCCAATCGTTTCTCTTTACTTAAACCCAATATCGTATGCTTATAAACCCTATTGGTTTCATTGGGCGGCAGGGTTTGAAATGCCATTTATCTCAATGTCGGGTAAAAGTCCCACAAAATTGGAAGCAACGTCTCTAAAGTGACCTTTAAAGTGTTGATGGGGGCGTTAAACTGCAAATCAAACAAATGTTTGTGTTTCGTCTATGATGGTTAATTATATCGATTCCTGATCATTGCCTTCACTTCTATTTTGCTGACTACAACCACGTATTTCATGTTTTCGGTCTAGACTAATACTTTTATTTAGACACTTCGTTGGCTGCACGGGATTTGTCAATACATATATACTAAGGGAAATAAGTTTAACTTTTTTTCGGCCCACTTTCTTTCAAACTCTGAGATGCTAACTTAATAAAATATGTCTTATAAGTCAGTTCTGATACCAGACTCACTAATTCTAATTTTTTTCACGCTTTTCTCACTGTCACGGACGTTTGGCGTTATTCTACTCAATCCACGTCCTACAAGCCATGCGCATGCAGTCAATATCGAAGATACTCACTTCACTTTTGTGGTCCATGTCCATAATCAAATAAACCGACGAAAATTCATAAAAGTTCAAAGAAGGGGCGCCGTCCTGGACTGACGTTAGACCAGCGTAATGCGGCTATTGGAATATTTACTGGCATTTTCGTGTTAGTGAAAGTGCCATGTCAAGACTCGGGTCTAAAATTCCGTCAAACTGGCACCATCAAAGACAAACCACGCTCTGGTAGACCGCGTAAAACAACACGACGTGACGACAATTATATCGTGACGACATCTCGACGTAATCAGTTTTTCAGCAGTACCAAAATCGCCGGTATGGTTCGGAATGCAACTGGATCACGAATTGGCGGTTTACTGTGTGGAATAGACTACGAGCTGTGCGGTTACGTGGACGTCGACCGTACGCAGGAGTTCCACTGACGCGGGGCTACAGACTGGCTAGTCTCAATGGGGAAAGGGCACATCGTCGATGGACAATTTGGAACGGGCACATCGTCAAGTGGAACCAAGTTGTGTTCACTGACGAATTCCGTTTCAATTTGAAATTCGCTGACGGAAGTGTACGTGTTTGGAGGCGGGATGAAGAGAGGCTGGACCCTGCTAACGTAATTCATCATGACCGTTTTGGAGGCGGCAGCGTTATGATTTGGGGCGGAATTTCGCATCGGGCTAAAATATGAATTCTAATTTTGTCTTTGCAAATGTGTGTTTGGTGTGCACATAAGAATCACCTCGCCTCCAATAGTTGGAAAATGATACGAGTACTCCAGAAAGTCACGTTAAGAAATTTGACCAGCCCATTGCGAGCGACCGAAGTCATGACGGCCAATTTATTTTATACATAGAAGTGAAATCACTGCATACCTGGAACAAATAAAAGTGATATTTTCACAGTGTGAAAAATAACTTGACCGTGTTATTTCACAGTAGCAGCCCGGACTGCTTTTCTCGCCAAAAATTCATATATGTTATTTATAAAAATAATTCTGTAAAATACCTTGAAAAGCACCCTTTGTACTGTAAAAATGCTGTATTCAAAATGGCGATCTGATTATGTCTTGAAACTGACAGTTGTGACGTCATAGCCAAGTCAAAATAGCGACGAAGGATCCGACTGGTCAATTGCATTAAGTGTTCTAAAATATTATGAAATAAAAAGAAAATTAAACTTTTTATCGATAAATATAAAAAATATTTCATCTCGTATGTTGAAAACATCAGAATTTTATTATATTATATTTAATTATATTTTCAACACACTCGATGAAATATTTTTGGTATTCATCTCAATAAAATAAATATCCTATATATATTCTTGCACCCCAGAGAAGGAAATCTTGCACTTAACCCTGATATACAAATTCTTATCCTACCCAGATTTTCCTGTCCAGGGATAGGATAAATTTGTTTGTTTGATTTGAGGTTTAACGTCCCCGTCAACACTGTAAAGGTCATTTTGGAGACGTTGCTTCCAATTTTGTGGGACTTTTACCCGACATTGAGATGAAATGACTTCTCAAGCCCTATCGCCCAATGAAACCAATAGGGTTTATTAGCATGGATGGTCCGCCTCGCACCGCGGTTCCTGGACAGGCTCAGATCCTCTAAGCCGTTTACCAGTACTAGTTTGCGGGCCTGATTCAGCTCTGCGTGAAAGCATCATGCAGCCCATATATTTCTTGAAGCCCCTATGGGCGGGGGCAGGGATAGGATAATAATCGAGTTTTTATGTTTGTTGTGAACCGGTTGAATAGGAAGTCATGTACGCCGTCGTTAAGTTTGACGTCTCTACACGCACAGTGACGTCAAAATGACGCATTTTTTTCATCAAAATATGGCGGACGTCGGCAGTTACAAAACCAAATCCAGACTTAGGAATGAAAAGTTATGCAAGAAAAACAATCTAACATGGGTGTGATGGGTTGATAGGAAAATCCGTCGCTCGGGATTACTGTCCAGCATCACTCGGCAAACCTCGTCATGCTGGACAGTGACCATCGGACGGATGTTTCTATCCACCCATCACACCCATGTTTGTTTGTTTTATAGTTTAACGGCCCAGTCTACACTATTTAGGTCATTTTGAGCTGGTCAGCTTTCCTATCCACACTTTTTCTGGAAGCTGTTAACCAGTACAAAGCGCATTCTTTCGCCGCAAACTGACAACTGCCCTTCTTGAATTAGCGGGAGGGAGAGAATGATCAGTCTCCACGAAAGAATTTTGCCGAACCCAGCAGGCACCCAACCCGCGTCCTCCTGATCAAAAGTTAGACGCGCATCCGACGGAGCTACCGAGGCCGGCCTCACACCCTGGTAAGATGCTTATAATATCATTCGTGAACCACAGCAACGTCACATTATTGGTTGGGGACAAAACACAAACATTTCTAGCTGACTCTCTCTCTCTCTCTCTCTCTCTCTCTCTCTCTCTCTCTCTCTCTCTCTCTCTCTCTCTCTCTCTCTCTCTCTGTGTGTTTTATGTGTGTGTGTGTGTGTGTGTGGGGGGGGGGGGTTCAGTATTATTTCACTTATATCGAGTCGAACGCTCATCGGAGATGGGAAAACCCCGAAGTACACTGAGAAAAACCACTTATTGCTCCAGGCCAAAGGCAGCAGTGCTACAGGTCGTCACAAAACCTCCGGGCAATTAAATTTGACCATCATCTAAACAGCCATAAACCCATTGTATGCTAGTGGAATCTTTCATTGCCATATCTTGGACAAGTCCATTTGTCATATAAGGGGTGTCGAACCTATTTTTTCGTTCTTATTTTTATTTGACGGAAAATTCTGTCAGCAAATAGTTCGGGCCCCGATCAGACGCCGCGTTCTGTGGCGTCTGATCTGGACCTGCACAGTTTGCAAAGGTACCCCTTTAGGGCTTTCCCGCATACAATTGGTTAAATGCTGTTTTATTGCACAGTTCAGCATACAGACATATTGTTTTATGGACGCTTTCCTATGTGATCTAGATCACTCAGAAACCATTGTTTACATTTCTATGCGAGCGGCCATGTGCCGTTGCATATGGCTATCTGATAGATATGGCTACCCGCTACTACTGTGTTTATAACCGGAAAACCAACCAATATGTTCTAGAAAGGGTTATCCTTTGGAAGCAAGGAATGCACTACAAAACTGGAAAATATGGAGTGCACATGTTTTCTACGCCAGACTAGCTAGTTTCGGCCATTTAGGCATCATCAGTGACCCTCATATATTTTCGAAATTCCACATGGAATCAATGATCCTAACGGACAAGAAAATATAAACTATACTATGATGTAGGGTAGGGAGACATTTTACGGCCGCCACACATTCCCAGACAACAGTTGTAGTGACGTCAAATATGTTCTAGAAAGGGTTATCCTTTGGAAGCAAGGAATACATTACAGAACTGGAAAATCCAAAAGTGAAAAATACATAAACACTAAATATAAGGGACTGGATAATCAGTTTGCCTATCTCGGCTCATACACCCTTTTAGGCATAGCTATATCAAGCCAATAAAAGACAGAGCTATGTCTTGCCTAACCACTTCTCTATATTCTAATTAGTATGGTGACACCACCAGAACTCTTCTTCAATGATTCCACATTCGCCGTAATAAATCTTCAGTGTGCTTACGCGTTTCATTCCCATTATAAAAAATCTATTCATCGAATGTACTTTTAAGCTCCCGGTCAGCCGCAAGTAAGCTCCTTATGTCGACTTTGGGCATGTTTGGTTGACAACATAGCACATACGCAACACTTTTCCATTTCACTGAACCTTCGTCTACATGAAGTCCAATGCGAAAATTAAGCTGGCAATGCATTTCATCATGAATCGGCACTGTTTAGCTTCTGGGCGCCAATAAAGCTTTCTTTGAATCAGCGTATAATTACTACATTTACTGAATAAAAGTATTTCAAGTATTCAGAGAGCCTTTCTTGAACAATATGGGAAATCCTTCTCAAAATGCACTTCCGCACAAATATGCCATGAAACAACGCATTGCAAATGCATAGTAGAAGTAAAACAAAGATCAGGAATCGATACAATTAACTTACTCCACCCATCAAAGACACCAAACGGAAAGAAACACAAACATGAAGCGACCAGACCATAATGGAAACCTAAACAAAGGAAGCCCATAAGGACAGTCACTTTCTCACAAAATGGCCAAATGACCATCCAAAATAAAAAGACACAAGTGATACACACAGTAAGTAACAAACAACAACATAAATAAACCGCCACAGAAGAACTGCATTGGAACGGTCAGTGGAAAGAATTCCACTGGGGCTTAAATTGATTTTACATGGCCATAATCCTCGTCCTTACCTCTATCGCGGCATACACTAATTTTGTTCAGTCCGCATGAAGGCTTCCTAACTCATCAGTGTAACATCTCCGAGAACATACAAATAAAAAAAACTACAGAGATGAAACAAGGTTGAGGACTCGACAGCATACAACAACAGAATTGCTGGTGCAAAAGAAAACCAACAATTAGACTCCGAGGGGCCGACCAAAGACGGAGCATCAGGCGCCAACCAACATAAAGAATACTAAAATAAAATAAAATTCCATTTATGTTTTACGCTGGAACCGTCATATAATCTTAAGCCCGACCCACCGGTGTGCAATAAAAGAGAGAAGCAAAGTTGCCAACCGTGATTGGGTTAACCACCATCCATGCAGTCTGTTTTATAACATTTATGTTGTACCCAATCTTTATATATCGACGAACGATTTTACGAAATTGGGTACTAAAGTCATTACAGGCATTTTTTTTCTAAATTTATATACTAAGTCACCATAGAATTCGGGTTCCGATAGGCCTTGTTGCAGAAGTGTTTTAAGTCCAACATTGAATTTTGAAACCAAATCAGAATGACGTCTATAAAACTTAGAAAATGCTTTAGGTAGTTTATGATACCGATACCCCTGATTAAAAAAGTTTAGCGGTTAATAATTTATTACGAGTGTTGAAATCGGATACATGACTAGACACACTAGCGAATCGAATTAACTGCGAAATATAAATCCCGTACGATGTCGCACAAGGAACATCACCGTTCAAAAAAGGAAAATTTACAATCTCGAAATCAAAATCATCACGTTTATCATAAAGTTTGCAAGAAACAAATCCATCTACAATAGATAAATGTAAAACCAAAAAGGGGGCCTCGGTATCAGAGGAATTTGCCTTGTTTAACTGAAGTTCTAGGGGATAGATCTGACTGATCAAACCATCAAAGTATGTATTGTCAATATTTAATAAATCATCTAAATATCTAGAAGTAGAAATAAAAGCTTCAATAATTTCAGATTGGTTATCAATGGAAAGCGACAACATGAAGTCTCTTTCATAACAATACAAGAACAGATCAGCCACAAGAGGTGCGCAATTCGTACCCAACGGAATACCTACAATTTGTCTAAATAACTTAGAACCGAATCTAATATAAATATTGTCAAGTAGAAAGTTGAGGGCATCGCACACTTTCTGGCAGAAGTGACTAATTCTTATGCTCTTTAGAAGTGAAAAATGCATTTCTGACATTACATGCAAGATAGAGAGAATCTTCTCTGTGAAAAGCCCATTCAATTAAATCATTAAGCTTTTCTTTTAAAAGATTATGAGGAAGTGTAGTGTAAAGAGTGGAAAAATCGTAAGTAGACAGACTTGAAGCACGAAAGCGTCTGGATTTCAATTTATTTAAAACCTCATTCGAATTTTTTATAAACCCATACAGATTTCTTCCTGATCTTTCAAATAAAAATCAAAAATGAGTTCCTTTAAGAGCAATGAAAACATTCATAAGAAAGAAGATGGGTCATACTACGTAGTTTCGGCTAATAAAGCCTCATCAGTTACCCTGAAATGATCCGGCATAGAAAGCCAGAGGAAAACATACTGCAATTTTGCGAATTTCGAATCGGAAGTCGATACAAAGACTGATATAAATCAAAATGGAGTCCAAATAATTAAAAACCTGTCTAGAATATGAGTCTAAACCAATAATTTCTTTCTGATTTCTCAGAATATTCACGCTGATCTCAAAGGACCAAAAGTAAAATATAAACTGCACTATGGTTGATGTACGGGGAGACTTTTTACGGCCGCCACACGGCACAACACCAGCTGCAGTGAAGGCAAATAAAAATAAAAAATGAGTTTATCACAATATTTAATCATATGCGTTTTAATAGCAGTAAGACAGGAAGTTAATAATTTAGAAAGTTCAGTGGTAGTGCAAAAGCTAGAATTTGCAATAAAACGTGCTTTGTAAGGTCTTTTATGAAGTTCTGGTAACCAGTATAGCGTAGGAAGCTTGACTTGGCCGCCTGTAACACACACAGCAAATTTGGTGGCTGAACAACAAATATGTTTATCTACTGTAGCTGTCTCTTCAGCTAATGGCTGAAGTTCATAGGCCTTAGTACCACCAAGCTCCTGCTTAAGCGTGTTAACATAGTGGAGCCTTCACACAACGACGACGTTGTTAGCGGCCTTGTCTGTAGGGGCCAAATCAAACTTCTTATGAAATTCTTGAACACCTAGTTTAAGATGACGTAAAGACGTCTTAGGCTTAGGAGGTATTAAGTTAGTATTTTGAGAATAGAAAGAAATGCGTTTATTCACTAGTTTTAAAATGCTAAGTTTCCAGTCCTTAAGGGCAATACTCTCGCTTACACCTTAAATTATCGAATTCATTCAAGGCAGCAGCGATTTCATCTCTACATTTACTGAAATCAATTTTAGAAGGAAACCGATATTTCGGTCCTTTAGAAATTATATTCCTTATCCTAGAGTCTGGAATAATTTTCAAATTGCCAGTAATTACATGACCAGCAGCAGGATTGCAATACACTGAGTTTTTTACAATCACATGAATCAGGAGTATTAGTACCAATATCAAGATCTGAAACAAGTTTATTTAAATTGCAAATGATAGATCTAACAGGTTTGTTATATTTATAGCAAATTATAGGTGTTTCAGTATTTTGAAAATAAGCAGAAATGGGAGAAAGCACTGAGCTATCACGAAAAATACTGGGCAAATCTATAAAATCCATACCCTTATTAATGAAGGATATTTTGAAGAAATGGCGTTTATGATTATTTTCAGAATCAATGAAAGGACGGAGAGTATGCTGAGTATAGCCTCTAGTTAAGGGAGCCGCACCATATAACTTAACGGAACTATCGCAGAATTTATTCGCCTCGGTGTCCAGAAGACGTAAAATAGAAACGGGTAATGAACTTAGAAATGAAAGCATAGAGTGGCCATGATTTAATAATATAATTGACAGTCACTTCAGTCTAGTATTGTTTCGTTTAAAAGCACGTACTTAACGCCAGTGGAAAAGGGGTCTGTAAAGATTTATTAAATAGTCCATTTCAGTTCAGCTTCATGTCTTTTGATAATTTTGAATCTAGATGTAGAATTTGCATCGTAGTAAAGTTTTTCTACTGGTTGTGTAACAATATTATTTACAGAATGACCTGTACGTCGAAAGTGACGGTACAAAAAAGTGTCAGTTTTCTTAGGCTTACTCATTCTACGATAATGCTCGTTTTAATCTAGTTTTAAGCATACGGTTAGTTTGACCGACGTACTGCATATTACAGTTTACAGCACGTCATGTAATTAGATAAATTAAATCCGTAGACTGTCATGTCAAATCAAACATATTAACTACAGAGAAGCGTCTACCGTTTACAGATGAAGTAACGGTAGACGCAGTGCTTAAATGCGAACAACATATGCACCTCTTGGCATTGCACTTACAAATACTAGGATACATTCCACTTCTTTTCCACGGATTAGTATATCTTCGAAGGATGGGTAAATTGACAGGAGATAGTCTTATTCGAAGATTAATTTTAATTATATTGGTATTGCCTGCTCCATTGAGATTAACTGAAGTCAC
This sequence comes from Lucinisca nassula, assembly GCA_963580285.1. Classification (NCBI taxonomy): domain Eukaryota; kingdom Metazoa; phylum Mollusca; class Bivalvia; order Lucinida; family Lucinidae; genus Lucinisca; species Lucinisca nassula. Next base: position 39,036,838 of record OY757021.1, on the reverse strand, counting down.
AGAAGACAATTTTAAGGGTCTGACCAATACCGAATGGGCATTTACGAACACACTACATGTATATGATTTAACAATAGGCTGTGCTTTGAATGAGGTTTCTGTTATAAAAGGACACTCTGCTCATGAATGCCAAATTTCAAGTTCATTTAAAAAAGGCCACTTTTCAAACTACATGTATATGATTTAACAATAGGCTGTGCTTTGAATGAGGCTTCTGTTATAAAAGGACATTCTGCGGACGAATGCCAAATTTCAAAGTAGAAGTAAAACAAAGATCAGGAATCGATACAATTAACTTACTCCACCCATCAAAGACACCAAAGGGAAAGAAACACAAACACCAAGCGACCAGACCATAATGGAAACCTAAACAAAGGAAGGCCATAAGGACAGTTGCTTTCCCACAAAATGGCCATATGGCCATCCAAAATAAACAGACACAAGTAACAAACAACACCATAAATAAACCGTCATGTCATGGTTTAAACAAACAATGCCATTTTAAAAAAAAGGCCACTTTTCAAACTAACTGCAGACAAAAGGTCGCACATTTCTTCTCTGGTAAAGCCAACAAAATAAATAAATAAATGATATTAGTTGAGGTCGTAGCACCAAAGCGTTAATCCAAAATATTTAATCCATAGACACGTGGCAAATATTAATGTTCAGACCAACAGACATGGATTCCAGAAGCGTGTAATCAGGCGTCCTAGGAAAGTAAGCATTACTTGGTAAGCAAGCTTCGCACACCATGCCTATCGGTCTGACCGAAGAATAGGAGTAAATGCCGAGATGGGTATGTCCGAGATTTTGGAAGTCTTTCTATGGCTTTCCATTGGCAAACACATCAGAAATAATTCTGGAAATGGCCACAATATCTTCCCTTGGGTCTATCATGGTTTAGACAAACATTAGGAAAACATGTCCGCAAGAAATAATGGCGTCCAACATGGTGTCAGAAAATGATATATATTAGGTAAAAATAATAATATCTTTATAATTTTTGCTTTCGACATAGATTGTGGATGCTCGTTAGAACCGCCTCAATGAGGCGGTTCTAACGAGTACCCACAAGAGGCGGTTCTAACGAGTACCCACAATCTATGCTTTTGAGCAAAAATAAGGCAGATAATGTATACCCCCGTAAACCCCAATTTTCTCTATATAAAGTGGGGTTTAGGGGGGGGGGTCTTCGTTTCACGGACTTGTTATCGTGATGTATTTTGTTCAGTCCGCGTGAATTGTTTCTAACTCCACAAAGTAACATCTCCGAAAAGATAAAAGTCAAACAAAAACAGAGATAAAGCAACGTTGTAGTCTCCACATCATGAAATAACCGAAATGCTGGTACGACGAAAACCGACAGTTGGGCTCCTTGAAGACTATTTTTCCGAGTGACGCGGCCAAGAAAAAAGGAAAATAAATGAGATATTGTAAGCTGTGATTAGATCATCGCGTGTTTTCATCAGTTTCAGGAGGAGGATTTCACGCATTATTTCATTAGGAACCAGATTCCATGATTATTAGGACTTCCAATAAGCAATAACAAGCAAACGCATTCCTTTCATCCCGATTTTCTTTAAGTGGACACTGCGGTTTATTCAATTTGGACACGTCCATTCTAGCAAAACATTTGGAGTTTAGTCGCAGTCATTTACAAAATGATAATTGGCCCCGCCCATCGGGGCTTGGAGAAATAGCTTGGACTTCATGGTGCTTCCACGCAGAGCTGAAATCGACCGTACATGGGTACTGGTAAATTAAATCCGTTTAGAAGGTCTAAGATTGCCTAGTCAAAGATGTGCGAATCCATGCATATAAACCCTAGCGGTTTCATTGGACAGCGGGGATTGAGATGTCGTTTAATTTCAGTGTCGGATAAAAGTCCCTCAAAATTTGAAGCAACGTCTCCAAAATGACTTAAATAATGTTGACGGGAACGTTAAACCTGAAATCAAACAAACGAATAAATAATGGGATGATAAACAGTGTAGATCCAGTTCAGACTCATGAGCCGTCTCAACTGGACCTACATTGTTTATGTTGTTTGCATATGTGTATGCACTGGTTTACATGGTACCAAGGCTTATGCCGCACAGAAAAAGACCGGTTGCATGAGCTACCAACCAGACTGAGCAAACTTGAGGTCCGATTTAAAAGTTCACGTTTCACTCTGTGTATTCCTCCGAATACCGAGCTGGCCAATACGAACTCATTGGAAAAACATATCCGTCTTAGCCGACACATGCGACAGAGGTCTTAAGTATTTTGTTCAAATGCGCATGCGTGACCAACTTTTAGGGCTAAACACATTACCTCTTGCATAGAATTCCCTTTAAGTGTTCTCTATATGTTACATGAGCAGACTCGAGCCTTTGCTGTTCGCCTATACAATAATATAGGGATCAATCATGTTTTTCATGCATTAACATTTTCCGGTACCCGAGGAAGCTGTTTGAATGCAAGGCCACTAGGCCGAGGGATCAAATATCTTCCGAGGGACCCGGCAAATTTTATCTGAATGAAATTACCATGGATCATAACTTACGATTCCAACAGCAAAATTTAACGAAACGCCAGCAAAGCTCCATATAAACTCTATATAAACTCTTCAGATGCGGCCGGCAAACCAACATGGCGGCTGGTTCAGAATATAAGAATCTTATATGGGTGTTAGGGGTGGATGAAAAAACCCGTCCCGAGGGACACTGTCCCGCATCACGAGGCTTGCCGATTGATGCCTGACAGTGATCCCGAGGGACGGATTTCTATCCACTCCTCACGCCAATATTGGATTCTTTTTCTTGCACACCTTCCATTTCTTAGCGCGAATTTTTACTGCTGCAGTCGCTTCGGTTACCAACGCCCGCCATATTGTGTTGACACTGCAGGAATGTTTAGTGGCGTCACGTAACGTGCGGTGACGTCAACCCTAACGACGGCGCATACGAGGTCGTAATCAACCAGTGCATTTATCAAACACGCGATTATATTCGATTTTGGGTCGGAACACCAGGGTCAGAACATAAATTTCTTTACCAGGGTAAAATCACGGATTTCCTTGTCTGGTGTGCAAGAATGATGTTTACAACGACGTTGTTACGCAATGACCCTCTGACGTCATAATACAATTCTAAAATACTACGTTCAGGGCGATAAAGTTACGTCGCTCAACGTAACGTAAACAAAGCAATGCCCATCAAAAAAATTCAAAATTCATGTTCAAATAGCACGTTAGGTTTTCTCTCTACAGAGCTCATAACCTTTCGAATGAACTCTAAGGGTGACAGCCGCTTATACAGAATTTATACAAAGCATTCAAGTATTTTAGTGAGCTGAATGGGGACAATTCTGACACTACCATATATCGTTCTGTGATAACGCTTCGAGCTCTACCACTTTGTTAAAATTACAACAAAAGTTAGCATTTCTGTAGTCATATAATTGAACGACAAAATGTATGATCTTTATGTTACACTAAATAATAATTATAAAATTATGGTCCAGTGAATGAAATCCATGTGTCTTTGGGTGCTTCCAACCCATAGAGTTGTCTCCATTCCACTTCAAAGGGACATTAGGGGTTCTGCATTCTATAAAGTTATGCTTAATATTATTGAAGGTCTAAATGACATCTGAAGCGTTACGGGATGTGAGTCTTATGTTATTCACTTTCTGTCTTGGTAATCAGGAATCACTACTTCAACCATCTCGCATTTGTGGTCAAGGGCTCAATCCATGTTTAGTAAACAAAATCCACGGACTGAATAAACTTGTAGCAGTCAATAAAATACCCAGGCCATATCTGATCCCAATTATAATTAGCAAGCCCTCTTACCCCCTCGCCTCCCGTTGTTAGGGTACACAGAGTTCAGCCGTATTTGAGGTCACATCACGAAAACAGGGGTTTCCAGGGGTAAACCTTACTTTTCTTATTTCTGCTCTAAAATATAGAATGTGGGTACTCGTTAGAACCGCCTCATTGCGGCGGATGTAGACTGTGGGTACTTGTTAGAACCGCCTCAATGAGGCGGTTCTAACTGGTACCCAAAATCTATATTTTGAGCAGAAATAAGAAAAATATCACAATTTGTCATCGTAAAATTTTCTTTTTTTCGGCGTTAAAGTTTACAATGCATATTACAATGCGTGTTTTCGTAATGGAAAAATAATGCACTGACGTACGATTGATAGTGGTTTTGTTCATTTTTATTCATTAAGAAGATAGTTATATTCATATGAAAACCAATACGACAAAAATATGGCATGAAGACTTTTGACATTCATTTGACTTGAATATATTTAGGAGATAATTATTCAAAAATGCCATTTTACCGTCTGACAATTTGTTTAAGGTCGGCGGAGTCACAAAACGTATTTTGAGACCGTAAAAACCGCAACAAATAACAACTTCCCATACTAATGCACGTATTCAGTTGCTTTTCTTAAAACATGTACTATTTTGCTCAAAGCCCCAAGCGTTGCTGCTGCATCAAACATAATGCTACCCAATGAAAGGCGGCGTTGCATGACGACGTTGGATTTCAGACAGAATATTCTGTCGCAAAATTATGACGTTATCCAATCAGACGTCTCGTTACATACACAAGTGCATTAGAATAAGAAAATATCCCCTTCACAGTATGAGCTTGATCATTTGATGGTTAAAATAAAATTATATTGCACAAACATCTTGCAAAACGTCAGACAAAAGTCCAAAGCGCTTTTTGTTTAATTCAATATGTCTAGCTTACCCATCAAATTCGTATTGAATTCTCATTTTAGAATGAAACGTTTGAGCCTATTACTTACAAAGGTTGTAGCACTGGCCAAAGTGATTTTAGACCAATGAACCGAATTGAATTACCAACGCATTAAAAACACAAGTGTCTTCCAAGAGTGCATTGTGGACCTTAGAGATCAACGGGTCTCCATATAGCGCACAGCGAAGACTCTGATCAGACTGCGCAATACGCAGTCTGATCAGAGTCTTCAATGTGTGCAAATGTCTGAAACACTTTTCACTAGAAACGGCTCAAACACAAACAAACTGTCTATGTGTCAGTTAGAGCAGGACCATAATTTCCTATTAATCACAGACAAGTTCAAGTAAATAACAGACTTCGCCAATGAAAACCACAGTAAACATCTCGGTTGGTGTTTGCCTTTATTATGATAAAACAGGCACTTATGCCTTGCTTTGTTATTATGTCGAACCACTGGTGTAGTCGCCCTGCAGTCTATTGAATAATAGTCATTGAACAGTTTTAAAAACTGACAGTTTATAAAAGTGAATGGCTCAAAAATCACGTTTGCACAACAGTATAATGAACACCCTTGTAAACCCCACTTTATACCCCCCCCCCCCCCCCCCGAGAATCTTTGATTCGGGGGACATATAGTATTTGGCAACTATTTGTCCTGTCTGTCTGTTTGTTTGTTTGTTTTTCTGTCCGTCACAAAAACTTTAACTTTGATCATAACATCGAAAGTATTTGACCTAGCCACATGAAACTTCACACTTATTCACCATCACAAGGGCTACTTTCTGACCAAGGGCTATAACTCTGTTGTCATTTTTGGCTGAATTATCTCCCCTTGAAATTTTGCCATGTCTGCCTGTTTGTTTGTCTGTCCGTCACAAAAACTTTAACCTTGATCATAACTTCAAAAGTGTTTGACTTAGCCCCATGAAACTTCACACACTTATTCATCATCACAAGGGCTTCATTCGGACCAAGGGGCATAACGCTGTTGTCATTTTTGGCTGTATTATCTCCCCTTGAAATTTTGCACAAACTCAGAAATCGGCTCCCACGGGGTCCATTGGTCACCTATTTATTTATATGACAGGCATTATATACAGAACGATAATTTATACAATATGCTTATAGCTATGAATAATTCCTCTTTATTTTCTATGGGAAATTGTGGCGTGGTAGGGTGATGCAAAGGTGACGTGCATATCTCTCGTCACTTGGGCGTCCAGCTGATATTGGCTTACAGTTGGGAAAGGCCTGGTGTCCTTGCAGCGGGTAAGGGTAGAGTTTCTTTTGTTTCAACATATCCATTAATTTTCCTCTTTCTTCTCTGTATCTCACTTATATCTATACTACTCTTATCTCTTCTACTATCTCTTCTATCTATTTTCTTCCTTTCCCTGGGAGACGACACAAAATGACCCACAATGGCTGACGTGTCGTTAATCCAATCAATTTCCACGGTGATATTTTAATAGATTATCTTCGTTTATACACAGACATCCAGCTAGAAGTTTGTGTGTTTGATTTTAGGTTTACCGTCCCCGACAACACCGAATAGATCATTTTGGAGACGCTGCTTCCAGTTTTGTGGGACTTTTACCCGACATTGAGATGGTCTGACATCTCCAGCCCTGTCGACCAATGAAACAATTATGAACGGTCCGACTCGCACCGCTTTGCCTAGCCTTGGCTGGCTTAAATCCTCTTAAGCGGTTTACCGGTACTCGTGTGCTGTCGGATTCTGCTCTGCGCGGATGCGTCATGCAGCCCATCTATTTCTTTAAGCCCAAATGGGCGGGGGCCTACAGACATTCAGCTTGAGGTAAACATACAGTCGAATGTTTATGACTGATCATGAATGTAAACACTGAGAGGAATGATGGGTTTCTTGGCTGGGAAAATAGTCCTAGACTGAGAATTAAATTGTTTCGTTTGACCCTTAAACTCAAGATATTAAGCCAAAAGTGTAGACCCTGATCAGACGCCGCAGAACGCGGCGTCTGATCTGGGTCTACACTGTCTGGCATGACCAATGATTCCGGTCCAGATTCTATAGAAACCCTCTCATACATCGATAAGAAGAGCGCATCTATTTTCTATAAATAACCGTTACCTGGATTTCCTACAAATCAGTGATAGTCACGTGGACTTAAGAACTGAATACCTTCTATGCTTAGTAGCTTTTGGTCGACCCAACAATTGTTCCAGACAAGGCATCACGTGGACTTAAGAACTGAAGACCTGCTATGCTTAGTAGCTTTTGGTCGACCCAACAATTGTTCCAGACAAGGCATCACGTGGACTTAAGAACTGAAGACCTGCTATGCTTAGTAGCTTTTGGTTGACCCAAAAATTGTTCCAGACAAGGCATCACGTGGACTTAAGCGCTTAAGACCTGCTATGCTTAGTAGCTTTTGGTCGACCCAACAATTGTTCCAGACAAGGCATCACGTGGACTTAAGAACTGAAGACCTGCTATGCTTAGAAGCTTTTGGTTGACCCAACAATTGTTCCAGACAAGGCATCACGTGGACTTAAGAACTGAAGACCTGCTATGCTTAGTAGCTTTTGGTTGACCCAACAATTGTTCCAGACAAGGCATCACGTGGACTTAAGAACTGAAGACCTGCTATGCTTAGTAGCTTTTGGTCGACCCAACAATTGTTCCAGACAAGGCATCACGTGGACTTAAGAAGTGAGGACCTGCTATGCTTAGTAGCTTTTGGTTGACCCAACAATTGTTCCAGACAAGGCATCACGTGGACTTAAGAACTGAAGACCTGCTATGCTTAATAGCTTTTGGTCGACCCAACAATTGTTCCAGACAAGGCATCACGTGGACTTAAGAACTGAAGACCTGCTATGCTTAATAGCTTTTGGTCGACCCAACAATTGTTCCAGACAAGGCATCACGTGGACTTAAGAACTGAAGACCTACTATGCTTAGTAGCTTTTGGTCGACCCAACAATTGTTCCAGACAAGGCATCACGTGGACTTAAGCGCTGAAGACCTGCTATGCTTAGTAGCTTTTGGTCGACCCAACAATTGATCCAGACAAGGCATCACGTGGACTTAAGAACTGAAGACCTGCTATGCTTAGTAGCTTTTGGTTGACCCAACAATTGTTCCAGACAAGGCATCGCGTGGACTTAAGAACTGAAGACCTGCTATGCTTAGTAGCTTTTGGTCGACCAAACAATTGTTCCAGACAAGGCATCACGTGGACTTAAGAACTGAAGACCTTCTATGCTTAGTAGCTTTTGGTCGACCCAACAATTGTTCCAGACAAGGCATCACGTGGACTTAAGCGCTTAAGACCTGCTATGCTTAGTAGCTTTTGGTTGACCCAACAATTGTTCCAGACAAGGCATCACGTGGACTTAAGAACTGAAGACCTGCTATGCTTAGTAGCTTTTGGTTGACCCAACAATTGTTCCAGACAAGGCATCACGTGGACTTAAGAACTGAAGACCTGCTATGCTTAGTAGCTTTTGGTCGACCCAACAATTGTTCCAGACAAGGCATCACGTGGACTTAAGCGCTGAAGACCTGCTATGCTTAGTAGCTTTTGGTCGACCCAACACTTGTTCCAGACAAGGCATCACGTGGACTTAAGAACTGAAGACCTACTATGCTTAGTAGCTTTTGGTCGACCCAACAATTGTTCCAGACAAGGCATCACGTGGACTTAAGCGCTGAAGACCTGTTATGCTTAGTAGCTTTTGGTCGACCCAACAATTGTTCCAGACAAGGCATCACGTGGACTTAAGAACTGAAGACCTGCTATGCTTAGTAGCTTTTGGTCGACCCAACAATTGTTCCAGACAAGGCATCACGTGGACTTAAGCGCTGAAGACCTGCTATGCTTAGTAGCTTTTGGTCGACCCAACAATTGTTCTAGACAAGGCATCACGTGGACTTAAGCGCTTAAGACCTGCTATGCTTAGTAGCTTTTGGTTGACCCAACAATTGTTCCAGACAAGGCATCGCGTGGACTTAAGAACTGAAGACCTGCTATGCTTAGTAGCTTTTGGTTGACCCAACAATTGTTCTAGACAAGGCATCACGTGGACTTAAGCGCTTAAGACCTGCTATGCTTAGTAGCTTTTGGTTGACCCAACAATTGTTCCAGACAAGGCATCACGTGGACTTAAGAACTGAAGACCTGCTATGCTAAGTAGCTTTTGGTCGACCCAACAATTGTTCCAGACAAGGCATCACGTGGACTTAAGCGCTTAAGACCTGCTATGCTTAGTAGCTTTTGGTCGACCCAACAATTGTTCCAGACAAGGCATCACGTGGACTTAAGCGCTGAAGACCTGTTATGCTTAGTAGCTTTGGTCAACCCAACAATTGTTCCAGACAAGGCATCACATGGACTTAAGCGCTTAAGACCTGCTATGCTTAGTAGCTTTTGGTCGACCCAGCAATTGTTCTAGACAAGGCATCACATGGACTTAAGCGCTTAAGACCTGCTATGCTTAATAGCTTTTGGTCGACCCAACAATTGTTCCAGACAAGGCATCACGTGGACTTAAGAACTGAAGACCTGCTATGCTTAGTAGCTTTTGGTCGACCCAACAATTGTTCTAGACAAGGCATCACATGGACTTAAGCGCTTAAGACCTGCTATGCTTAGTAGCTTTTGGTCGACCCAACAATTGTTCCAGACAAGGCATCACGTGGACTTAAGCGCTTAAGACCTGCTATGCTTAATAGCTTTTGGTCGACCCAACAATTGTTCCAGACAAGGCATCACGTGGACTTAAGCGCTTAAGACCTGCTATGCTTAGTAGCTTTTGGTCGACCCAACAATTGTTCCAGACAAGGCATCACGTGGACTTAAGCGCTTAAGACCTGCTATGCTTAGTAGCTTTTGGTCGACCCAACAATTGTTCCAGACAAGGCATCACGTGGACTTAAGCGCTTAAGACCTGCTATGCTTAGTAGCTTTTGGTCGACCCAACAATTGTTCTAGACAAGGCATCACATGGACTTAAGCGCTTAAGACCTGCTATGCTTAGTAGCTTTTGGTCGACCCAACAATTGTTCCAGACAAGGCATCACGTGGACTTAAGCGCTTAAGACCTGCTATGCTTAGTAGCTTTTGGTCGACCCAACAATTGTTCCAGACAAGGCATCACATGGACTTAAGAACTGAAGACCTTTTATGCTTAGTAGCTTTTGGTCGACCCAACAATTGTTCTAGACAAGGCATCACGTGGACTTAAGCGCTGAAGACCTGCTATGCTTAATAGCTTTTGGTCGACCCAACAATTGTTCCAGACAAGGCATCACGTGGACTTAAGCGCTTAAGACCTGCTATGCTTAGTAGCTTTTGGTCGACCCAACAATTGTTCCAGACAAGGCATCACGTGGACTTAAGCGCTTAAGACCTGCTATGCTTAGTAGCTTTTGGTTGACCCAACAATTGTTCCAGACAAGGCATCACGTGGACTTAAGAACTGAAGACCTGCTATGCTTAGTAGCTTTTGGTTGACCCAACAATTGTTCCAGACAAGGCATCACGTGGACTTAAGAACTGAAGACCTGCTATGCTTAGTAGCTTTTGGTCGACCCAACAATTGTTCCAGACAAGGCATCACGTGGACTTAAGCGCTGAAGACCTGCTATGCTTAGTAGCTTTTGGTCGACCCAACACTTGTTCCAGACAAGGCATCACGTGGACTTAAGAACTGAAGACCTACTATGCTTAGTAGCTTTTGGTCGACCCAACAATTGTTCCAGACAAGGCATCACGTGGACTTAAGCGCTGAAGACCTGTTATGCTTAGTAGCTTTTGGTCGACCCAACAATTGTTCCAGACAAGGCATCACGTGGACTTAAGAACTGAAGACCTGCTATGCTTAGTAGCTTTTGGTCGACCCAACAATTGTTCCAGACAAGGCATCACGTGGACTTAAGCGCTGAAGACCTGCTATGCTTAGTAGCTTTTGGTCGACCCAACAATTGTTCTAGACAAGGCATCACGTGGACTTAAGCGCTTAAGACCTGCTATGCTTAGTAGCTTTTGGTTGACCCAACAATTGTTCCAGACAAGGCATCGCGTGGACTTAAGAACTGAAGACCTGCTATGCTTAGTAGCTTTTGGTTGACCCAACAATTGTTCTAGACAAGGCATCACGTGGACTTAAGCGCTTAAGACCTGCTATGCTTAGTAGCTTTTGGTTGACCCAACAATTGTTCCAGACAAGGCATCACGTGGACTTAAGAACTGAAGACCTGCTATGCTAAGTAGCTTTTGGTCGACCCAACAATTGTTCCAGACAAGGCATCACGTGGACTTAAGCGCTTAAGACCTGCTATGCTTAGTAGCTTTTGGTCGACCCAACAATTGTTCTAGACAAGGCATCACATGGACTTAAGCGCTTAAGACCTGCTATGCTTAGTAGCTTTTGGTCGACCCAACAATTGTTCCAGACAAGGCATCACGTGGACTTAAGAACTGAAGACCTGCTATGCTTAGTAGCTTTTGGTCGACCCAACAATTGTTCTAGACAAGGCATCACATGGACTTAAGCGCTTAAGACCTGCTATGCTTAATAGCTTTTGGTCGACCCAACAATTGTTCCAGACAAGGCATCACGTGGACTTAAGAACTGAAGACCTGCTATGCTTAGTAGCTTTTGGTCGACCCAACAATTGTTCTAGACAAGGCATCACATGGACTTAAGCGCTTACGACCTGCTATGCTTAGTAGCTTTTGGTCGACCCAACAATTGTTCCAGACAAGGCATCACGTGGACTTAAGCGCTTAAGACCTGCTATGCTTAATAGCTTTTGGTCGACCCAACAATTGTTCCAGACAAGGCATCACGTGGACTTAAGCGCTTAAGACCTGCTATGCTTAGTAGCTTTTGGTCGACCCAACAATTGTTCCAGACAAGGCATCACGTGGACTTAAGCGCTTAAGACCTGCTATGCTTAGTAGCTTTTGGTCGACCCAACAATTGTTCCAGACAAGGCATCACGTGGACTTAAGCGCTTAAGACCTGCTATGCTTAGTAGCTTTTGGTCGACCCAACAATTGTTCCAGACAAGGCATCACGTGGACTTAAGCGCTTAAGGCCTGCTATGCTTAGTAGCTTTTGGTCGACCCAACAATTGTTCCAGACAAGGCATCACATGGACTTAAGAACTGAAGACCTTTTATGCTTAGTAGCTTTTGGTCGACCCAACAATTGTTCCAGACAAGGCATCGCGTGGACTTAAGAACTGAAGACCTGCTATGCTTAATAGCTTTTGGTTGACCCAAAAATTGTTCCAGACAAGGCATCACGTGGACTTAAGAACTGAAGACCTGCTATGCTTAGTAGCTTTTGGTCGACCCAACAATTGTTCCAGACAAGGCATCACGTGGACTTAAGAACTGAAGACCTTTTATGCTTAGTAGCTTTTGGTCGACCCAACAATTGTTCCAGACAAGGCATCACGTGGACTTAAGCGCTGAAGACCTGCTATGCTTAATAGCTTTTGGTCGACCCAACAATTGTTCCAGACAAGGCATCACGAAAACATGCCTGTATAAATTTGACCCCTTTGAACCCCTTTTTATATATAAAACTGGGGTTTACAGGGATAAACCTTATTTTTTTCTTATTTCTGCTCTAAAATATGAGGCGGTTCTAACGAGTACCTACATTCTATATTTTGAGCAGAAATAAGAAAAATATCACAATTTTTATCTTAAGATTTTCTTTTTTTCGGCGGTAACGTTTACAATGTATATGTATAGGCGTGTTTTCGTAATGGTTGCTCAGGCTTCTATATTTTATCCCGTTAAACGCCGAGAAAATCAACATCTGAAAATGACGTCTGCTTGTGTCGTCTGCTGAATCTTCTTGCCAACTTTTTAAAAAAAATTTGCATACAGGCAAACGGCGTGAACCCAGATCAGACTGCTCCTATAGGAGCAGTCTGATCTGGCTATAGGAGTTCACACTGGGTTCACACTGTTTGCTAAAATGAGTTTTTATATAACCGGCAGACGACGAAGCAGACGACAATTGTCGTGATAGGCATTTTATGGTTTAATCATAGCTTGGTTGGAATGCATGATTGGGATAATTTAGGTGAACAGAATAAATGCGATCCTAATGATTTCACACTTGACAAAATCAGAAAAAGCTCCCTAAATTAACCTTATTTCCTATCTCTGTTGTTTTCAGACAAATGATTCCGCCAAGGGGAAATGGGTTATTGGTGCTTGAGTAATTGATGTTGAATGAAATTGCAAAAAAATAAACCAGAGGTCCAATGGTCCTGAACCTCTCACCTAAGGCTTAAAAATAGCTGTGTTTCCGCTAGAAAAATAGCTGTGTTTCCGCTAGAATGCTGAAAAAAAATCGGTCGGTAGGTAGGAGAAACTTTTTTTATTATTTTTTTTTTCTCTCCCGAAAAAGAAAACAGGGTCGGGCCTATATTTTTATGTGCTTTTGTTTTTGTACATGGTTTTGTTAATAAAATAGTCATGTTGAGACTTGCATTGTGCATCATAATTCATTTTAGATGCTCAAAAATGTCAGGTCTGTATTTTGGAAGGTACTAAATAAATGCACTTAAAACGCGAAATTACTTTGACAAAACAAAGACCACACTGAGTAGGGTCGGAAATTGAAAATGGTATTTTCATTTTGTTCTTTGACTGATAAAATAGTAGAGTCGTGGGGTCTGAAACAGAGTCGGTCGGGTTAGCGGAAACACGGCTATTTATTTAGGCCTAAGTGTTGAGTGTTTATGGAGCCATTTGATTTCTGAGCAGAGGTGTTTTAAGGGTTTTACCATGGCAGCCATCAGGTCATGTGACCTTAAAATTTGAATGCACTTTTGTTTCTCAATCCCATAAATAGAAGTCAAGGCAATTATCTGGAATCGATCCAATTAACCCATACCTTCCAACAGAGACACCAAAGGGGATAAAACCTACAAAATGGCAAAGTGGCTATCCAAAACAAAAAATATAAGCGACACACAAATTCAAAGATATAACAACAATTAACCGCCTTGGGACGTTCAGTGAAAAGATGGTTGTGATGTGTGTGTGTGTGTGTGGGGGGGGGGGGGGGGTGTTGATTTGTTTTCTTTGTTTTTCAAAAAATATAATGTCATTTTGATATCAGAGTGGCCCTGGACCAAGGTCAATGACTAACGTTGATGTTGGGTACTCATTCAGCTTCATCAACTTGCATAGCCGTTTGCATAAACCATCTAAGTTCACAGGCAATGGCAGTTTTCCAAAAAGGTATTAATTTCAACAATTTCTCATACGAAAGTACAAGTGACCAAATTTTACCTTGGTGTAAAATGGGTCAAGGTCTACGCATACTCATCATTTGAATCAGTAAGTTATAATGGGCCGGAATCCCCAATGCTACATTCATAGTTTAAAGGTAAGCGGCTCACTAGTTCCAGAGAAAATTTTTTGAATATGTTTTACCATTTATGGTCATGGCGGCCATTGTGGTCATGTGACCTGGACAAGTTGAACAAAACACATTTCTTTCATCCCATAAAAGCTTCATATGAAGTTCGCATTCAATTTTCCCAGTAGTTTTTATGAATATGCGGTTTTAATTTTGCTAAATGATTAGTTTCAAACATAGTTCCAAGGTCAAATAGTGACCTTGACCTTTGATACTCATGTAGCTTAATTTTACTCATTTAGTGATTGCTTCAATTTAAAGTTCAAAGGTTCATTGGTGTGAGAAAATAATGCCCACTTTTCCCCATATAAAAGCTTTTACAACCTTTGACCTTGACGTAAAGTCGGTAAAAAGTCAGGATAGTGTCATCATTTGAACAAATGCCACATACCAAATTTCAAGGCATTCAGCACATTGGATCAAGAGAAGAAGTTTTTTTTATATGTTTTTAATATATACGGGCATGCTGGAATTTGAATAATTCTAGATGAAGCTACGGTTTCTGAGGACAATAAGTTTTGATTTTCATATATGAATGACATTGGGTCAAGGTCAAAGAATGGCCGTCGCCTTGCATGATCGTGTGGTTTTATTTACTCATTTAGCTATCTTCATCTACAAATTATCAGATCACAGGCTACTGTTTCCGAAAACTACACGGTTATGACTTTTTTTCCATACATTTTAAGCCTATGAAACCAAAGTTGACATTGGCCTTAATTTGGCAAAGGTCATCCAGGGATCATTATTAGAACAAAGTATGATTGACGCGTCCCCAATGCAACATATCAAATTTCATGAACATCAACCACATGGTTCTAGATGCGGAAGTAAACGATTTTTTTAGGATTTATTTTACCTTATAGAGGCATGGCGGCCTTAATGGTCATGTGACAAATCTCATATTAATTGATTTTCATTTTCTTTTTTATAAAAGCGTTCATATGAAATTCGGTTACAAATGGCCCAGTGGTTCCTGTGGAAAATAAGTTTTAATTTTCATATCTGCATGACCTTAGGCCAAGATCAAGGACTGACCTTGAACTTGAATACTCATGTAGTTTAATTCACTCATTTAGCTAACTTCATCTACCAATTTTCAGATCACAGGCTGCAGTAGTTTCTGAAAATACATAACTTCGGATTTTTCCAATACAAAAAAAACTGTGACCAGAATAAGTTTCAATATTCACATCTGGACAACGTTTGGCCATGGTCAAAGAATGACCTTGACCTTTAATACTCATGTCAGTGATTTCATCCGCTCATTTAGCTAACTAAATCTTCGAATTTTCATATCACAGGTTGTAATAGTTTCCGAAAAATACATAGTTTTGACTTTTTCCCATACAAACGTTTGACTTTGTCGTCAAATAGGTTAAGGTCATCCGAGGGTCATCATTTGAAGAAAGTTCCCTATGCTAAATACCAAGTTCCCTATGCTAAATACTGACCGTTCCAAGGCGGCTCTTCTGTGGCGATTTATTTATGTTGTTGTTTGTTACTTACTGTGTGTATCACTTGTGTCTTTTGGTTTTGGATGGCCATATGGCCATTTTGTGGGAAAGTAACTGTCCTTATGGCCTTCCTTTGTTTAGGTTTCCATTATGGTCTGGTCGCTTAATGTTTGTATTTCTTTCCCTTTGGTGTCTTTTATGGGTGGAGTAAGTTAATTGTATCAATTCCTGATCTTTGTTTTACTTCTACTTTTCATGACAATCGGCCTACCGGTTCCGGAGAAGAAGATTTCTGAAGCTTTAGCATATATGGACATGGCGGCCAACTTGGTTATAAATGGCATAGTGGTTTCTGTGAAAAACAAGTTTTACTTTCATATCTCAATTACCTTGGCCAAGATCAACGAATGATCTTGACATTGAATACCCCTGCAGTTTTATTCACTCGTTTAGCTAACTGCATCTACCAATTTTCAGATCACAGCCTGCAATAGTTTCCACAAAATACTCAGTTTTGACTTTTTCCCATACAAATGTCTGTGTTACCAAATTTGACCTTGGCGTAAAATAGGTCAAGGTCATCCGAGGGTCATAATTTGAATAAACTTTAATATTCAGCATCAGAATCAGACTTGTTACTGGTGACACGTCAAGTGACATTCATACACCAGGACCTGTGATGTGGGAAGTTAGTCTCTAGCTCTAACCAAAGTGGTAAACTTAGCTATAGTAGTCACAGATGAGATTGTCTAGGCGGAGCTATCGTTTGCACCTGACTTCGGAATGTTCTATTAACAAAAAGGTAAACCAAGTCACGAGTTTGTGTGAATTCAACTGTAACACAAACAAAGTTGTGGCGTATATGTCCATTTGGTCCGCTTGCAGAAATCATGCAAAAGGCACTCTACTGAATCTTCTGGTGGACTCAGCGAATTTGACATATATTTACAACACCGGAATAGCTCCGCCTAGTCAAACTTATCTGCGACAGCTATACACAGTCGTCAGCACCTTTAGCTGTAGAAATAATCGAATGGGGAAGGGCAGTCCAATCTCGAATGGTTCTGGGGAAGAACGATTCTTTATAAATGTCAGTTCTTGCAGTAAGCGTACGAAACGCCAACGAATCGTGATTTCTACAATGCCTAGCTGAGGGAACAAGGTCATCTGTTGGAATGCTCGCAGTACCCTTTAGACCTTTGTATAAAAGGATGAGCCTACTGTATTTTCTCCTTTTCTTGAGAGACTCCCAATTTAATTTGCTAAGTATTCCAGTCATGCTCCAAGTTTCAAAGCAGTAATTGCCTGTTACCAATGCAGCAGCTCTAATCTGAACTTTCTCAATTTCTTCGTTAAGGAACACTCCACTGGGGTCGCAAATACAACTACTGTATTCCAAGACTGGCCGAACAAAACCTTTATATTGTCTCTTTTACATTCTGAGGGCACTGATGAAGATTTCGCCTCAGGAAACCAAGAGTTTTATTTGCATTAGTACACATGTTGCTAATATGAGTATTGCATCTCAAGTTGTGTGTGATTGTTACACCAAAGTATTTAATGGAGTCCACATTCTCGAGGACCGTTCCCTCTAAGGTGTAAGAAGCCACAATTTTATTAGTTCTCTTCCTAGTTATCTACATAATATTGCATTTAACTGGCTGAAATCTCATGTCCCATTTTCGTGCGCAACATTTATCTACGTCATTCTAAAGTTTCAGTGAGTTATCTGTATCTCTAATTTCCCGCTAGCAAACACAGTCGTCGGCGGACAGTCTTATTTCTGAGTCAATGTCAGTGGAAATATCATTGGTGTACAGGGAGAATAATAGTGAACCAAGAACAGTCCCAAATGGGACTCCAGACAAAACTGGAGCCCACTCCGAAGAGTCACCATTTACAACAACGCGCTGTTTTCTGTATCAAAGAAAGGTATCTATCCATTTGAGAGTCTCCCCAACCCCCACCCACCTAGTTCCGTAACCAAATAACTAAGATTTAAGTAGTTCATGAGGCGGGGTTTCAGAAGCCTTCTCGAAATCCAGAGTAAATGTGTCGTTCCCTCCTCTTTTATTAAGGAGCGGGATACCTTTCCTGTCTTTCTTCTGGCTATTGATATATTTGTAGAAGTCTCTTGGATTTGTCTTTACATCACCTACCAAGGCTTCCAAAGGATAACCCTTTCTAGAACATATTCACATACAAACCACTTCCCGTCCTTTATGCCTATGCATGAATCTTATTCCTTCCGCGAATTTTTCTTCTTATCGCTGCTATGATCCAGGGAATCGAAGATACAGACCTACTAGTTTTTGAGGGGATATTATTTTCGGCCGAAGTATGAATGAAAGAAGTTATTAAATCAAAGTTCTGGAAAGACCGAGCATCTGAATGACCATTAAAGTATTTCTCCTTTGCAAATCTGAGCGCATCCTTCCTCATAGTTTCATAGTCACCTTTTTGATACGAGAACACCTTCCTCCGGTGGAATGTGAATTTTTAAATATTCGGAGACATTGTCGTGATCACTTAGTTTATCTGGAGAGTGAATATCTTCAAATTGTCCTGGGAAAGTCGTAAGAATCAGATCCAATGTGTGGGGAAATTAACAATTTGTTCTAAGCCATGATCGTTCATTAGTCAATTAATATTTGTCCTTCGGACTGACTCAACATTGTGCTTTGTTTGCTGAGCATGTCGGGCCAAACAATGTCTCTGAAGTTGACTTATTATCGAGAGGTTATGGGTTCGAATCCGGCCAACGGAGCCGAGATTTGTCCTTGGGCGAGACACATATTGCCACTGCCCAATTCCACCCAGGAGTAAATTGGTAGTAGTGATGTAAAAGTCAATGCATCCGGAATGAGTATTCGAGATCGAAATAAGCTTGACGCTTTCATCGCAATCGAACGTCAATAAATTAGTATAGACTAAAACCTAATAAACTTTAATGGGCCCGAGTCCCCAATGTTACATGCAAAGTTTCATGACAATCGGCCCACTGGTTCCGGTGAAGAAGATTTTGAACTGTTTTACCTTATATTTGCAAAGCGGCCATCTTGGTCAAGTGACCTAGACTCCACGAACAAACTTTCGTTCTCCCATCCCATGGATGCTCGACCTGAAATTTGATTTCAATCGGTCACTTGGTTTTGGAGGAGAAGATGTTTGAAAATGTTGACAGATAGACAGACATACGACATACAGACAAACAACGGACCCTTGCCATACTATAAGCTCTCCTGTAACATTTGGGCTCAGGTGAGCTAAAAATATAGATACGCCAGCTACAAATTACACACACTACACTCTCATGTTGGCTTTAATTATGATGCAATTGCTTCTTTCCGTTTGGTGTCTTGAATGCAATGTGCATTTTTCGGAAGGAAACAGTCATTTCTTGTTGAAGCGTTTTCATCGTGGTGCTGTTGAACTGTGTTTCTGCGTTTTCCCATTTGGTGTGTTGGATGGAAGATGTTAGGTAATTTTATCAGTTATCCCCTATACAAATTGCATTGTAACCGACCGACCTGATAAAGATATGTTATCTCAGAAGCGTTATCAGGTTAACGTCACATTGCACTTCAATGAACTGGACTACTAGAAAAATTGACAAAACTGTTAGGGTATACAAGGGGTTTAACTGATAAATAGTATACCAGATTCGTGTCGTTTGATATCAAGTTTACCAGGCTCGGCTTTGAGAACGCATAAGAAATATGGCTTGGCTTTGAGAACGCATGTAGAATCTCTCGGCAAGCCTCGCGATTCTACAAGCGTTCTCGAAGCCTTGTCCGATAAACTTGATATCAATAGACATGGACCTGGTGTTTTCTATGTACCGATTCCTGATCATTGCCTTCACTTCTGTTTTTTATATTTCTCATTATCCAAGACATGGAATATCTGTATATGACATGCAAAAGTAAAACAGCTGGCAATGACAAGGTGTGAGTCTGCAAATGGCAATTTCCCACAAACAGACTTGCATACAAATAATTAACTGCTTTCTGACACAAACACTGTATCTCAAAACAATCGTCTCGATATTGTAGAAAGCAGTAGAAAAGGTCAATACAAAAAAGCATAGTCGTGTCGATTCTAAAATAGATACGTGTACATTGCACATTTTCATATAAAACTCGTAAAAACGGATTCGGTACCTATATGTACCGCATTAACCCTGAATATTTGGCAATTTTACATGAGTGTGTGCGTCTGCGGTTGTGTATCTATGTGTGAGTGTGGTTTCACGACCCAGTCAACGCTAAGGTCATTTCGGGTCGGTCAGTTACCTTCACTGATCCTGGACAGTCTTAGACCCTCTAAGCGGTTTACCAGTACTAAGTGAGATCGCCTTCCGGTAGTAACTGATAGAAGCAGGTAGGTCAACGACCGAGTCCTCAAGCAACCATCCACCTCAAGCCTTCTCCAAAGAGATGGGGCATTAGAAAAAGGAACGAAATGATAAAATCTAAAAATTAAAAGCCACCTCCCATTCCACATCTGCTATAAGCACAACAGGACTCCTGGAAGAAATCGTTTCAAAGAAAATCCCGACGGAATTGCTCAATTTCCCTTGCTAATTTCAACGGTGAAATATTACAGCGGTCGAAAAGCCTTCCGTTTTCCTTGAATATACCAATCAAAGAAGAGAAAGAAATAAAAATAGGAAGCACCTACGTGTTGCTTCCTTTTAAAAACCGGTTGTATTCGGTCCCTGTGCTACAATTTCGGAGCCGCACATGATCCACAAAAGAATACTCACCGTGTTAAATATACATTACGAGAACACGCCTATATAACTTTGACCCCCTCATACCCACTTTTATATAGTTAAACTGGGGTTTATGGGGGTATACATTATTTTTCTAATTTCTGCTCAAAATTATAGATTGTGGGTACTCGATAGAACCGCCTCAACGAGGCGGTTCTATCGAGTCCCAACAATCTATGTTTTGAGCAGAAATAAGAAAAATATCACAATTTTTCATCTTAAAATTTCTAATTTTTGGTCAAAAAATTGGCAATGAATTTATATAGGCGTGTTTTCGTAATGTGTATTCAGGAGGACGTTCGAGTGTTTTGTAGCGAGAAAGCGTGCAAACATCTATGTTTTAAAATTTGCAGAGTTTAGATACTGAATTTGTATTAAGCCTAACAGTTATAATGAAACTTCATTCTGATGAACTTGCGTATGTAACCATGGTAACGCGACGTTTGATTGGAAAACGCAAAAAATTGCGACAGTATATTTCGGGGTTAACTGTATTGAAAACTGTCATTTGAGGAGGTAACGCGGCGGTTTTACGGTCGGAAATTTCGTTTTACGGCGACGCGTCATTCCCAAATGACAATTTTTTCAGTTATCCACATTCTAATGCACTTATTCGGTTGTTTTGTTTAAAAAAAAAAATCAATTATGCTCAAAGCGACAAGCGCGTAGAGCAGCGTAAAACCAAATACCAGCCAATGAAAAGCGACGTTACTTTATAACGTCGAGTTTCCTACAGTATATCGCAATTTTTGACGTTATCCAATCAGACATCGCGTTACATACGCAAGTGCATTAGAATCAGGGGATAACTGTATTCGAAATTGTGATTTGTGGAGGTAAATTAGCGGTTTTACGGTCGCAAATATCGTTTTGCGGCGACGCGTCAGCGGAGCCGTGAAACGAAATGTACGACCGTGAAATCGACGATTTACCGCCACCAATAACAATTTTCAATACAGTAATCCCCATTCTTATGCACTTATTCAGGTGTTTTGTTAAAAAGTACTATTTTACTCAAAGCGGCAAGAGCTGCAAGTGCGTAAAACCGAATGCCAGCCAATGAAAAGCGACGTTACGCGATGACGTAGAATTTCCGACAGTATATCGTAGAACAAACTCAAACATCGATGACTCGTTATCATGTCCGATTCAAATGTGTTCTTGATTCTTCCCGTAGCCCTTTCTCAGAAATAGGATGATTTTCCATGATGTTAAGGTATGTTGTGTTTACTCTTCCTGCCTTATCTGTTGACATCACAAAAACACGCCTATATAATTTTGACCCCCTCGAACCCCACTTTTATATAGAAAAACTGGGGTTTAAAGGGGTAAACATTATTTTTCTTATTTCTGCTCTAAAATGTAGATTGTGGGTACTCGTTAGAACATCGAGGCGGTTCTAACTAGTCCCCACAATCTATATTTTGAGCAGAAATAAGAAATTATTACAATTTTTTATCTAAAAATTTAGATTTTTAGGCGGTAAAACTCACATTGTATTTGTATAGGCATGTTTTCGTAATGAATTCCAGGTGACTTGGTTGCCAATCTTATCTGCGACTACAGTATTTAACACCGACTGAGTGCAAGACAAACTTTAAACACTGATAATAACTGTGCTTAAATGTCATTATTACATAAATGGTAAAGTAGCTGTTAAAATAATGACATATTTTTTTCAGTTCAGAGACGTCAATATTAACAGCATAAAATAACCACTTGCAATCCGGGATTCTGATCAGACGGTGGTTAAAGTTAACAGGTTCGTGTAATCAGAACCGCTGTAAATCCAACTTTATATAGAGAAAACTGGGGTTCATTACGGTTAAACATATATTTCTGCTCGAACAAAAGCATATATTGTAGGTACTCGTTAGATCCGCCTCACAGAGCACCTACAAAATGCTTATGGGAAATGGGTACACCTTCAGGGAATACAAGTCTTGCAAAAGTAGTTTTGTCTCCCGTGTCAATAGGGGTCAACTCTTAAAGACAGGGCTTTGCTCCTGAGGAGCAAATTCTCTCCTTTAAGAGTAAAACCATTTTTATAGAAAAGCGAACAAGGAGTCCCGAAAGTTGTCTCCCTTTGAAAAATGGCGGAACATCTGCCAGGTGTATCCACTCCTCTTAAACTGCACCGGTACCTATATGATAAAGTGAATATAAATGGACACCCAATGTACACATTCTTTGACATTAAACGAATTTCCTTTCATTGCAACTGGAATAATTTCTTTTGCCATAGGCTTTTACGTGCAGGTTCATCTAAACGCCATGTTTTCGGACTAATAAATTGTTTAAGGCAGACCATTCAGAGTCTCAGGAGACGTTATCCGCATAGGCTTGAAGGATCTACCGATATCCCGACGTCCGCCTATAACGACGACCTAGCAGGACCGTTACATCCGACGTCGGTTTACAGCAGCAACGAAAACTACAAGGAATGCTTTTGACACTCTTAGATCCCCATAGACTGCTCGTCGCCCGAGTTGCTGTCACAGGAATGGTTGCCAGGAGGACGTAGAAAGACCAATTCTGGCGGTGTGCCATCATTGTAATCAACTGTCATTGGCAAAAAAAAAAAAAAAAAAAGAGGTTGGGGCAGGCAACAAGGGCGCCATGTGCTTTTTTCTGACAAACGTAAATTAGCCGGGGCACATCATTTCCTATAAATTACATGTGCGCCCATGTGGAGCGCACAACGAAGACTCTGATCAGACTGCGCGGATGCGCAGGCTGATCTGAGTGTTCGTTGGGCTTACATGTCTTATTATAGGTTTTGTCGCGCGCTGGCTTAAAATTAGTCTGTTTTCCGCCGACAGTAATAATTTGTTTGTTTGATTTGACGTTTAACGTCCCCGTCAACACTGTAAAGGTCATTTTGGAGACGTTGCTTCCAATTTTGTGGGACTTTTACCCGACACTGAGATGAAATGACATCTCAAGCCATGTCGCCCAATGAAACCAATAGGGTTTATTAGCATGGACGGTCCGCCTCACACCGCGGATCCTGGACAGGCTTAGATTCTCTAAGTACCAGTACTAGTGTGTGGGCCGGATTCAGCTCTGCGTGGAAGCATCATGCAGCCCATATATTTCTTCAAGCCCCTATGGGCGGGGGCTTTACCCCGACAGAAATAAACAAGTCCTCAGAGGTAAGGTTCAAAGGTTTGCCCAGCGATGCTTCCTTGAACATAACTAATGGGATGGCGGAAGAATCGTCGTATGGTCGGCATCAGAGCTGACCATAAGACAAAGGAGTATCATACCACGATACATTCTTTGTATAGCATGGTTTAGGATTGTTTCAGTGTGAAAATGGGAGACCGTATGTCACCAGGTTTACCACTATCTAGGCTAGACAGTGGTAAACCTAATGACATACAGTTTCAGTTGAGATACAATCCACAATCTCACCAGACTGACATAAAGCTGAGACCTTGGTGTAGCTTCATGCATGAGGCCTTCACCATCTAGCTCTACCAGTTTGCCACGGGTGCATTTGAAGAATGTAAATTGGGACATGTGACAAGGTTAGGAGTATTTACTACGAGGGTCGCCCAATAAGTATCTGGTCTAGGTGCGCTTCAGTTTTCTACCATACCGAAGTCAAATCTTGATTTTAGCGCAATTGCGTATCTGTATAAAGAACTTGGTAGAAGAGTGCGTTAAAGAATTGTGCAATCACCGAACTTACGAACAAGTTATTATTATTATTATTACTAGTAGTTTCTGTTGGTTCTTTTGCTCTGCTAAATTGATGAAGCGCAGGAGGGAAGAGCTTTCGGTTCTGACAGAATATACGAACCTGATATAGGGTTCTGTTGTGGGTAGGGGTTTCCTACCCGAGGGATGACCGTGCAGAGGGGAACCGAGGCTATCGGTTCCGCTCAGCACGGTCATTCCAAGTGTTGAAAACTGTTGTTGACAGACGTTTCCAATCTACAACAGAACACTATATTAGATTCGCTTCCTTGGACAGCACCACCGAATATTTTCAATTCTTTTCACTTTATTAAACCTTTGGTGTATGTAGTTTGTCTGGGTATGAACAGCAGGGTAAGAACAGAATTTCTATCCAAGGCTAAACCCACGGATTTCCTTATCTGGAGTGCAAGAACTAAAGATACTCAAAATCATTGTTTCGGAATTTTCGCTTCCTATCACCCAGTAATGACCATAAATGTATCTTGGAATGTCAATGATCGACCTTTGACCAAGGTCGCCGAGTGACCATGACCTTAAGCATTCATGGATATTAATTTTGTACCTATTCAAAATATTTTTCGAAAGACAAGATGCATTGTTATACATATTTCCCCATTAAACAGCCTAAGGAACCAAATTTGACCTTGCCGTAAAATAGGTCAAGGTTAACCTAGGGTCATCATTTTTGCAAACCTGGTAGTACTCGGTCACCTGATGCTAAATACCAAGTTTCAAGACAATAGGCTCGTTGGCTTAGAGCAGTAGATATTTTCAGTTTTTTTTTTTCCATATTTGGGCATGGTGGCAATCTTGATCCTTGCCCTGGAATATTTGAACTAACTATTGTTACCCCACTGTCAGAAAGCTGCATATGAACTTTGGTTGCAAATGGCACAGTGGTTTTAGAGAAAATGTATTATGAAATTTCAATGGACTTGCAATCCAAGCAACCTTAGGCCAAGGTCAACGAATGATCTTGGCCTTTAGCATTCATAGATATCCATTTTGTACCAATTCTCATGTCAAAGACCAGAATAATTTTCAAAAAATGCATTGTTTTACCTTTTTCCCGTTCAAAAGCCAAAGGATCAGAATTTGACCTAATAAGATCTAATAAGTCAAAGTTAGCCTAAGATAATGATTTTGCAAATTTTGAAAAACTCAGTCACACGATATTACAAAACAAGTTTGAAGATAATGAGTCGAGTGGTTCTGGAAAAGAAGATTTTTAAGGTATTTTACCTTATTTGGGCATGGCGGCTATCTTTGTCGTGTGACGTGGACCATTCATATAAACTTATTTTGCCTTACTGTCAGGAGGCTACATACGGAATTTAATTCAGGCTCTCCCAGCTCCACTTTGCCAAACAGCTCTTCAAAATATATCTACACAACCACAAACAATTACAATAATTTCCCAAAACAGAAGCACCGCCTTGGAAGGGTCGGTTGAAAGTTCACTGAGGTGTGTGTGTGTGTGTGTGTGTGTGTGTGTGTGTGTGTGTGTGTGTGTGTGTGTGTGTGTGTGTGTGTGTGTGTGTGTGTGTGAGCGCGCGTGCGTGCGTGGGGGGGGCTTAAATCGAAACGGTCGCCCTTAGCTATGCCGTAATTTGTTCAGTTTTCTTGACGGTTTTCTAACTCATCCGAGCAATATTTCCGAGAACATAAAAGGATAGTTTATACTAATTTATTTTAGTGCAATTGCGATAACAGCTTCAAGCTTATCAAACCGCTCTGGATGTTATCACGCAAGCGCGCGAGAGAGGCAGTGACTTTTACACCACTGCTACACATTTACACCCGAGTCGAATGGGGCATTGTAATTACGTGTAATTAAGTACACACCTCGCCCCCGGTGGCCGGATTCGAACCCACAACCTTGCGATCATAAGTCGAACGCACTACCCTCAGAGCTATCGAGGCTATAAAATGTTATTAACAGCGATGAGTACTCGACGATGTTACATAGCAAAAGAAGACCAATATTTGGAATCCGGTGGCCACGGAGAGAGACCAGACATCCACCGACTCATTGAAAAATCATTCAGGCCGGAGCTGTCATAGAGTCTGAGGGTGCAATTAAAGAGGAAAGCAACGTTATCGACCTTAATTGTGTTAACTACCTGCATACTAGTATATAGGATTATTTCTTTGAATATCGCAGGTGTGCTAAAACAATAGTTTATTGTGCAAAGAATATAACGTTCACTTTCCGAACATGCCCGCATTACACCATAGGTGTTGTGCCTCTATTGTAGGGTCTTTTATAAAATCTTGCTCAAAGTCTATTGTTAGACTGTAAAGAAATCTCCAGCATTTTGATTGGACAGCGCAAGGGCAATTATTTTCCATATATTTACATTTCCAGTGTAAAGTCTAAAGTAAACCTATAGAAAACAATTGCGTTCATACTTCCATGAACGCATCGAATCACATGATTTTCAGTGACGTCATTCTAAACCATTGTTCTCTACGGGCGTTGATGACTTCAACGCTGCTCCGCTCTTTATAGAAAAACAGCGTGTAAATGTTTTTCAGCTTTAAAAGTTTGCCCTACAAGCATTATTTTTGCCCAGTGATGAGTGGCAAATAATGTAAATATAGAAAATAAACTTAATTTTTCTGCTTTTCATGAAAGTATTAACGACAGTGGGTCGCTAGCAAAGTTTACATGAACCCCTTCGGGGTTCATTTACTTTGCACGCGACCCACTGCGTTCATACTTCCATGAACTGCAGAAAAATAAATTTCATTTCTTAAATAACTCCAGAGCAAAAATACTTTTCGCTGTATTTTGCAGAGTTTCAGACTGCCTATTGCGATGCATGATTTCCCTCTCGCGCTTGCATTCGCTTGATTGCGATAGCCGCCATCTTGAATCTACTGCATAGTTGATAAGAAATAATAGCACCACACTAATTTCGAGCCAATAAATAAATGTTTTTATTTCTTTCGATGTCTTATTTCATTGTTTTCTGCGTTAAAACCCGCATTCTAACATGTAGTAAATGTTTTCCACTGAGCAGCATTATCAACGTAATGCGTGCATAATGGCGCGATTGATGACGTCACATGTAAACATATACTTCTCACGACGTCCGCTACAAAAGAGTTGTTTGGAAACCCGTGAAAACGCTTTTCATTATAACTAATACGTTATTTTGATGCTTGACGGGGAACATGGGATCATATTCCCCGCCTAAGAGCGATATTTGCAAGAGCCGCCAGGAACATGGGATCATATTCCCCGCCTGAGAGCGATATTTGCAAGGGCCGCCAGGAACATGGTATCATATTCCCCGCCCGAGAGCGATATTTGCAAGAACCGCCAGGAACATGGGATCATATTCCGCGCCTGAGAGCGATATTTGCAAGAGCCGCCAGGAACATGGGATCATATTCCCCGCCTGAGAGCGATATTTGCAAGAACCGCAAGGAACATGGGACCATAGTCCCCGCCTGAGAGCGATATTTGCAAGAGCCGCCAGGAACATGGGATCATATTCCCCGCCTGAGAGCGAAATTTGCAAGAGCCGCCAGGAACATGGGGTCATATTCCGCGCCTTAGAGTGATATTTGCAAGAGCTGCCAGGAACATGAGATCATACTCCTCGCCTGAGAGCGATATTTGCAAGATCCGCCAGGAACATAGGATCATATTCCCCGACTGAGAGCGATATTTGCCTGGCGACTCGGCCAAATATCACTGTCAGGCGGGGAATATGATCCAATGTTCCCCGTCAAGGATAAAAATTAACTTATAATGTTTTACATACCGCTATGTCTGCTTAGTTTTCTTAAAATGCGCTTCGTTTGTTTACAAGCATCATTTCTGCATCTAATCCCAAATCACTATAATGAAAGGATCTCCTTGGAGCTCGACGTCACAAAAATTTTGACAAATCACAAAGAGTAAAATTCCTGTATTAAGACCACCTTTGTGACTGTTCAAAAGCGGTCTTGAAGACCACTTTGGAACACTCCCTAATGTGGTCTATGACCAGAGGAAACTGTATGCATGGAACACAAAGAAAAATTAACTACAGCCTACCAAATAAGGTTTTTAAAGCAGGATTTGTCTTAAGTTTAGGTGGTCTTAATAGCGGAATTTCACCGTATACTCGTCTAATTCAATACAATGTCTAGATGATACAAAAGTCAGTGTCTTGGGAGTCGTATAAACCGAGGAGAAATATTTCTGAAAATGTCTTATAATTGGATCTCATTGATTGTGTTTGAACTTCAAACAAATATCAAGCAGACATTTTCAAATTATTTACCTAGATTTTGTCTCTAGTTATGTGGTCCCCGCCCGTCGGGGCTTGAAGAAAAAGATGGGCTGCATGATACTTCCACGCAGAGCTGAAGCCGACCGCACACGTGTACTGGAAAACCGCAAAGAGGATCTAAGTCTGCCCAGGCAAAGCGGTACGAGTCGGTCAGTCCATGCATATAAACCCTATTTTCATTGGACGACAGGGCTTAATATGTCATCTCATCTCAATGTCGGGTAAAAGTCCCACAAAATTGGAAGCAACTTCTCCAAAGTGATCTATACAGTGTTGATGGGGACGTTTAACCTCAAATCAAACCAAAAAAAAATCTAGTTATGCTAGAGGGCGCTTGTTTGTTTCTACTGAGGTTTTACGTACCCGTCAACACTATTTTGTCATTTTAGAGACTTTGTTCGATCTTGTGGAACTTTCACCCGACATTGAGATAAAATGACATCTCAAGCCCTACCGCCCAAAGACACCGCTAAGGGTTTAAGGAACGGTAAGGCTTGCAACACTTTGCCTCGGCAGGTTTAGACGTTCTAAGCGGTTTACCAGTACTCAAAATATCTGATTTCAGCTGGATTGCCGACAATTCAGTGGTATTCACGTGGACTTCAGCATTGAAAACCTTCTTCGCTTTATAACGTTGAGTCAATCGACCCAAAAAGCAGTCACGTCTCACTGTTTTTTGGAAAGGGTATAGCTAGTAGAAAAGCCTCAAAATAGGTTTTTTATTGACTGGGCTCATATACATGTGTAGTTGTCAGTTTTATACTGACGGCGCATGCGCTTTTGTTTGTTTGATTGATTGGTTGGTTTAACGTCCCTGTCAACACCATTTAAGTCATTTGGAGCTGTTGCTTCCAATCGTGTTGATCCCTTACCCGATATTGAGATGGAATGAAATCTCAAACCCTGCTGCCCAATTAAACCTATACAGGGTTTGTATGCATGGACGGCCCGACGCTCACCACTGCCTGGGCAGGCTTAGACCTAATAAACGGTTTACAAATACTCGTGTGCATTTGGTTTTAGCCCTGGGAGAAACACCATGAAACCCAATCTATTTCTCTAAACGCCAATGGGCGGGGGCCCAATTGTACAACTTCTCATATTGTTTTAATTTTCTCCGTCTTTTATTCAACATTCAATACCTATGGTCCTTTTTTCCTTAGATACCTTTTGTTAATACATTAAAATTTTATCTTAAGACCAACGGTGGGACTGTTCAAAAGTGGTCTGGAAGACCATTTTTGAACAGTCTCACAAAGATGGTCACTGACCGAAGGAATTGTATGCAGCAAACACAAAGAAGATATAACTGCAGCCTACTAAATACGCTTTTTACAGCAGAATTAGGCTGATTTTAGGTGGTCTTACTGAATTTTGCAGAGTTTCAGACTGCCGATTGCGATGCATGATTAAACCTAAAGAAAACCATTTCCGACTGACCAGATTAAGTGAATTCTGACGCAGATAATTGACGTATAAGAATATAAGCCTGGAATGAAAAATATGACTGATTTCATGTCACGAGGATTAGACTTCATTTGCCACCATTCGTGGTAAAATACGAACATTTCCTGCTCAGACGTTTCTTACAAAATACGCGTAAAGTGAAACATCATGCTAACCCTTTTTGTACCAAATGGAATCTTCCTCCTCATATATAGCAAGAGTCCATTTTAAAATTTAGGGATGTCTGGTTGTGTTTTCTTCAAAATTGATTAGGAAAATGGCTGAGCCTTTTGCAAACAGTGTAGGCCCTGATCAGACGCCGCGTTCTGTGGCGTCTGATCTGTGCCTGCACTGTTTGCCATGGTCTCTGATTTGGGGTTTCTGGTACTAAATGGGTTAACAGGTCGGTGCCTCTGAAGTTCACTTGCCTCTGGTGTTAGCGGCCCCCGGTTCGATTCCCGGCAGCGGTGATAAAATTTCGGTGTCCAAACATGCTCCATTAGCATAATTTGCAGGGATCAATGCCACAAAGATAACCGTCCTTCGGATCGGGATGTTAACTGGAGGTCCCCTGTGCAGGGAGAACCATCCCCTGTGCAGAGGAAATACCGCAATCACATGACTACTGTCTAGGCTTTCATCCTGCAAATCTGTTCACCTGCGAGTAATGGTCAAATGTGACAGATCGTAGTATTAATACAAAGAAAGAAAGAAAGAAAGAACATTTAATGAACGCCCCCGTAAACCAGAAAAAAACTGGGCTTTACAGAGATAAACATTAGTTTTTTTATTCCTGCTAAAATGCTCAAAACAATAGGTTGTGGGTACTCGTTAGAAGTTCTAATGAGCACCCATAACCCATGTTTGGAGTATAAATATGAAGAGGTCTAATGAGCACCCATAACCCATGTTTGGAGTATAAAGAGGTTAATATTACAAATATTACAAGATGACTTCTGAAAAAAAAACTTTTTGGAGATATGCATCACGAAAACACGCCTATATAATTTTGACCCCCTTGAAACCCACTTTTATATAGCAAAACTGGGATTTCAGGGGGTATACCGGATTTTTCTTATTTCTGCTCTAAAACATAGATCGGTGGTACTCGTTAGAACCGCCTCGATGAGGCGGTTTTAACGAGTGCCCACAATCTATATTTTGAGCAGAAATAAGGAAAATATCACAATTTTTCATCATAAAATTTTCATTTTTTCGGCCATAAAGGTGGCAATGTATTTGTATAGGCGTGTTTGCGTAATGTTTGGAGATATGGCAGAATGCACTATGTCACACGGAAATGTTATCCTAATGCTTCAGTAACTCCAACACTGGGTGCTCGTTTACCTTGGCTCGATCGAATTCGCTATTTAGTTCCTAGAGAACTCCAGCTATCCATACACATGTATTTGGTTAAAACAATGTTTATTCTTGCTTTCTCTCTTTCTACTGATACTGCGCAACCGGCCCCGATAGCTCAGTTGGTAGAGTGTCCGCTCCGGGGAACGGGAGGTTACGGGTTCGATCCCGGGCCGCGACATACCAAAGTCGTTAACAATGGTACTAGCTGCTCCTCGCTTGGCACTCAGATTTACGAGGTAGAGCTAGGACTGGTCGACCCAGTGTCAGGATAATGTGACTGGGTGTGGTATCATGTAATGTGTCTGGGACATGATACTTCAGTGAGGCAGCACTATAAAAGTGAGCATTGAGCTCCCTGTCGCAACCAGACACCGTCGTGATATGACTGAAAAATTGTTGAAAGCGACGTTAAACCCGAATTCACACACACACTCTACTGATACTGCGTTCTGTAAGATTTGACCATTACTCGGAGTTGTTCATTACATACTCTACAGGTTTGCAAGATGAAAGCCTACACAGTGACACGCACAGGGGATGGTTCTTCCTGCACATGGACGGGAGAGGTGTGTGTGTGTGTGGGGGGGGGGGGGGGGGGCTCCAATCAACGTGCCGATCCAAAGGAAATTGCACTCTGTGACCTGCATCCCTGCAAATGATGCCAAGAAATGGAGCATGTTTTGAAACCAGGATTTCACAATTTGTTACCGCTGTCGGTAATCGAACCGGATGTCTCTAGCATCTATATCAAGTGCACTAACCACTGAGCTACCCAGAATCAGAATCAAAATTGTAACTGGTAACACGTCAAATGATATTCATACACTAGGACCTGTGATATGGGAAGTTAGTCCCTAGCTCTAACCAAAGAGGTAAACTTAGCTACATAATCATCAGCACCTTCAGCCGTCGAAATAATCGAATCGGGAAGGGCATTCCTATCCCTAATGGTGCGGGGGAAGAACGATTCTTTATAAATGCCCGTTCTTGCAGTAAGGGTCTGAAGCATCATTGAATGGGGCTTTCTGCAGTGCCTAGCTGGGGGAAAAAGGTCATCTGTTGGAATGCTGGCAGCATCCTTTAGACCTTTGTATAAGAGTATGAGCCTACTGTCTAATTTTCCTAGAATTCCAGTCATGCTCCCAGTTTCAAAGCAGTAATTTCCTGTTACAAATCTAGCAGCTCTACTCTGAACTTTTTCAATTTCTTCATTAAGGACCACTCCGCTTGGGTCCCAGATGCAACTACCATATTCCAAGATTGGGCGAACAAGTCCCCTATATACTGTCTCTTTCACATCCTGAGGCCACTGATGAATATTTCGCCTCAGGAAGCCAAGTGTTCTATTCGCCTGTGTACACAGGTTGCTAATGTGTGTATTCCATCTCAAATCGTGAGTGATTGTCATACCAAGGTATTAAATGGAATTCACATTTTCGAAGACCGTTCCCCCTAAGGTGTGAGAAGCCTTAATTTCATTTATTCTTTTCCTAGTTATCTGCATAATATTACAGTTAACGGGATGAAATCTCATGCCCCATTTTCGTGCCCGACATCCTAATCTATCTATATCTTTCTCAAGTTTCATTGAGTCCTCAGTATCTCTGATTTCCCGGTAGCAAACACAGTCGTCTGCAAACAGTCTCATTTCCGAGTCAATGTCAGAGGAAATATCATTGATATACAGGGATAATAGCAGCGGACCAAGAACAGTCCCCTGGGGGACCCCAGATAAAACTGGCGCCCATACTGAAGATTCACCATTAATAACAACACGTTGTTTTCTGTAGCAAAGGAAGGAATCTGTCCATTTGAGAGTCTTCCCTCCGATTCCATAACCAAATAATCTGGATTTAAGTAGTTCATGAGGATGGGTGTCAAAAGCCTTCTCGAAGTCCAGAACAAATGTGTCCACCTGCCCCCCCCCCCCCCTTTGTCTAGGATTTTTGCCCAATCATTAATAACCGAGCTCAACTGAGTTTCGCAACTATGCCTTTTCCTAAATGCATGTTGTCTGACAAAGGTTTATGTTCTTACAAGTGGGCCATGATGTATGAGCAGACTATGTGTTCAAGCATTTTATATAGACTACAGGTCAGTGACACCGGGCGATAATTACGAGCAAGAACAATGTCTCCTTTTTGAAAAGTGGACAGATGTTCGCTAGGAGCCATTCTTTTGGAATTTCACCCGTATCGAGAGATTGTTGGAAAAGATGAGCAAAAACTGGACCTAACTCGTTTGCTAGGTCCTTCAGGACTCTAGGATGAAGCTCATCAGGCCCTAAAGCTTTAGAAGGGTTTTAAGTAACTTGATCACTTCCGCCGAGGATACAACAATATTTTCCATGAAAGGGACCGATCTTCCATGAAAGGGGCCGATCTTCCAGTCAATGGACCCTCGTTGAACTCAGTTTTATTAAATGTATAATTGAATTAACCAACCAATTCCTCTGCCCTTTCAGAGTCCGATTCAGCGACCCCGTTCCCTCCTCTTTTATTTAGGTGTGGGATACCTTGCCTATCTTTCTTCTGGGTATTGATATATCTGTAGAAGCCTCTGGGATTTGCCTTTACATCACCTACCAAATTATTTACATACAGATCATGCTGAATTTTATGTCATTTTTGATATGAAGGCTCTATCTTAAACGGTTCGAAAGTTATGAACAATAATATTTTTCTTTAAAGTAGGTCAAGGTCACAGGTCAAAACATTTTGCAGCTCTTGTCACAAGGAACCTACATGTCAAATATGAAGGCTCTATCTTAAACGATTCAAAAGTTATGAACATTTTTATTTGCGCTTTTAAGTAGATCAAAGGTCAACGTCATATAAAAATAAATTTGCAAGAATGTAAAGCTCTTATCATAAGGAACCTACATGTCAAATACCAGAGGACCATTGGTCCTGAAGACGCTCACCTGACAGCCTTAGGTCTAAAGGGCTAAGGGACATGCACCCAAGGTCCCTCTAGACCTCTTATGGATCTAAGATCCATGTCACCAAACGTGTTTTAATGTTCTGTTTTTGTCCTATGATAATGATATTTCGGAGATTCGTTATAGTAAACAAAGACAAGGATTGATGATTTCTTTAGCAAAAGTTGCTTATAAATTTCTTGAAACATGTGCCACAAAAATTTTGAAAATCGGTTCAGTATTAAAAAATTATGACCAAAATAAGATTTGAATAGAGATTTTACATTGAAAGGGGAGATAATCCATGATCATAAAGTTTTGATTCTGGAATCTTTTTGGCCTCGATTTAAATGTTTTGAACTTCATGATGTGTTTTGCATCATTTATGATTATTTCAGTTATTTAGTAACAGTGTATGAAGAAATTGAAAGTTTGCGGGGAAATATTTACCTCCCTTGCTAGCAATTTAACAATGGAAATTTCCCTATTCAAATGTGTTTTTGGTTATAAAATCCTTATTTGTCAACAGATTTTCTAAATTATTGCAACGTTAGTTGTTTTAAACCTTGTTCTTTATCCTGATGTAATTTTTATTGAGTTTTTTCTTAAAACCCATTATCAAAAGAGAAAATGTCCACATTAGTATATAGAGAAAGAATATATATGGTTGATGGGTGGGGAAATATTACGCATTTTATTAAATGATGTGGGTAGGGCATGCCCCCAGGGGCCCAAATTAAGGTCCATGTCACTAAATGCATCTGGCTGTATGACCAAGTGGTCCTTAATCACATTCCTGACTCTTAAAGATCAGTTGGAAAACTTTTGAGTTTAAATGTTCAGTTATATTTAGCCAAGATAAAGCCTTAGATGAGCTAAAAGGTCAGGAACAAGAAAATATATGGTTAATGGGTGGAGAGCTTAACCATTTCTAAAGGGGGTGTCGGCCCCCCAATTTAACCTATGGTGTTCAAAGATCCATGAAACTAAATGCCCCTTATCACAAGAAACAAGAAAATATATGATTTATGGGAGGGGATCTGAACAGTTTCTGAGATTTGATACATTTTATGTAATGCAGGGGTGGGGCATGCCCCCAGGGTCTCAAGATGCATGTCACTTAAAGCCCCTTAGAATATATATTGTTTATGGGTGGGGATCTGGACAGTTTCCAAGATATTGGGCACTTTTTGAAATGAAGGGGGTGGGGCATGTTCCCGGGGGACCCCCTAGACTCCCAAAGTCCATGTCATTAAACATGCTTAATCACAAGGAACAAGAATATACATATGGTTCAGGGGTGGTATTCTCAACCATTTGCAAGATATCAGCCATTTAGACTTTTTCCCATACAAATGCCAATGTGACCAAATTTGACCTTGGCATAAAATAGGTCAAGGTCATCCCAGGGCAATTCTTTGAACAAACTATGATGGGCCCGAGCTACATACCAAGTTTGGTGGAAATCGGCCCAGCGGTTCCGGAGAAGAATATTTTTGAAGTGTTTTTTTAAGGGACCTGGTGGACCCCATGTCAATAAATGCGCCCTATCTTAAGGAACAAGAATATATATGATTTAGTGGTGGAATATTGAACGGTTTGTTAGATATAATGCATTTTCACTTTTTCCCATACAAATGCATATGTGACTAAATTTTACCCTGGCATAAAATAGGTTAAGGTCATCCGAGAATCACTATTTTAAGAATTTATGATGGGCCCGCGTCCAAGATGCTACATACCATGTTTCATGAAAATCCGTCCAGTAGTTTCAGAGAAGAAGATTTTTGAAGGGTTTTAACCATATATGGGCATGGTGGCCATCTTGGTGATGTGACCCAACATCATCAACTTAATTTACATGTCCTTCTCCCATAAAGCTTGCATATGAAATTTGGTCAAAATTGACCAAGTAGTTTCCCTGAAAAATAAGTTTAAAGTTTGGCATATTAAAAAACTTGACCCAAGGTCACGGAATGACCTTGACCTATAAATCTCATATATACTTATTAAATCATTTAGCTGATGTCATCTACCAACTTTCAGGCCAAAGGCTGCAACAGATTTCGAAAAATCCACCGTTTTCACTTTTTGCCATTCAAAAGCCTATATTACCAAATTTGATCTTGGCATAAAATAGGTCAAGGTCATCCAAGGGCCATTATTTGAACAAACTATGATAGGCCCGAGTACCCAAGGCCACATACCAAGTTTGGTGAAAATCGGACCAGCGGTTCCGGAGAAGAAGATTTTTGAAGGGTTTTTACCATATATGGGCATGGCGGCCATCTTGGTCATGTGACCTGGACCCCGCGAACAAACTTTCGTTCCCCCATCCCACTGAGGCCCCACATGAAATTTGGCTTCAGTCCGCCCAGCGGTTCCAGAGGAGAAGATGTATGAAAATGTTGACATACATACATTTGTTTGTTTGTTTGATTTGAGGTTTAACGTCCCCGTCAACACTGTAAAGGTCATTTTGGAGACGTTGCTTCCAATTTTGTGGGACTTTTACCCGACATTGAGATGAAATGACATCTCAAGCCCTGTCGCCCAATGAAACCAATAGGGTTTATTAGCATGGACGGTCCGCCTGGCACCGCGGTTCCTGGACAGGCTTAGAACCTCTAAGCGGTTTACCAGTACTAGTGTGCAGGCCGGATTCAGCTCTGCGTGGAAGCATCATGCAGCCCATATATTTCTTCAAGCCCCTATGGGCGGGGGCTTCATACATACATACAGACAGCATGACCACCCTATAAGCCCACCAATGAGCCTACGGCTCAGGTGAGCTAATAAAGGCCCTATACCAAACGGTTTAAAAGTTATGACCAAAATGTTATTTTTTTTCTTTTAAGTAAGTCAAAGGTCAAGGACATTCATGAAAAATGTTTTGCATGAATGTACAGCTCTTGTTACAAGTAACCCACATGCCAAATATGAAGGCTGTATCTCAAACGGTTCAAAAGTTATTACCTATTTAACTTTTTTCTTTTATGTAGGTCAAAGCTCAAGGTCACAGGTCAAAATTTTACGGTGAATGTAAAGCTCTTGTCACAAGGAACCTACATGCAAAATATGAAGGCTGGAACCTACATGCAAAATATGAAGGCTGTATCTCAAATGATTCAAAAGTTATGACCAAATTGTTATTTTTTTATTTTAAGTAGGTCAAAGGTCAAGGTCACAGATAAAATTTTTTGCATGAATGTAAAGCATTTGTCACAAGGAACATACATGTCAAATATGAAGGCTGTATCTAAAGCGGTTAAGAAGTTATGACCACTGTTATTTTTTTCTTTTAAGCATGTCAAAGGTCAAGGTAAAGGTCACGGTCATTTTTTTGTGTGAATGTAAAGCTCTTGTCACAAAGAACCTACATGCAAATATGAAGGCTGTATCTCAAATGGTTTAAAATTATGACCAAAATGTTATTTTTTTATTTTAAGTAGGTCAAAGGTCAAGGTCAAGGTCACAGGTCAAGATTTTTTGCATGAATGTAAACCTTTGTCACAAGGAACATACATGCCAAATATGAAGGCTGTATCTCAAGCGGTTAAAAAGTTATGACCAATGTTATTTTTCTTTAAAGTAGGTCAAAGGTCAAGGTCAAGGTCACAGGTCAATTTTTTTTATGAATGTGAAGCTCTTGTCACAAGGAACCTTCATGCCAAACATGAATACTCTATCTCCAACCGTTCAAAAGTTATGGCCAACGTTAAAGTTGTCCACGTACAAACCAACAAACAAACAAACAGACAGGGCAAAAACAATATGTCCCCGCTATCGCTATCGGGAACATATAAATTGTGATATTTTTCTTATTTCTGCTAAAAATATAGATTGCGGGTACTCGTGAGAACCGCCTCATGGGGCGGTATTCACGAGTACCGACAATCTATATTTTAGAGCAGAAATAATAAAATAACGTTTACCCCTGCAAACCCCCGTTTTACTAAATAAAAGTGGGGTTCGAGGAGGTCAAAATTATATAGGCGTATTTTCGTGATGGTGGTTGTGAAAAAGCATCCTGTATAAATTCAAATAATAAAATACTTTTTTCAAATAGTTCTACTCAGAAAAAGGATCAAACCGGTCAAAAGATCATACAGAAGGAGGATATGAAAAGTAAAAAAGAACAAATGTAAAAATGTAGGAATTATAAACCGTTCAAAGAGGAATGTAAAAGTACGACAAAAGTAATTCAGAAATAAAGTCGTAAGATACGTATAGACAAATATGCATGCAGAGTCTGCCAAGAGTAACTCATTTCTCTGGGCAATTTGAAAACGTGAAAACGAGTTTAAATAATAAAACAAGAGCATCGGTGAAACCGAGGGATGCTCCCCGAAGATGCGCAGTAGTATGAGGGTTATTTTAGTGAAATGATCCTATACACTTTGAAGTTTGATAAGACTTGTTTGAAGACAAAGATTATGGGTACTCGTTAGAACCGTCTAAATGAGGAGGTTCTAACGAGTACCCTCAGCTGATATTTGGAGTACAAATAAAGAAACTACAGTAGAACTTCAATGGCTCGAACTCCGAAGGTTCGTTTACCATGATAAATCGAACCCGTTCTTAAGTCCGCAGGGAATTCCTCAATACCAAACAGACATAATTTGGGAGAGTTTCTTTCTTTTTTTTTGTTGCATATGTATGATGTGTGTACCCGATTCTAATGAGTACGCACAGCATATATTTGTAATATAAAACACCAAAACGATATCCCACAATATTCTTCATAATGCCCCTGATATTGCACTAACAGTAACCCAGCTAGGCTCGAACTACCGCTGTCTCGAACAAATTTTCATGGTCCCAAAGGGGTTCGAGCCATCGAAGTTAGACTGTAGGTAGTGATTTTCAACATAGAATGCAAAAAAAGGAGAAATATAAGGCCCCTTCCCTGCAAGGACCTGTAAATCTTAAACCATAAGGCTAAGAAACTCAGTTTTGTGTTCTTCAATGGAAAATGTCACAAGGAATACACATGTCAAACATGAAAGCCCTATTACCCACGGTTATGAAATAACAGAGATATTTTTTTGAAAAAAAGGGGAGATAATTAGTGAATATAAGCAATATAGTTATGGCCCATTGTCAGAATGTAGGTTTTCGTGATGTAAGTATGTATGTAAAGTTTCATGAGAGAAAGACACATACTTTTAAAATTTTGACCGAAGTTAAAGTTGTTTGGGTATGGCCTGACAAACACACGCCCAAAAGCTATTTGTCAGGATGTAGGTCTTGTGATGGTAATTATGTGTGTGATGTTTCATGAGAGTAGACAAAATACTTTTGAAGTTATCACCGAGGTTAAGGTTTTTGGTTTAGGTGTGACAAACACACGAGTTATTCTCTTTTGTCATAATGTAGGTCTTGTGATGGTAAGTATGTGTGTGAAGTTTCATAACAGTAGGGCCAATTCTTTTGAAGTTATGACCAAGGTTAAGTTTTTTGGTTAAGGCGTGACAAACACGCGTTCCTTGGCGTCTGATCTGGGCCTGCACTGTTTGCCACTTACCCCTTTTGGTGTTTCCCGTACCAAATGGGTTTAACCAAAAGTCCAAGAATTCCCTAGTTAAAGATAAAGATAAAGAAGCTTTATTTAACGTCGCATATTCGAAACAAATAACATAAGCTCTGTTGAGCTTTTATTGCGACAAACAAAGTATCCTTTAACAAATACTTACCTGCCTTCATTTATCTTCCTAGGACTACCCCTGATAATGCGAGCGTCAGCCAAGGGAGCTCCTAGTACCATTTTTCACGCCTTTGGTATGGCGCGGCCGGGGATCGAACCCGCGACCTCCCATTCCCGAAGCGGACGCTCTACCACTGAGCTATCGGGGCCGGTGATTTCAACAAAGACTGCAAAAATAAGGAGAAATATAAGGCCCCTTCCGTGCAAGGGCAAGTAAATCTTAAACCATGAGACAAAGAAACTCAGTTTTGTGTTCCCTAGTAAGTGATTTTCAATGAAGAATGTAACAAGGAATACATCTGTGAAATATGAAAGCCCTATTACCCATGGTTATGAAATAACAGGAGATATTTTTGAAAAAAGGGAGATAATTCAGTGAAAATAAGCAACATAATGATGGTCCTTTGTCAGAATGTAGGCTTCGTGATGGTAAGTATGTGTGAGAAGTTTCATGAGAGTAGGATAAAAAAGTAGAAGTAAAACAAAGATCAGGAATCGATACAATTAACTTACACCACCCATCAAAGACATCAAAGGGAAAGAAACACAAACATGAAGCGACCAGACCATAATGGAAATCTAAACAAAGGAAGACCATAAGGAAAGTGTGGCAAACAGTGCAGGGCCAGTTAAATACTTTTAAAATTTTGACCTAGTTAAAGTTGTTTGGTTATGGCCTGACAAACACACACCGAAAAGCAATATAGTTATGGTCCTTTGTCAGAATGTGGGTCTTGTGATAGTAAGTAAGTGTGTGCAGTTTCATGAGAGTAGGGCAAATACTTTTGAAGTTATGACCGAGGTTAAGTTTTTTGGTTAAGGCGTGACAAACACACAGACAAAAGCAATATTGTTTGTCAGAATGTCAGAATGTAGGTCTTGTGATTGTTAGTATGAGTGTGAAGTTTCATGGGAGTAGGGATAATACTTTTGAAGTTATAACCGGTTAAATGTTTTGGTTTAGATTTGAAACTGACTGGCAAGGAGATTACTATAGGGCACCCAAAATACTGTGTGGGGTCCTAATTAATAAGGGAAGTAACTCCGTAAATACTGTTGGCAGGGTTATGCTCCTTGCAATCTGCTGTTTCTCTCATAGCCCCCTAACAGTGTATCAAGTGTCACTAAATTACCTTTAAAACTTTTAGAGATATGCTCCGGACAAGCTTAATGTAGCAAAAACTAAAAAGGGAGATAACTCTGTAATTACATGTGATAGAGTTACCGTTCTTGCACTCAGCACTTCCTTTGATGGCCATCTATCAATGTATCACGTTTCACTTAAATCCCTTCTGTACTTTCAGAGATACGCTCCGGACAATCTTTTCATTGAAATAGTTGAGAAGGGAAGTAACTCCACAAATACTGGTGACAGGGTTATGTTTCTTGTATTCTACGATTCCCCTCGTCGCCCTCTATTAGTATATCAAGTTTCACTTAAATACCTTTAATACTTTTAGAGATGTAGAGAGTGACGGACGGACGGACGGACTTAATATAGCAAAAAGTAAAAAGGGAAATAACTATGTAATTACTTGTGATAGAGTTACAGTTCTTGCATTCAGCACTTCCTCTGATGGCCATCTATCAATGTATCAAGTTTCACTTAAATCCCTTCGATACTTTCAGAGATATGCTCCGGACAAACTTTTCATTGAAATAGTTAAGAAGGGAAGTAACTCCATAAATACTGGTGACAGGGTTATGGTTCTTGTATTCTCATCGCCCTCTATCAGTAAATCAAGTTTCACTTAAATACCTTTAATACTTTTTGAGATATAGAGTGTGACGGACGGACGGTCGGACAAAGCGGTGACTATATGGCTCCCCCTTCGGGGAGCATAAAAAGAATGAAAGAAAGATGCCATTAATCATTGCACACTTATCAGAAAGCAAAGTGATTGGTCATGCACTTCCCTAAAACGCAATTGTTATTTTCAAATATGTAGCATAATTCAGCGAATTTTTCCTGGTCTTATCTTGAAAAGGTGTGTTGTGTGTACTCATTGGAGTCCCTCAATGAGCTCACACAGCATACCTTTATCTTATATAAGGACGAAAAAGTATTATAGGAATGAACTTTATTTTTGGGGCTTTTATCGCTGTGTAAACTTCGGCGAATATCTCACAAATTGCATGAAGCCCGAACGTCTCTATGCTAAGTTTGTGAGTAATTTGAGTTGTCGATGTAAAAACGCCAGCGAATCAGACACAAACTGCATGAAGCCCTTCTTACGCATGGTCTTATTTCTGTGTTATTCCATGATTTAGAATATCCCTTGTACTTATTAAGTACACCTACCCTTAGAACCTACTGGCGGTTTGAATTGAGGTTTTTCGTCCCCGTCAACACTATTGATGTTTTTTGAAGACGATCTTTCCAATATTGTGAGACTTTACCCGACATTGAGATGAATTGACATCTCCAGCCCTACCATCGATACAAACCAATATGGTTTGAATGCAGGAACGGTCCGACTCGCAACACTTTGCCAGGACAGGCTTAGACCTTCCAAGCGGTTTACTTCAATATAAGTTTTGTATAGCCCCACCCATCGGGGCTTGAAGAAATATATGGGCTTCATGATGCTTATACGCAGAGCTGAATCCGACCCGCACACAAGTACTGGTAAACCGCTTAGATGATCTAAGCCTGCCCATGCAAAGCGGTGGGAGTCGGACCGCCCATGCTAATAAACCCTATTGGTTTCATGGGGCGACAGGGCTTTAGATGTCATTTCATCTCAATGTCGGGTAAAAGTCCCACAAAATTGGAAGCAACGTCTCCAAAATGACGTTTACAGTGTTAATGGGGACGTTAAACCTCTCCAAAATGACGTTTACAGTGTTAATGGGGACGTTAAACCTCAAATCAAACAAACAAATAGTCGCAGACTGACTAGGCGGAACTATTCAGATGTTGTCAATATATGTCAAATTCGCTGAGTCCACCTGAAGATTTGGTAGAATGCCTTTCGCATGCTTTCTGCAAGCGGATCAAATGGCCACTATACCCCACAGCTTTGTTTGTGTTACAGTTGAATTCACACAATCGGGTAACTTGGTTCTCCTATTTTGTCAATAGAAGAACATTCCAAAGGCAGGCGCAAACGATAGCTCTGTCTAACCAATCATTTCTGCGACTTCTATATATGTGAGCTACCATACAGAAACGTTTTTATGGCATAAGTATGGTCATTCCCATCCCGTCGCCATACCTCGTTTAACTTTTATAAATATTCAGTCTGCCCCTTGGCTGTCTGTCAATGGATCATACTACAAGTTTTCTGTCTACACTGAGTGAGTTCAATGTGGCAGTCCGGTCTCTTGACCACTAAATGCCATCCTGTCCGTTATCCTCGCGAGGGTGTGTGTGTGTGTGTGGGGGGGGGGGGGGGCAGTACAACTAGATACAGTAAAATTCCTCTACAATTAAGACCCCCAAGAATGAGACTAATTCTGCTTTAAAAAGCTTATTTGGAAAGTTTCAGTTATTCTTTCTTTGTGTTGTCTGCATACAGTGTCCTATGGTCAAACAAGACCACTTTTGAACAGCCCAAAGGTGGTTTAATATAGGAATTTACTGTATATAGTATCTACCATAACTAAGAGTTGTTATTTAAATTTCTAGAAGATACACGTACCACTTTTATATAATTCATTTTCATTATTGCTATTATCGTTTTTTTTTCTCGACATAATGCTTTAATACGTATGTAATAAAGGTGCCAACTTAGCAGTCCATGTGGCCTTTCTGGCACCACAATTCATTAGTATTATTATTTTATTTTACGTTTTTGAATTTCGTGTCAGTGAAACGTACGAGAATTGTATCAATCAAACTAATTCCGTTACGGTTAATCACGACATATTTACAACCCATTTGGGCTACTTATTGACTTTTCTAAAAGCGTATAAAGCTGTCAAAAGTCAATTATTATTAGCGTTATTATTGTGACTGGTTTCTCCGTATTTCTTCAGATTTCTTGTGTGGAAATGACAGCTGCATCTGCTTGTCTTTATTGCAATCCCTGTCGGTATATGACAATCCAACATGAATCATATTACTCGCAAATTTTTTTGAGCCCTGTCAAGTAAAAGCAACCTGTCTTCGGTGTTCAGTTTAAACATTTTATGTACAAAAACACAATGACATTTAACGATTAAGAATAGAACGGAAGCTTGTGAGCCTTATTCTGTTATTCTTGCACACCAGACAAGGAAAACCGCGATTTTACCCTAAGATAGAAATTTATGTTCTGACCCTGGTGTTCCGACCCCAAATCGAATATAATCGCGTGTTTGATAAATGCACTGGTTGATTACAACCTTATGTACGACGACCGGCCCCGATAGCTCAGTTGGTAGAGTGTCCGCTCCGGGGAACGGGAGGTCTCGGGTTCGATCCCGGGCCGCGACATACCAAAGTCGTTAAAAATGGTACTAGCTGCTCCTCGTTTGGCACTCAGATTTACGGGATAGAGCTAGGACTGGTCGATCCAGTGTCAGGATAATGTGACTGGGTGTAGTATCATGTAATGTGTCTGGGACATGATACTTCAGTGAGGCAGCACTATAAACGTGAGCATTGAGCTCCCTGTCACAACCAGACACCGTCGTGATATGACTGAAAAATTGTTGAAAGCGACGTTAAACCCGAATTCACACACACACACCTTATGTACGACGGCGTCATGCGTGACGTCACTAAACATTCCTGTTGTGTCATCACAAAATGGCGGACGTCGGTAACCAAAGTGACAGCAGCATTAAAAATTCGCAATAGAAATGGAAGGTATGCAAGAAAAAGAATCCAATATGGGTGTGAGGGGTGGATAGAAAAATCCGTCCTTCGGGATTA
Source organism: Lucinisca nassula (assembly GCA_963580285.1). Taxonomy (NCBI): domain Eukaryota; kingdom Metazoa; phylum Mollusca; class Bivalvia; order Lucinida; family Lucinidae; genus Lucinisca; species Lucinisca nassula. Next base: position 38,992,104 of record OY757021.1, on the reverse strand, counting down.
CTGTCCGGCATCACTCGGCAAGCCTCGTGATGCCGGACAGTGTCCCTCCGGACGGATTTTTCAATCCCCACCCTCACACCGATATAAGATTCTTATATTCTCCCGTTGACGTTTTCGGTCAGGTAAGACACAAACCAGCCTACTCAGCTACACAGACTAGCAGACGTCTTGTATAGGTTAGAAGTCATGAAGAGATTTCTTCACAAATAAGTATCTGCGAAGCGAAGCATAGCTCATTCTTACTGTGAAGAAATCTTTTCGTGACTTCTAACCTATTTAGACTGCAGCTGCCAATTTTCTTGAATTATGTCCATTGATGGTCTCTTGAGAACACATTTATTTTGCACGAAACTTATTGGAATTGGCCTGCAATACTTTCATTCATTAACCTAGTTGCTCTTCAATGAGTTTGAGTTACCGTCAGATGTTTTTTTTTTTTTAATTTTAAATTGAAGAACAACTGCCAAATTGGAGGCTCAATCTGGATTTCAAGATCTTGAAATGCCATCAGCAACACAATTGTTTTCAGCTCCAGAGAAGAACAGTGTCACGAGCCAGGCGCAGCAGGAAGAAAAAGCAAACAAGCCTTTTGGAAAGATTTAACAAAAATTATTTATGAGGTATCTTTAACCTGAAGAAGTAAGAAAATTAAATGTACTTGGCTCTGTTATGAAATATCCTTGATCCCACAGAATTCACAGTACGAAATGAAAAATAATATCCTTTAACAATCAATAGAATTCAGAAATATTTTTCTTAAAAACCCAAACTTCAAAGTCTGACTCAAAGAGAAAAAGCAAGCTATTTTATAGACCCTAAGATTTCTCTAGAACGTTCCAGAGGGATGTGGAATAAGATTAGATAATTTTCTATAAATAATGCAACTCTGACCTTTCTGGAAGATTCCAAAGTACTTTTCCTTGTAAACAAGTTATTGACCGAATAAAATTAGTCTGTGACTCATTTTTCGAGAATCCTCTTAAATATTAATATCATTATTAGGTATCCAAGTGGAGTGAAAGTGGGAATCAGAAAAATAAATTCTTATGCATAACAACAGTAAATCAGGAGTTAATCAGGTGGTCGGACGGTTGTTGTCAGGTATGAAATTTATATTATTTTGTATTTTTGACTTAGTCTCACCCACAAGCTCTGATCTGGAACATATGTTTTGTATGATAAAAGTTTGTCAAAACAAGAAAAAAGTGTTGTAATTCTGACATACTGTAGCGTCCGTTGGAGGTTACCCTTTCCCCTTAACCCATTTTGTACTGGAAACCCCTGAACGGGTTGTTGGCAAACAGTAAGAGGAATGGGTACACTTCCAAGTGGGGCTACAGTATGTCAGAATTGCAATATTTTTTCTTGTTTTGACAGATTTTAATTATACAAAACAAATGTTCCAGACCACAGCTCATGAGTGAGATTAAATCAAAAATACAAAATAAAATACATTTCATACATGACAACAACCATCTGATTAAACGCTAACAAGCCCGTGAAATGAACACCCCCTTACGCCATACTTTATATATAGAAAACTCGGGTTTAAGGGGGTATACGTTATTTTCCTTATTTCTGCTCCTAGACGAGCACCCACCACCTATGTTTTGAGTATGAATAAGAATAATATCACAAATCTTCAACAGAAAATTGACCGTTTTGGAGATGTAAAAATTGCACTATGACGCACGGTAATAGACACCATTTAAACCCCTGGTTTGCTGCTCTTTGCAGGAATAGGAAACAATTGTAAAATATTGAAATCCCGATTGAGTCTCTTCAACACTCGTAATAAATTATTAACGGCTAAACTCCTTAATCAGGGTTATCGGTACCATAAACTACGCAAAGCCTTTTCAAAATTTTATAGACGCCATTCTGATTTAATTTCAAAATTCAATATTGGACTTAAATCTCTTCTGCAAAAAGGTCTATCGGAACCCGAATTTTATGGTGACTTAGTATATAAATTCAGAAAAATATATAACCGCAATGACTTCAGCACCCAATTTCGTAAAATCATTCTTCGATATAAAAAGATTGGGTACAACATGGATATTATACGACAGACTGCATGCATGGTAGTTAACCCAATCACGGTTGGCAACTTTGCTTCCCTCTTTAATTGCACGCCGATGGGTCAGGCCTCAGATTCTATGACGGCTCCAACGTAAAGGCTTATTGAAAATTAAAGAGATAATGTTGGTTGGTGCCTGATGCTCTGTCTCTGGTCGGGCTCATCGGAGTCTAACTGTTGGTTTTCTTTTGCTCCAGCATTTCAGTGGTTTCTTGCTGTCGAGTCCTCACCGTTGTCTCACCTCTGTGGTTCTTTGATTTCTGTGTTCACGGAGATGTTGCACTGATGAGTTAGGAGGCCTTCATGCGGACTGAACAAATTATTTGTCTAAATCGCGACGGGGGTAGGGGCGAGGATTGTGGCCACGTAAAATCGATTTAAGCCCCCCAGTGGAAATCTTCCACTGACCGTTCCAAGGCGGCTCTTCTGTGGCGATTTATTTGTGTTGTTGTTTGTTACTTACTGTGTGTATCACTTGTGTCTTTTAATTTTGGATGGCCATATGGCCATTTTGTGGGAAAGTAACTGTCCATATGGCCTTCCTTTGTTTAGGTTTCCATTATGGTCTGGTCGCTAAATGTTTGTATTTCTTTCCCTTTGGTGTCTTTTATGGATGGAGTAGGTTAATTGTATCAATTCCTGATCTTTGTTTTACTTCTACTTTTCCTATCTGACTTTTTTTTCAAGTTCAAATTAAAAAGAAAAAAATGTACCTATATTTTTCCTGAAAAAAGTGAGAAACTTTTGTTCTACGCATATTTTTTCAGCAAAAGTCACCTTTTTAGATACTGTGCTTGCTAGAGCAGTTAACATTTTGACCACTTATGAGCTGGTTAGGATGTTGAGGCTTTGAACAACTAGGCCCAGATGTTTATAGTGTTTGTATTATTATCTTACTTCTGCGTCAAGATATATGTGTTTGTTTGTATTGGAGTTTAACGGCCCAGTCAACACTATTTTAGGTCAATTTTGAGCCGGTCAGTTTACCTACCCACACTTTTTCTGGGCAGGCTAGTTGTCTTTGGGTGTTTGTGTCGCTTATGTTATTTCATTTTGGATAGCTTTTAGGCCATTTTGTGGGAAAGTAAATGTCCTATTGGCTTTCCGCTGTTGGTGTTTCTGTTGGTATCTGTTGCTTCATGTTAGTATTTTTTCCCTTTTGTGTCTCTGATGGGAGCTGTGGGTTAATTGTATCGATTCCTGATCATTGCCTCTACTTCTATTTTTTATAGTAAGCGGTTATTCAGTATAGAGCACATTCTTTCGTCAGAAACTGATAACTACCCTTCTTGAATCAGCGGAAGGGAGAGGGTGACCGTGGATATGATTTCATGATCAATCTTCACGAAAGAATGTTGCAGAGCTACCGAGCTGCTCCAAGCTATAAGCTTGGGATTCTCAATAGTATTTTTTACCGAGGCAGATTTTATGAGCACCCAGTGTCGATTTTGGAATATAAATAAGGAAAGCATTGCACTGGTTCCTACGAACTGATTATTGTTTCTCATGACGAGGCTCATATCTGATTGTCAAAGACTCTTTTACGTAATATCTGAGTTAAGCAAAAATATCACAATTTATTTATAAGAAAAATTTGGATTTTTTTGTGTGTGGAAACCCGATGTTAGCAAGTCTATGTAATGAAGAATCCCCACCCCGACACCCACTTTATACAGCAATTAGTGGGTCCTCACATACACTTTATTTTCCTTATTTCAGTTTCTAAAACATAGACAATAAGAAATGAGAAAAATATCACATTTATACATATACATAATATTATGTTCTTTGAATAGTTTCTGCGGGGCTGATGCAAAAGACAAGCTGAATAACATACGGTGAAATTCCACTATGAAGACCAACTAAAATTAAGACTAGTTCTTAAAACAAGAGTGTCATGATGGTCCTGGGTCGCTCACCTGAGTCCAAGATAATTCATAGCCATCGGGGCTTGGAGAAATAAATTTGGCTGCATGATGCTTCCACGCACAGCTAAAACTGACCGCACACGAGTACTGGTAAACAGCTTGGAAGGACTAAGCCTTCCCAGGCAAAGCGGTGCGAGTCAGATCGCCCGATGCATATAAGCCTTCTGGTTTCATTGGACGGCAGGGCTTGAGATGTCATTTCACCTCAATGTCGGGTAAAAGTCCCACAACATTGGAAGCAACGTCTCCAAAATGACCTAAATAGTGTTGACGGGGACGTTAAACCCCAATTCAAACAAGCAAAGCTTATGAAAAGCAAGTCCCAAGGCCGAGGTTAGTCTTTCTTTAAACTTGGTCACAGGTCAAGGTCACAAGTACAAAAATCAGTATGAGTGGGAAGACCTTGTCACAAGGAACCTACATGCAAACTATGAAGGCTCTATCTCAAACAGTTCTAAAGTATGTCACAGTTCAAGGTCAAGGTCATAGGTAAAAATTTTTTAGTATAATCGGGAAGCCCTTGTCGTAAGAACCCTTCATCCCAAATATGAAGGGCCTATCTCAAACCATTCCAAAATGACAAAGTAGGTCACCAGTTAGGGTAACACGGTCAGAATTTTGTATAAGCGGGAAGCCCTTGTCACAAGGAACCTACATGAAAATTATGAAAGCTCTATCTTATATGATTTAAAAGTTATGCTAAAGCAAGTCGCATGTCAAGGTCACATGTCAAATTTTTTGTATCGGTGGGAAGCCCTTGTTACAGAGAATCGTCATGCTTAATATGAACACACAGTTCAAAAGTCATGAAAATGATTGGAATGTCTTTGTCACAAGAAATCTACATACCAAATATGAAGGCTGTACTTCCAGTGGTTCAAAAGCTATTATAAAGTAGGTCACAGGTCAAATTAATCTTGTATGGACGGGAATACCTTGTCACAAGGAACCTACATACCACATTATGAAGGCTCTATCTCAAACAATACAAAAGTTATGATAAAGTAGGTCACAGGTCACTTTTTGTTTGAGTGGGAAGCCCTTATCTCAAGAAATCTACGTGCCAGATATAAAGGCTCTATCTCAAAGTAATGATAAGTAGGTCACATTTTAAGGTCACAAGTCAAAACGTATTATATGAGTGGAAAGCCCTTGTCACAAGAAACATACAAAATAAATATAACGGATCTATCTTTCACCGTTCAAAAGTTATAACCAATGTTTTTTATCGAGCAAAATGTATTGTATGAGTGGAGAGCCCGTGTAACAAGGAACCTACATGGCAAATGGCAAACATAAATGGTTCAAAAGTTATGACCAATGTTACTTTTTCTTTAATGTAGGTCACAGATCAAGGTCACAGGTCAAATTGTGTTTTGTATGAGTTAGAAGTCCTTGTCACAAGGAACCTTTATTCCAAATATGAAGGCTCTAACTCAAACAATTCAAAAGTTATGACCAATGAAACACCTAACCAAAATATAATTTCAGGATGATCATAATGAGCAAGTTTGAGGATACTCAGAACAAAGCTCTGGCCTCTAGAGTGTTCACAAGGTTTTACTGTGACTGGACCTACTGACCTATTTTTAGACTTGACTCGTATTCGAACTTGACGGACATGTTGTCAAGATGATTATTTTGAGCAAGTGTGGTGTTCATTGACCAACGCTGTGACATTTCTGGCGTTTCATAGGGTTTTCCTATGATTTAACCAACTGACCTACTTTTTGACTAAACACTGCCCATATTGGAACTTGGCCGATATATTGTCATGATAATCGTCCTGGCCAAGTTTGATGAAGATTGGATCAAAACTCTGACCTCAAGAATGTTCGCAATAATTACAACCATTTTTCCATTGTAAGTCTATGGGACCTTGTGGCTTCAATAGAAACCAAAGTTTTTATTCTATTTCAATAAAAAGCTTATGTCATCATTCCCCCACCATAGGCGTGCTACAGATGAGACATGACTGGGATAAGCCTACGGTTTGCAATGATTTAACTGGTCTAAGTTGTAACCGATGGACAACGGACTGACGATGGACGACAAACGGCGGACTTCACTATAAGTTTCCCTGAAGCCTTCGGCCCAGGTGAGCTAAAAAGGGCATTTTCAGCAATCAAAGGGTTTGTAACTCTATGATAAATAGCCTGACCAAAGTAGAAGTAAAACAAAGATCAGGAATCGATATAATTAACTTACTCCGCCCATCAAAGACACCAAAGGGAAAGAAATACAAACATTAAGCGACCAGACCATAATGGAAACCTAAACAAAGGAAGGCCATAAGGACAGTTACTTTCCCACAAAATGGCCATATGGCCATCCAAAATTAAAAGACACAAGTGATACACACAGTAAGAAACAAACAACAACATAAATAAATCGCCACAGAAGAACCGCCTAGGAACGGTCAGTGGAAAGATTTCCACTAGGGGGCTTAAATCGATTTTACGTGGCCACAATCCTCGCCCTTACTTCCGTCGCGATTTGGACAAATAATTTGTTCAGTCCGCATGAAGGCCTCCTAACTCATCAGTGCAACATCTCCGTGAACACAAAAAATCAAAGAACCACAGAGGTGAGACAACGGTGAGGACTCGACAGCAAGAAACCACTGAAATGCTGGAGCAAAAGAAAACCAACAGTTAGACTCCGATGGGCCCGACCAGAGACGGAGCATCAGGCACCAACCAACATTACCAAGAATTAGATCTCTCTAATTCTCAATAAGCCTTTACGTTGGTGCCTGTTTGCGACGCTTCAGAGCTTTTTTCCCTAATTAACTTATATGTAAGTAATAGGAAGATCTAATCAAAACTGAATGACAATGTCAACAAGGTATGTTTGAGAAACACGAATATGTCCCCGGGCAAGGTCATTCTGTTTTAAAGCTTGGTCACAGGTCAAGGTGACAGGTCAAGACTTTTGAACGAGTGGAAGCCCTTGACACAAGCAACCTACATGCCAAATATGATGGCTCTATTTTAAACGGTTCAAAAGTTATGACCAATGTTGCCTTTTTTTCTCTTAAGTAGGTTAAAAGTCTAGGTCACGGTCAAAACTTTTTTGCATGAATGGAAAGCTCTTATCAAAAGCAACCTACATGCCAATATGAAAGCTCTGTGTCAAACGGTTCAAAAGTTATAACCAATATTAACTTTTTCATTTAAGAAGGTCAAGGTTAAGGACAAATTGTTTGCATGATTGTAAAGCCCTTGTCACAAGGAACCTACATGCTAAATATGAAGGCTCTATCTCAAACGGTTGAAACGCTATGACCAAAATGTTATTTTTTTATTCTAAGTAGGTCAAGGTTAAACATTTTTGCATGAATGTAAAGCTCTGGTCACAAGGAACATGCATGCCAAATATGAAGGCTCTAACTCAAACGGTTCAAAATTTATGGCCAATGATATTGTTTTCTTTTAATAGATCAATGTCACAGGTCAGAAAATTTGGCATGAATGTAAAGCTCTTGTCACAAGGAACCTACATGCCAAATATGAATGCTCTATCTCATACTGTTCAAAAGTAATGACCTACGTTAAAGTTGTCCGCATACAAACCAACAGACAGGACAAAAATAATATGTCCCCGCTTTCGCTACCGGGCACAAAAAAGGCATTTTCAGCAATCAATGGTACATAACTCAATGAGGAACAAGCCAAATCTCCCAGTTTTCAAACTCATCAAACTTTTATCCTTGACTTACTAAAAGGTAAATTTCAAGAAGATTCAATCAAATCTAGAGGGGCTAAGGTGGGGGAAAAGGTCAAAAATAGGCATTTTCAGCAATCAAAGGGACATAACTCTATGATTAATAGGGTGATTTTGCCTGTTTTCAATTTTATCTGAACTTTTATCTTAAGTCAAATTGCCAGTGAGTTTCAAGTAGATATGATCCAAACTAAAGGGGCTACGGTGGTGACAATGTCAAAAATAGGCATTTTCAGCAATCAAGGGGACATCACTCTTCGCAAGTTGGCAAACTCAACTAGGCTTTTACCCAAATCCTATTTATTCTTAAGTTTCAAGAAGATCCGACCAAAATTGAGGAGGCAACAGTGGTGACAAGTCCAAAAATACACATTTCTAGCAATCAAGGGGATATAACTCTATGATTATTGGGCCGACGTTGCCAGGTTACGAACTCATCCGAGCTTTTACCAAAGCCTACTTATGTGTAACTTTCAGATCCAAACTGAAGGCGCTAAAGCAGGGACAAGCATTTTCTCATTGCAAGTCTATGGGACCTTGCGGTTGCAATGGAAAGTTTTTATTCAATTACGATAAAACGCTTGTCATTATTCCCCCAATTCGGAAAGAGCTTTTTGACAAATGGAGGTATATTAGTGTCTCATTAAGAAATGTGTGGCATTTCCTATTACCCTACTCTAGTTTTAGCAGATAATGTTTTACGACGTTTTTTTTTTTTTTTTTTTTTTTTTATTTTGATTTGAGTTTTAACGCCCCCGCCAACAAAAGGTCATTTTGGAGACGTTGTTTCCAATTTTGTGGGACTTTTACCTGTCGCCCAATGAAAACAACAGGGTTTATAAACATGGACGGTCCAACTCGTGCGCACCGCTTTGCCTGGGCAGGCTTAGCTCCTCTAAGCAGCTTACCAGTACTCGTGTGTGGGTCTGATTCAGCTCTGCGTGGAAGCATCATGCAACCCATATATGTCTTCAAGACCCGATGGGCGGTGGCGAGTATAGTGTTAAGTGAGATTCTTAATACGCGGCCCGTTATATTAATTAAACATCGTTGGCTTATCCGCCAGTTCCTGTTGATGCCACTTTTACCATGATTGCTTTCGAGCCGCCTATCAGTATAGCACTAGATAAGGATGTCGGACTTGTGAAAGAGCTTTTAGACAAATGGAGAAATATTAATGTTCCATTAAGAAATACGTTTCATTCCCTATTACCTACTCTAGTTTTAGTAGATATAATTGTTTTACGACGCAAATCAGTCTAAAATTTTGCACACGTTTTGATTTTTCGAAATAGAAGTGTACCGAGATTTTGGTCAAATTGTTCCTGATTTTTACAGAGGAAGATATGATTTATGTAGCTTCGAGCCTCTGATAGCTGAAAATAATTTCAGGAGTTGAGATACTGAGTGAGTGTTTGAGGTTTACGTCTCACCAACAGCTAAGGTCATACGGAAACGGGACCTCGGTTTAAAGACTCATCCGAAAGTCTGCAGAAGCCCGGGATCGATCCTGCGATCCCTGGTTTACAAGGAGAGTAGCGTAACCACTGCACCACGCAGGCTTCTCGAGTTGAGATATTGAAGGGCATCCCAACCAAATTTCAGTGCGATAGCCCCTTTTATTTTTTAGCTATAACTTTTTTTTCGAAAACATTATTTACAGCTAAATTTTAACGAACATTGTCCATTTTGCCAACAATTTCAGCAAAATGGAGAAAGGGTTATAACAATCGCCATCCAGTTAACTAGTCAGTGTTATGAACACCCCTCTAAATCCTACTTTATTTAGAGTAAACTGGGAATTACAATGGTATACATTATTTTTTTCTGTTCCAAGACATAGGTTGTGGGTACTGGTTCTTACGAGCACCAACACTCTATGTATTGAGAATAAATAAGTACATATTACAAATTTTCTTCTGAAAAATGAATATTTTGTCACACGGGTGTGTTATCATATCACAAGGGTGTGTTATCGTGATGTGATATCATTTTTGTACTGATAATAGTGTAATATTAATGTTGCCATGTGACAAGTAATACTACGAAAGCAATATTATTTCAGAATTGTTGTCAATATAAATGTTGTCAAGTAACAACAGTGCCATATTAAACGCATGTTCGCAAGCTCTCCCCACTGGGCTTAGAGAAGCGCGTAAAGCTTGTGTGTAGATATCGAGAGAAAGCTGAACATTTTGTTGCTCGACGTTCATTATTTAAGAAATAGATCAGCTCTAGCAGTGATTTATTGAGTGATATATCATTGCTTGGAGGTCAGTTGTAATGTTGATCAAATCACGAGCGCGTAGCGCGAGTGATTTGTTTGCTTACAACTGATCGACAAGCTGTGATATATCACTCAATAAATCACGACACTAGAGCTGATCTATTTCGATTCTAACACACTAAAAGTCGATGAGAATGCTATCGATTCCTTCAGATTCTCCCTACCTTCCACCGTTGTGTGAAGTTATCCCGCCAATAAAACTGACTGTATCACATGTGATTACCTGTTTTCATAACATTTCTGATACAAGAAAACGACGTTACACAATATCACGTCACGGTAACAATGAATGACGTCATGAAATTAACAAAAGGCGGCTCTTCGCGACGCACTCTTCCGCCCAGTGATTTATTACTCAATATATCACCAGATTTATCCATTGGCTATATAGGCGACCAGTGTTAGAATTAAGAAATAGATCAGCTCTAACTGTGATTTGTTGTGTAATAAATCACAGTTTGGAGGTCAGTTGTAAAGTAGACAAATCACAAGCGCGTAGCGCGCGTGATTTGTCTACTTTCAACTGACCGACAAACTGTGATTTATTACCCAACAAATCACTGGCTAAAGCTGATCTATTTCGATTCTAATACGCTGAAAATCGGCAATAATGTTGTTGTTTCCTTCAAAATCTCACAACTTTTCGCCATTGTTAGAAGAAATCTCGCTAAAATTATCGACTGAAACACATGCATTTATATCCTTTTCTAACGTTTTCGATGCGAAAAAAAATGACGTTACACCGTCTAACGTCAAGTAAATCGACTAGTGACGTCATAAATTTGCAGTTTTAATGACGTCACACGTCACGCTCTTCCGAGCTGTGATTTGTTGCAGAATAAAACACATTTATTTTGCATTGCCTATATAGGCGCGCTGTGTTAGAATAAATAGTATAGCTATTATAAAAGTCAGAATATACCTGAAATTATAATTTTGATAGTATAGCATGGTGGCCGTTTTTTCAGAAAGTGGTTAAAATCACTTTCGTTTTTACTCTCAGTATAACAGTAATTTGTGTAAGATAATTGAAGATGGATGTATTGGGCTACAGAAAATTTCATGTGTCATTCCCGAACCACAGGCGTAAAGGCGTATGACGTCAAATAATGATGACGTCAGCAAATGAAATGAAAACCATAGCGAAAAGTGTTGATCATGTCCTGTTACTAATCCTATACTCTGACCAACTACGACAAAAAGGTGTCAAAGAAATGATTAGGTAGGTTTGTACGTTTTGCATAGGAAAACGGCAACCGGAAGTACGAATCCTGCAGCTATCGAGACCGCAGCAAACGCTTGGTGACAATTACCTTTATTAATATGTAACCCTTACTTACGGTCTTTATTCATTGAGATTTGTCAGTAAATTGCATGAATGACACATTTTTATCAAACTTTTGAGATGTATGGTGGTAAGAAAAATATAGTATACATTTTCTTCTCGTTAATTAAGGAGGATGTGAAGGACCACCAACTGCAATTATAATTGCAATTAAGCATAATGGTTCGGATTGACACTATGCGTTTTCAAGTGAGATTTAATTTATATACTAAGGATAGAAATGGAAGAGAAAACACGGTTTCTTTTAAAACATGGACATATATTGAGTACAATACAGTATATACAGAGGCCTGCTAGTGCCCTACAATCTACAGTGACGAAATTTTCAGTTTATTAACATATTGTACTGGTTACTCCTAACGTTTTGGATACTACCTTATCATGCTTATTATATACAGAAACCTCTTCTTTAATTGATTGTGATTGAAAAATGATGTGACTATCCTTGGTCTGTCCGACCAGCATGCATATGCAGAGTTCACAGTTCGAACGATCACACTTAACAATACAGGGTGACAGTCTTCAAGGGGTATTTATGTATAAGAAATCTTTTTCCACATAAACATAATAAATCACATAAATTTCTACAGTGTGCCATTTCGGGGGCATTTATTTTTAAGACAGGAAGTTATTTTGGTTGTAGAAAATATCTTGACAGTCTTCATAAAACTACAGATGTGATTTTGGGGGCATGCGTAGACACACGAGTTGTAAATCAATACCTTTTGTGCACCATAAGGGAGCTAAATCAGCAAGGGACGACCAATCTAAAATATCGATGACATTGTGGATGAATAATAGCCAGCGCCGAGGGTAAAAGCCATAACTACCTTAGTGACGGGACGTTTCCCAAAACCGGCCTCAAAACCGGGATAATTCGACCCAGAACAAAATTGTTCCCTTCCCGCAATTATTCTTTTTAGCTTTTTAAGTGTGAATAAGAAAAAGAGAAGCAAGTGACAACCATTGTATTTACATTTAATATATTGTACAGTTGCTGATAAAAGATACTTCTACAGAACGTTTATTCAACAATTACTGATTTTTTTATATATAAATCCAAATATGATATATTTATTCTTATGAACATAGAAATATCACCAAGAAATATATACATTAAGCTGAAATGCTCTCAGGAAATGATAAGAAGAAACAACAATAATTAAAACAAGAAGGTGGCCAAGGTTTTAAAGCAATTTGATCTAGTGGCCAAGTTTTTGATCCGACATGACCCATATGTTAAATAGAGATCTCACATGAGTGCTCATGTATTATTGAATTTATTAAACGAGTTGAGGCAAAGGGATAAAATGCGAGGCTTTGCCTAGCACGAATGCAAGATTATATTTATAATATGGCATTTAAACGCATTTTTACCTACAAAAAGGCAATATTCCGCCAATACGTCGTACATATAATGTTACGATGCGTATCTAACTAATTTGCATATTTAATCCACTAGTAGATTATCGAATTTATTACATGACGTTAATACAATCTCAGACGCGACGTCATATGATAAATTATCTAAGATATCATCAAGTCAAATACTTGGGTTTGGTGTCATGAAGATTGAAACAAAATTGTGGCATCTATAGGCCGCTGTCCAGTATAGGTCCCCGTGCACACCCCCCCCCCCACCCAGGACAAAATCCCATTGGTCCCAAAATCTTCTTTAGGGTTTACTGGATACGAAAAAAAAATGCCCCCAAAAATAAAAGCGTTCCCACTATGCATTACGTCACCGTTTCCATTGCAACCCATTATATTTCTAAATAAACTTGGATCCCCCAGGACAAAATCCCATTGGTCCCAAAATCTTCCTTAGGGTTTATTGCAAATTCTAGCTCTTACTACCACTGAACTTTCTAAATTATTAACTTCCTGTCTTACTGCTATTAAAACGCATGTAATTAAATATTGTGATAAAGTCTTTGAAAGATCAGGAAGAAATCTGTTTTGGTCTGTAAAAAATTCGAATGAGGTTTTAAATAAATTGAAATCTAGACATTTTCGTGCTTCTAGTCTGTCTACCTACGATGTTTCCACTCTTTACACTACACTTCCTCATAATCTTATAAAAGAAAAGCTTAATGATTTAATTGAATGGGCTTTTCACAGAGAAGATTCTCTCTATCTTGCATGTAATGTCAGAAATGCATTTTTCACTTCTAAAGAGCATAAGAATTGTACACTTTGGTCATGTCAGAAAGTGTGTGATGCCCTCACTTTTCTACTTGACAATATTTATATTAGATTCGGTACTAAGTTATTTAGACAAATTGTGGGTATTCCGATGGGTACTAATTGCTCAACTCTTGTGGCTGATCTGTTCTTGTATTGTTATGAAAGAGACTTCATTTTGTCGCTTTCCATTGATAACCAATCTGAAATTATTGAAGCTTTTAGCTCTACTTCTAGATATTTAGATGATTTATTAAATATTGATAATACCTATTTTGATGGTTTGATCAGTCAGATTTACCCCCTAGAACTTCAGTAAAATAAAGCAAATTCTTCTGATACCGAGGCCCCGTTTTTGGATTTACATCTTTCTATTGTAGATGGATTTGTTTCGTGCAAAATTTATGATAAAAGCGATGACTTTGATTTTGAGATTGTAAATTTTCCTTTTTTGGATGGTGATGTTCCTCGTGCGCCATCCAACGGCGTTTATATTTCGCAATTAATTCGATTTGCTAGAGTGTGTAGTTGGTAACTGACTTCAACACTCGTAATAAATTATTAACGGCTAAACTCCTTAATCAGGGTTATCGGTACCATAAACTATGCAAAGCCTTTTCAAAATTTTATAGACGCCATTCTGATTTAATTTCAAAATTCAATATTGGACTTAAATCTCTTCTGCAACAAGGTCTATCGGAACCCGAATTTTATGGTGACTTAGTATATAAATTCAGAAAAATATGTAACCACAATGACTTCAGCACCCAATTTCGTAAAATCATTCTTCGATATAAAAAGATTGGGTACAACATGGATATTATACGACAGACTGCATGCATGGTAGTTAACCCAATCACGGTTGGCAACTTTGCTTCCCTCTTTAATTGCACGCCGTCGGGTCAGGCCTCAGATTCTATGACGGCTCCAACGTAAAGGCTTATTGAGAATTAGAGAGATAATGTTGGTTGGTGCCTTGTGCTCTGTCTCTGGTCGGGCTCATCGGAGTCTAACTGTTGGTTCAAGGAGATTTTGCACTGATGAGTTAGGAGGCCTTCATGCGGACTGAATAAATTATTTGTCTAAATCGCGACGGAAGTAAGGGCGAGGATTGTGGCCACGTAAAATCGATTTAAGCCCCCCAGTGGAAATCTTCCACTGACCGTTCCAAGGCGGCTCTTCTATGGCGATTTATTTATGTTGTTGTTTGTTACTTACTGTGTGTATCACTTGTGTCTTTTACTTTTGGATGGCCATATGACCATTGTGTGGGAAAGTAACTGTCATTATGGCCTTCCTTTGTTTAGGTTTCCATTATGGTCTGGTCGCTTAATGTTTGTATTTCTTTCCCTTTGTTGTCTTTTATGGGTGGAGTAAGCTAATTGTATCAATTCCTGATCTTTGTTTTACTTCTACTTTACTGGATACGAAAAAAATTTGCCCCCAAAAATAAAAGCGTTCCCATTATGCATTACGTCACCGTTTCCATGGCAACCCATTATATTTCTAAATAAACTTGGATATCTTGATACAATCAACAATATCTTGGTTATTATTAAAGATAAATCAACAAAATTGGTACCAAAATGTTCGGGAGACATTGTGCCGTGCTTTGATGTAATGATATGCTAATTGGCTAATTTGCATATCTATGAATATTAATTAAAAAAACATTTTTCGGTCAAAAATACACAAAAATCAAAGAATTTTCGATTTCAAAAGCTAAAACAAACAATAAACCATGGAAACTGTAGACAAACAGATACAAGAGTATTATTTGACGTTGAATGATTGAGAAATATGCAAATATTAGGCTTTCTGGCGAAAGAATGTGCACTGTACTGGTTAACCGCTTACGTATAAGCCTGCCCAGGAAAGTGTTGATAGGTAAACTGACCGGCTCAAAAATGACCTAAATAGTGTTGACTCGGCCGTAAAACTCCAATACAAACAAACAAACAAAGCAAATATTAGGCTGTGGCATATGGTAATTAGATTTCAAATGCGGTTTTCATCGCAACTAACTAAATAAATTAATAACGTATTAACTAATCTAACTTATAGTATCTTTGTATTCATTCATCTATCCACTGAAACATGAAGTCACTTATTCTAATAAGTCGACAGCCTCTTCTTGTTCTTCATCCATATCCCCATCGTCACTCTCAGCATTTCAGTTTCCTGCAGAGCATCAATACAGACAACAAGACGTGGAGGAAGAAGATCTCCCTGAATCCACAAGGGTTCTAGGAGACCATTTACGTGTCCACCCGTGTTCCTAGCTTACATCTGGAATGTCTGATTTGGCCATGTGGGCATTTCTCCATATTGCCACCTGGAAGTTCACTCGACGTATGTGTTGTATTAAGCAACGTCTGCAAGGTGGCATGCTCCCCATGTCAATATTGCGAAGGGCATCGGTCGGTTTGTCTTCACACTTTTCCTTAATTAAGAAAAGTCTTAAGTCATCAACTGCTGTGAATCTGGCTTTCGGTTGGCAACTTTGCTTCCCTCTTTAATTGCACGCCGGTGGGTCAGGCCTCAGATTCTATGACGGCTCCAACGTAAAGGCTTATTGAGAATTAGAGAGATCTAATTCAAGGTAATGTTGGTTGGTGCCTGATGCTCTGTCTCTGGTCGGGCCCATCGGAGTCTAACTGTTGATTTTCTTTTGCTCCAGCATTTCAGTGGTTTCTTGCTGTCGAGTCCTCACCGTTGTCTCACCTCTGTGGTTCTTTGATTTTTGTGTTCACGGAGATGTTGCACTGATGAGTTAGGAGGCCTTCATGCGGACTGAACAAATTATTTGTCTAAATCGCGACGGAAGTAAGGGCGAGGGTTGTGGCCACGTAAAATCGATTTAAGCCCCCCCCCCCCCCCCCCCCAGTGGAAATCTTCCACTGACCGTTCCAAGGCGGCTCTTCTGTGGCGATTTATTTATGTTGTTGTTTGTTACTTACTGTGTGTATCACTTGTGTCTTTTACTTTTGGATGGCCATATGGCCATTTTGTGGGAAAGTAACTGTCCTTATGGCCTTCCTTTGTTTAGGTTTCCATTATGGTCTTGTCGCTTAATATTTGTATTTCTTTCCCTTTGTTGTCTTTTATGGGTGGAGTAAGTTAATTGTATCAATTCCTGATCTTTGTTTTACTTCTACTTTGCCGTACATGGCGCATGTGTATTCTTCTATCTCCCTAACCAAATCTTCAGGTACATCCCATGACTTTCCAAGCTTCGAAAAGGTTCTAGCAAATCGAGGCATTTTTTCCAGGGTCTTTATTGGCTTGACATGGCCTTTGCCTTTGAAGGCACTTGTTGAATCACAGCCACAATATGCATGCAGACTAAGTAATGCTGCAGTGTAATCCTCTGTATAACCTCTGTCATATTTACTAGTTTCCTGTTGTTTCCAGAACCAGTGTCGAACAGAACGGTGATGCCTTCAAGTTTATTCATATAGTTGAGAAGAATAAAGAATATATCACTGTCTGGGGTTTTCACTTGAACTGATTTGTATCCTTGCTCTTTTGCATACAAGCAGTAGAAGACAATTCTTGTGTCTGTTTCTTCCTGTGTAGAGGCTAAAGACTCTATGTTCCTTCTAGTCGTTGTTTCACCATCTTCTGACGTGAAACAATAACCTTGTCCATCACAAATTAGGATCACTTTCCTTTCATGAAGCCGTTTGGCGTAAGAATTCCTGTTCCATGAATCCAACATCACTTGAACTAACTGTGTTTTGTTGTCCTCATTGCTGAGGAATGATTTCCAGTCTGCTGGTCTCTTGGTATTCTCACCTTGTATCAGTAGTTTTTCACCAGAACCTCTTCGCGCTCGTTCCATGGCTTTCACAGAATCAGGTTTGTACATATCAGTACTGAATATTACATCAGACTTTCGTGGAACCATATTGAATAATTTCTCTGATATTTGTCAAAAATTTCCCGGAACTTCTCGCATACAATAGAAGAGTGCGTTACCATCCTCTACTACAAGCAATGGGCTATCATGTTCTGGTACGCTTGCCATTTCTGTATCTTCTGTCAGATACTTGAAACCCTTTGACTTATCTGTTTTTGCCAAGCATCCATCAGCTGTGCCAATGCTGTATGGGACTGGAGTCAAAGGATATTTCATTAGATCTGCAAGATCAATCTGTAACTCTGGCCTCTGAGACTGTACCAACAACTGAATGGCAATGTTCCCTTGCTGTCGGTATTCAACTACTTTATTCTAAGCCGACTTAACCTTAACTGTTTTACTCATGTCTTCCACTGTCTTTAGATTTTGTCTCTTGACCACGGTGTTCAGCCAACAGTTTGTCATTTTCAAACTTTTCTGACACTTGTACACCAGAAAATATACAGTACAAGTGAGACTTGTCGTCAATGGCGAATGAATTAATAAATCCACTGATGGCATCTTTTGTCTCACATACTTCTTTATCTCTCTTCTGAACTTCTGCTGGTCGAAGTTCTCTATGCCAAATGCTGGATTCTGTTTCACCAACTAACATATCTGCCATGTCTAATGTTGCCTCTACATACTTAGATATTTCATGTGTTGTACGAACCCACCGCTGGTACGCATCATAGTTACTGGTGATACCAGTAACACAAGCCCCATTTCCTCCTGCTCCACTTCTACTTTTGGCATGTTTCATGAACGTCTCCTCCATGGTTTTGTCAACTGCGCATCTGTTTCCAGGTATGAATGACCGTGCAACACTCATCGCTCCTCGTTTCAACAGATCAGTGGCTCCAGGGTGAGTTTCGTCTATGTTGGCTATGAAGACAGAAAAGAATGTAAGGTACCGAGCATAGTTCTGTCCATCAAAACTGAAGAACAAATCTGTCATCATATTTAGGCACTCAGCGTATGGCAAGAAATTGTTGGTCTTTACTGCCTTGATAAGACACAGCACTAGCCAAACATGTTCCATGTATGCTATCCAGAACTGAGCTGTTTTCCCTAGCTCACCACTATGGACTTTTTCGCGGTACTGGCAGTACTCTGTGATGTAAGAATGAACAGCATCATCTTTCACTGTCTCCTCGAGCGTATCCTTTGAGGGAAGATGAATTAGGTTTTGGACTTTCAGTTGAGCTGCTTCTGGCAAAGTGTCCAAAAGCTGATTTGAGTCTCTCTGGACGAGAAACTGCTCGAGCAAAAGTCTCTCCAGGCTCTCTAACACAATTTTATGGCAATGCATGGCTCTTTCATAATGTTTACCTGCTAGAACTCCCTGGATTGAACCAGTTCCTATTAAACCTGCCTCTAACATTACATCTGACAACCCAGAACCAGCCATTTTCTTTCCAAGCATCTTTAAGTAGGCACATACTAAGTGAAATGTTCCAATCATTCCATATAAGTGGAAATGCTTTCATGCAAACACCTAGGTCAAAAGTTGTTATGACATGTTTGTCCAACCTCTACTTGCTTCTTCTGCATAACGCAAACATTCTTGGACTGTCTTATACTCTGTTATTGGCCGATTGATAACAGGATAGTAGTCGATCGTAGTTAGAATGGTTGGCTTACTCCCTGTGATAGAAACAAATCCCGTCCAACCTGGTACTTCTTGTCCTGTTACAGACTTGGATGCCCTGAGGATCATCCAAATCATGTTTGACTCACTTGCTGTTTTCACTGTTCCTTCACTGCCTGGATACAATTTTTTGGTTGAAGTGTAGCTTGGACTTTTTCGCTGACCAACAAAACAATTCGGGAGTTCTTCTTCCACTCGCAACTTGAGTGATTTCTCCTTAGTTCTTGGAAGAGATGGTTTATCTGGTACAGTTCCGCCATGTTCTTCCATATCACCGGTAAGTATTTCCTGCATCATGATGCCATGGGCGGTGTGGATAGATCCTGCACCTGTTAGAGTGTTAATTAGCTGATCAAAGTTGCCAAATTCTGAATGAAAAAGCGATGGTACTTTCTGGTTCTCTGATAATCTGCGTAGAGAGCAACGATGAAGTTTGTTCCAGTGCTTGGGCATTTGCAGTTTCGAGCCCTACTGAAAATGAATAACTCTCACAGTGTCCTAACCCGTTCAGAAGTGTAGTAAGCTGCTGGCTCCTGAACAGATGACGCAAAGTCATGCACACAAGAATCTGTTTTGGGGTCTTCCACTCACCATTCGTAACGGCTCGACAAATATCGTGTCCTATTGAGCTCACTAACCTGTTTACTTGTATAGACGCATCCTTTGTTTTTCCAGACAACACATAGGTCAGAAAGGTGCTCAACTCTTCTGGTGATATGTCAATGTTACCCAACTGATCTGCAGTGGGAGGCCATTTTAATTCTTCTGAATGATTATATGCATTCAGGATTGACTTTCTCAAATAATCCGCAGCTCATGTCAAAGAGTCTTTACTTCCCAGAATAAATGCACTTTGAATGGCTTCCTCGAGCTTAATGTGTGAACTGAACACAAGCTGTGACATAAACTTGCCTTCGCTTTGTAACTGAGCGAATGCAATTTCCTAGCCATAGACACTTTCTAACTTTGCCTTCAATTTGGAACCCCTATATTCAGGATTTGCAAACTTTGTACCCTCTAGCACACTAATGTAAGTATTCACTAAATCACTTAACTTTATGACTTTTCTGTCCTCTACTACTTCTTGTGTAACTCTATCACAGACCTTGCGGAAAGCTTTCTCATGTGCTTCTTCTAAAGCCTCTTGGTTAAGGATCGCTTCAGTATCTGAACTTCTCCAGTACTGAGGATCTTGAATATACTTTTTCCTACAGCTGTTATGAAAATGTGCCTCTGATGCAAATAAATCAAAACCCCTTATTCTCAGAAGAAGTTTTTCATCATTCGGTTCTCTGCACTCTCAAGGACAGTTTTCCACGAATCTGACGCAAACTTACTAGTATCTTCTGTAGTCCGAACCCCAGAATTCTTCAAAGAAATTTTGCCTTCTTCATTACAAAAGATACAATCTTTGCCGAAAAGTGCAATTTTTTCGGCACTTGACCGCCTTTGTGCTACTCGTGTTGTGGAAGATTGGCTGGGTTCTTCCTTCGCCAGTCTATCAAGATGTCTCGTAAAACGTTTATAACAATCACGGTGATAGCCATGTCCTTCGCTTACTGCAGAAGATATCAGTCCACATGTGTTCTCCATTCTATCCTTCGAACCAGCTGGTTGTGACAGCCTTTTCTCGCGAATATCATGGAGGTCTTTTAATCTTTCTGCTGGATTGCTTAGCTCTGACATGAATATAAAAGTCTCTGCTTTTGATTCCTCATAATGGAGAATACAAATTTGCTGTCGCTTTGAGGTTGAAGCTGAAGCCTCGTCTTTTGTTGTGCGCTTCTTAGGTCTACCTCTTTGTCTTAATTCCATTGTGACTGAAGTCCCAAACTAGACAGACAGACAGACAGACAGAACTATACTAATACCTTTTCAATATGAAGTTTGTAAATAATAATTTTCAAATTTTTATTCGCACTTATTTGCCAAGAAAAAAAGTATAACAAAATGGCAATAATAACAATCACAATTTAGAAAAAGTAATAGGAATGATTAAACAACACCGATTACTACTTGTAATCGTTTGCGATCAAAAAGTAAATTTCCACCATTGAGATTCAAGTGATGTTTACTGAACGAGCGCAATTGACGTTATGAAAAATTTACTGCGATGCTTTGGGTATAACGTCGCCCGGTAAATACACCGCTTCGATCTAATAATATCAGATATACCGTGACGTTACCATTACGGAGACGGGGCACAGCATCTCCTACAATAAGCCTATGCTCCCATCAAAGACGGACCAGCCTGCGTATCAAAATAGGTTTATCATAGTCTTTGTTGTGCACTCTAAATCGAAAATTCTTTGATTTTTTGTGTATTTTTTGACCGCAAAATGTTATTTTAATGAATATTCATAGATATGCAAATTAGCTAATTAGCATATCATTATATCAAAGCAAGGCACAATGTCTCCCAAACATTTTGGTACCCATTTTGTTGATTTATCTTTAATAATAACCAAGATATGGTTGATTGTATCAAGATACCCCAGTTTATTTAGAAATATGATGGGTTGCCATGGAACAGTGACGTAATGCATAGCTGGAACGCTTTTATTTTTGGGGGCAGTTTTTTTTCGTAACCAGTAAACCCTAAGGAAGATTTTGGGACAATGGAATTTTGTCCTGGGGGAGTGCACGGGCACCTATACTGGACAGCGGCCTACTAGAGGGAAGACAACGTTTTAAAGCAATTTGACCTAGCGAAGTTTGAAGACCAGACTGTTCCTTAACAACTGCTGCACATGAAGTTGATGAGTTCCATTAAGTTATATGCTTTGGAAGCAAGAAATACACCAACGAAATAAAACTGACGGGTGTACAAAATTTCTGGGCAAAATTACCTAGTATCAGCAAAAGAAAAAGCCTCCTCAGTGAATATATTCAAGCCCGATTTTAATTAGTATATTCTTTAAGGCTGATTTAAACTACCGGCTAGATGGCTTGCAAAGTTTGCCTGGCACTATCTAAAGTTCTCAAACAATCGCCGCATCAGCAATTGTCTTATCTAGCATGGTCAAAATATTTTTTCTTGTCGAATTATCAAACAATACTCGAAAGAGAGATTTGCATTATTAGGATATAGACAGATAGATCAATAATCAATTACTAGGAATTATGCTAAACCATTTGATCACGAAATCTTTTCTACGGTCATTCTCTCCCATCCGCTGATTCAAGAACGGCAGTTGTCATGTGCACGGTACTGGTTAATTTGCCCAGGAAAGTGTGGTTAGGTCAACTGACCGCCTTTATATGACCTTAATAGTGTTGACTCGACCGTTCAACTCCAAACAAATAAACAAAACAAAATCCCAATTTTATCATATACCCAGAAAATGTACAGAAGTTACCGGTCGATATTGTTCCTTACTGTATACCAAGAAAATGTCTCGTTTACTTTGTACAGAAGTTACCGTTCAATAGTTTTCCATATCGCCCGTAGTCAAATGCATATTGCTCGTAGATAAGGCCTAAAATAACCGTGTTTCCGCTAATTCGACCGACACTGCTTCTGTAAGTACTCTACTTTCAAATATGCCCATCTTGATACTAAAATTGACAGCTATTTTGGCGTGCGTATCGAATGAAAGGAAAGCAAACGATATAGGCTGTGACAAAGTGCATTCCCTGCCAGCACAAAACCGTGGGCCATCGTCGGACCGATAGCGATACGACATCGGCCCGACGGTGGCCCGACATTCTTTGCTGGCTGGGTTTTATGCTACACAATGTACCAAATACGACCTACCAGCAATCTGTTTAGATTTTCAATAATTTCTTTCAGGACATCAGGAGTATTCGCGGATACTTCCGAAAAAGCGCCCTGTGTTAGGAAACGTCAATGTTTTAATGATGTCATATATACCAACGGTAACGTCAACTATAACTTGGCGCCACTGGGCGTGGTTTTTCGACGTGTAGGAAGAAACTTAACGACTTATTATTTTTCATTCTAAACCACTTAAAGATATTGAATTTTGGCAGTAAGTAAACATTGCAGCATCAGGAAACTAAACAGTATCGCTTGTTGCCACCGTCGGATTAATAATTGCTGGCATGACTGGGTTCTCATTCTAAATGCAAACTAAGGTAAGATGCAGCAAACTCGCCATCCGTTTCGGTTGGCATTCCATTTATTTGACAAAAATACTTCCATCATAATTTACGACGAAGTCTGTTAGGAATGAAAGGAGAATTCCCTCGTATCCGAATTACTGGTATTTTAAAATGTCATATGGGCTCAGACCAACATTTATGCCTAACGCATTCTTAAAATGTCATATGGGCTCAGGACAGCATGTATGCCGACCGCATACATATTGCAAAATGTCATGGAGGACTCTTTGCGCGAGAAGCTGCTATCAAATAACGCCGAATGGCGTACGGCGGAGTAACATGATTTCAGACTTAATTATTAGTGACTAAAACTAGTAAAAGTCGATTTTATATTTCTTGCTTGCTGAATAAATTAGTTTCACATACCCATTTCTGACTAGCAACCAATTACATTTCTTAATATAATATGTTCATTGAATTCGCAAACTTAATAACAGTGTAGATCCTGATCCAGAAGCCATCTGATCTGAATCTACACTGTCTGCTAAAATCGCGATTATCGTGGTTTGGCGGGGATATTGGTAACTGGTCGCCAACCCCAAAGCAGACTTCTTTATAGAACTTCTTTAACCTCAAAGCAGGTTTCTCTCGTGATTGGGCTGAGTCATCATTTCTTGTTTGTATTTGACAGTTCCAGCTGCCTACATTATGATGTCTGTCTGTAATCGACAACCCAACATAAATCATGTCACTCGAAAATTATTCTTCCAGTCGATTCTAACATGTTCTGACGTAATATTTCATTCCTTTAACATTGCGTGAAGTCCCAGTATACTCAGGCTGAAATATAAAGGAAAAGATGAAAAATAAATAAAACCAAGTCAATTCAATTGCTTGTAAAACTAGAAATTGTGTTTGTGAAACACTATGCCCCCAACAATGTGCTTGTCCCTAAATGGGATAGTAAACAGTACCTCATGATCATTTGCATTAAAAATAAACCTGTCAAATATTAACATATTAGTAGTATAGGGAGTCACTATGGGTACCAGATTATAGGTACCAGATTATAGGTACTAGTACCTATAATTTTGTTGGTACCTATAATCTGGTACCCATAGTGACGCCGCTTGATGTAAGCTTGACTAGGCTAGGTGCTGTATCGTGTGTTATGTGGGCTTTCGTGAAGGGTGCTATAAATTTTCAGTGACTGTTTACCTGGTACCCATAAATTGTGGGTACCTGAAATTTATGGGTACTAGGAACCTGAAATGTTTTTGTCAGGCCTAAGCTTGAAAATAACTTAGTGTTTTTGTGGTTTGATTTTGTCCCTATAAATCTTCGGTTTTTGAAATTTATAGGGACCAAGTTTGAATTGACTTAGCCTATGGTTATGCCTGAAAATAACTTAGACTCTGGAGTTTGTACAAGAACCTGGTACCCATAAATTCTGGGTACCTGAAATTTATGGGTACCAGGTACCTGAAAGTTTCAATTTCGGCATGGTAAAAGTTGAAAGAACTTAGTCTTTTGATGGAAATCTTTGAAGAGGTCCAGGGATACCACAAGATGACATTATGTTGGCCTTGTATCTCAAGACTTCATAGTGTCATGCTTATATATTGAGGCTATCTAGTACCAAGTTTCTATGAGAAATAAACAGCTTGTATCTCAAGACTTTATATTTCTTCATCAGTAGAAACTTGACTGTCAAGCGTCAAGTGTTTTGGCAAATATATTGAGGCTTGATAGTAGCAAACTTCTGGCTATAGATCTTGTATCTCAAGATCTATTTTTGTTTCATTAGTTTGACTATGAAGCGTCAGTGGATGTTATTTCTAGCCATCTCAAGTTTAGATACTACTACCTCTTCGCAATGAAGAGGGGGTGAAAAGACAAGAAAGATTGGTGAACAATTTTAATTTTATTTGCCCCGCTAACTAACTTGATTACGATGAACAGAGGATTAGGACCGTCCCTCTGTTATCGTTTACAATTTGAAACCTTAAAATATTTACAACATTAAATACATGGGATATTTCTTTGATAAACAATGTGTATTTCTTAAGCATTTGCAAACTTGAATTCTATGTTTGTAAAGAAACTTTGGAGTTGGCATGTCATTTTGTGTCCAGATCAATTTGCCATAATTAGCACTGAACCATCTGTCAATATCTCTGTCATTTTGGTATAAGTCTTCTCCTGTGCCATACAGTTCACCATGAATAGCTTTCTTCAAGTCTAGTCCTTTTTCAAGTTGATGAATAATGTATATACACCACATTCCACAGTTTTTACTCCATGGACTGTGTAATGCTTCTGTATTTTGAATCCAACTTCTGGAATTTCTTTGGATGAAAGGTAGAATATAGTCTTCTTCTGTTGGCATGCCATAAGAATCAAAGTAGATAGCTTGATGGCCTCTGAAGTATACGGTAACCCAATGTTCTCCTGGTTCATCTGAATTGTCAGTGTTTATGATATAGGCTTTCATGTCTAGAGGTTTCTTCTCTGGTAAGAGATCTTTGGCACATACATCGCCATTTACTGCCATATGGTACAGAATTTTCCTCAGTTCATGCGTGTCCATTTTTCTGGTGATGTCTCCGATAGAGTAGCTTCTATTAATTTCTGTTTCCAAAAGTCTCTCCACTCGTTGTAGTCAGGTTTTCTTCCGTATCTGTTATGACTGTTTTTCAGAAACATCCAGTTTTTATAGGCTTCGACTTTTTCAGATGGTGTTAAATGGTCCAATCCTGTCATAGCACTATATTCTTTTCTTCTTTCTTTTGATGGTACTTCATCCAGGAGCAACTCGTCCCATTTTTGGATGACATCGTAGATGTTGAGATTATTCAGGGCATGGATATGTATAGCATAGTCTGTTATCCATTCGTTTGGTTTTGTCCATAAGCACAAGTCATGGTATTTCTCACTGGGATGATTTATTCTACATCCTTGGCACTGGTGACGGGCATAGTCAAATATAGCAGTCATCAAGTTGATCCTCATGGCTCGTATAAGGGTATCTTTAATCCATTTGTGTCGTCCCGGTGTTTCATTGTCTTCTGATAATCCCTCAAATTCTTTTTGAAGCATGCCATTTCCAGATGAAGTAGAATCTGACCATAGTAGATAATCCCTCAATTCTTCTTCAATATAGTATCCACTATGCATCTTTTTTCAGTAGTCTGTGGTTACTTCTCTGAGTCCGTTAATTTCTATCAGATTATCAAATTCAGCATACACAATGACGTTGATAGTCTTTGCGAGTGAATTGGCAAACTGAAGTTCTAGTCTCAGGTTTCCAGTTTTTATAGGGTGGAGATGACTCTGGTCAGCAGCTTGATCAGGTGTGAAGTCATATCCCCAGAACGTGTATCCGTCTTTGTAATCCTCGTAATCAATGTTAAAATTTTGAACTTGGTCTCGACTACTCAGTGCCTGATACAGTGACATGTATGATCGAAGATACTCGTTTCTGGTGAAGTTAGGTTCAAAGGGCCTGCCATAGATATTGTGTCCATCGAGTGTGACATCCAGTTTACTGAGATTGAAAGGTTGGAAGTTAAAGGGGTTTGTGGGAAACGTGCCATTGAATGTTTCATTAGGAACCATGCCAATGAACAATCGTTTTGGAAGTTGACCCTGGAACAGATGGTCTTCAATTTTAGATCTTAGTCCAGTACCAATGGTAAATGTTTTCACCTCAACTCTTCTGATGGGGAATTTGGCATTATGTTGAGCAATGCTCTGATTCAAATCGTTTGTGATTGCTGGTAGAAGTTGTACATTTCTCACTGACAGTTTGGCTACATCAATTTTTAGTACTACAGGGTAGCCATCCTCAGCCATGATACAAAATTGAGGAGATGCTCTGTTAAGTCTGAGTTTGATTCCAATGCCATTCGGAAGATATTTGTCTTGCATGGCCAGATATAAATGTAATCGGCCCATGATTTCCAAAGATTTACTTTCTTTTGTAGCTTCACCTCGGCCTTTTTTTATGTTATCACATTCAAAATCATCAAATTTCCCAGGTTCATCTTCATACCACTGCTCTGCAGCTTTTAACTGATTATCTTTGACATCTGCTCCAAAGGAAAATAAGTTTTCTATGTAGGCTCTGTACGGATATGTATCCATATTACTTGTGACAGTTTATTATTCAGGTACAAATCGATGCTGCTGAACATACTGTGAAAGAAGTTGTTGATAGGGGCAACCTTTTTGTCCTCAATATTAGTTCCATCTGGTTTCAGGAATCTACATTTCAGATAAAGATAAGTTTGAGATAAATCTGTATAATATTCAGTATCGGGTGGAACCAAAAATTCAATGGGTGCCTGATAACTATCCAGGGAAGCGATAGGATGATAATCGGTCCATTGAGTTTCTTGCATAGTTGTCATTGTCGGAGGAACGGATTGCATTTCCAACTCCGTTTTGCTGCACTCACAAGAACCTGATTGCATCATTATTGATCAAAAATATCTTTCGGAAATTTAAGATTTTTTGGAATAGCAGTTGGATTTTTCTTTTTTTGACTCTTCTTAACACCTTGACGTTTAGTCTTAGACTGATTCTTTTTAGATTTGCCTTTTGATTTTATACCCCCACTTAATTCATCCAGAGCAGATTTTCCTAGAGATTTCAAACTTTGTTTGCCTCTTTGTTTCAAAACTTGTTTGATATTTTGGCCTTCCAACATATCGCGAAGAGCACCTAGTCCCTCCTTTTTTGCAACTTGTTTTGCACTTTTTATTCCTGCTTGTGCTAGAGGTTTTAAAATGGGAACAACACTTCGCATTGCTGTTTTAAATATTGAACCTAAACCATGGCCATATTGTTTTGAGACACCTCGATAGACGGGAAAGTCTTTAAATCCCGATCCAGACTGATGATAATGAATAGTACTCATTATTGTTCTTTTTTTCTGAAGTGTAGTTTGATCAATGTCTTGCCAGTAATGAATGGAATATCATTACCTGTATCGCCTTTTATACTAATGTAAACTTGATCAATGAAGGATTTTGCCACTGGAACGTAATGCAAGTTGAGAAATTCTTGATGGAAATGAATTTCACCAGTTGTATTTGCAAATGGAACTACTCTTAAAATGGGTGCTGTTATATGTCCTATGTTTGTGTAACCGGCCACATCGGAATACACAAAGAAGCGACTGTTATGAATATTCAAATCAACACCATATTTGAATTTTATAGCATCGTTGCCTAATGGTTCTCCGTGCAATTGTTTATCGATGCCTAAAATGATTGCTAATGGTGCTGGAAATACTATCTGAATTTGATTTGTGTAAGATGACCCAGAAGGATATTCTACAGCAACCTTGATGCGTTTTAATTGAGTTCTGTATTCAAGATGAATTTTAATGTTGTGTTGGGTCAAAATCTTTTGAATACGACTCTCAAGTGCATTTTTCATTTCCATAATCAAATGTTCAGGGCTAGTATAATTTCCTGTTGGAAAAGGTTACTTTATAATCTGAACATCTTTTTGTTTGTCTGCAAATTTAATGCCTTAAGTGATCAAACTTTATGTCACTGAAAGCACTATTTGTTAATCGAAGAAAGAAAAAATTATTTTTATATGTGATATTCATGATTTCACCCGGTGTTATTATTTCTGCTAAAGCTACCTCCCAATTTTGTTTGTCAATTTGAATAGGACAATCTAATTTGACTTTGAAAGTAGATTGAGTATTTTGGGGAAACGTGTCTAAAGAGCTGTCACTTAATAAAGTCAAGTAAAATTCTTTCATGGTTTTTGTTTTTCGTCAGGGAGAGAAGATGAAATTGGAGTTTGTCTTTTGAATTTTAATCCTGGGGATGGTAAAATATATCCAACAGAGCTACTGAGTAATATCAACCACAATTCTTTGTCTGGACTTCTTAAACTGATTTGTACCAATGAGGTGATAATGATGGCATAAACAACAATGATTTGAGCCAAAAATGTTAAGCGATATTTTGCTAATACTCCTTGACTACCGTCTGCAGATTGTAAAGAAGCAGTGTCACGCACGAATGAGCTTCTGAAATTCATGTCCACGGTTTTTATAGAAGATCTGATTCTAAAATCCAACTATCAAATTTAGATGGATACCCTTTCCAATGAACTTTTATTTCTTTGACCCACTTTTTACCAATTTTACGTTTTCTGCGATCTATGACAGATTCAATTTCGAAAATTTGATCTTTTTCTACACGTTGTAACTCTTGTGAGTAAAAAGTGCCTTTGACAACCTCACCGTCCAGATCTACTATTTTGTAGGTTACAGGATTTTGATGTTTGTACACAGCCGAAATTTGAAATAACTATTGTGTCCAGTTTGGTAAATAACCTTTATCAAAAGTACGTTTTGTCTTGTTAATGCGAACAAAATCACTGACTTTAAATTTTGGACTTTGATGTTTTTGTTTCTTTCCAAATAAATTTTCTGACACGACAACTTCGTTTTTGCAAGTTACAGATGCAGGTGCACATTTGATACTTCGATGATATGCATGGTTGTAGCCATGAACTAATTTTGGAAGTACATTGATATATCTCAGTGTACGATGATGTGTAAAATATTTCCACATGCGACTTTTCAAAGTTCTTTGAAATCTTTCGACAATACTGGCTTTAGTTTCAGGATTTTCTGTCATGAAAAAATGAATCTGTTTTGACTTTAAAAAATTCTGGAAATTTTTATTTTTAAATTCTGTTCCTTTATCAGACTGGAGGCATTTTGGACTTCGTTTTTTCAAGATCAATTTGAATGCTTTGATCAAAGTTTTACCCATCTTATCTTTGATGGGAACAACCCAGGCAAATTTGGTAAATACATCAATGACACAAAGCAAGTATCGGTGTTTGTCATTGAACTTAGACATACTTGACACATCTGCTAAATCTGCTTGCCATTGATAATCAATTCCTGCAACTACAGTTTTTCGACGTTTGAATTTTCTTCGAATAGGTTTATGCAAAGTGTACATCTTTTGTTTCCTCAACCAATCCCTGACATCTTTAAGTTTTACTTTTTAGAAGTTTTTCTAGCTAACTGGAATAAAGCTTGTTCTCCAGCATATGCAGCAGGACTTTTAGGATCATAATATAATTTTTCAAACTTCATTGTTCATCATAGGTTAACCATTTAGGTATGAAAGGACCTTCCATTTCTTCTTCTTTTATATGTTTTCTCGCTAATCGCCTTACGTGTTTTTTGACTGATGGCAGATCATATTTACGCTGTTTTGTATAGGGAGTCCTTATTTTATGACGTTTTGTTTTAGGAGGAGTCACAAAGACATCCTCTGGTGATTGTTCAGGAGGAGGAAGCTGATGTTCGTGCATCCATTCCCATCTGTCTCTATTGCCTACCACATCTTGAGGAATATTCAATTCTCTCAGCCCTTGTGCAAAAGCTTGCCAGCCCGTGGGCTCAATGCCTTTCCTATGTCTGATCACATCATTGACCAAGTCGATAATGTTAGAACCAGGAATAGGTTTTCCATACATCTTGACTGTACCATCATCATCCTAAGCTATGTTTTTATTTTCTTGCAACATAGAAAGCAAAAGCTGAGCTTTTCTTTTCATGGTGGAAGGAATGCTGTCAATAATGTGCTGATCGATCTTCTTAGGTTGCAGAACAGGGTGGGAGAGGGAAATTGAAGGTTCTTTTATAGCTTTTTTATGAGCCGTCTTAAATTTATGCAAAGTTTCACCAAACAACTGAGACTTTTCTGATTCCGAGATTTCATTGTTAGCCATAACAGAAGACAAGTCGTTTTGAAGATTAGCAGTAGCCGAAACTTCAGGATCAGGTGGTAATCTAGGTTTCTGAATTTGTTCCTCTTTCCAACGTTTCATATCTTCCCAAAGTTTGAATGGGACAATAGCCATTTTACGCCCTTCCATGATTTGGATTAAGAATGCCACCAAGGACAGATCCTATGAGTGGGGCAATCAAAGGTTTGAGTAACAATCCTAGTAAAGCCCCGCCTTTCTGATTAATGATTTTCTTTTTTGCTGCAACAGGGACCTGTTTTGTACTCAGCAAACGAACATGCTGTTTTCTAGATTGTAAGTGTTGTTTCTGAGCTTTAGTTAGATGTACATTGCCTTTTATAATGTTTAAGCAACATTCCCCTACACAATCGATAACTTCTTTGGGTGAATCATTGATTATTTTTTGACGAAATTTTGGAGGTAACTGACAAAGTCCTTCTAAGAAAGGACCATATTTATTAATCAAAGAAGTTTTCTTTATTCTCAGAGTTTTTCTTTTACGTACGACCGTCATGATTGTCGTGATACACTATGAAGCATCCCAGTCGAACATGGGCTTTTATATTTTACGTCTCGTAAGTTTCAAGTTTGGACCTCTGTTATTGATTCTAAAAGGTTGATTATACATTTTTTGTCCCTGCATAGCTTTTTCACGCATTGCAGCTTCAAATCCAAACTGTCTTGCAGTTTGAAAAACATGTGGTTCCCCAGCATAGAGTGGTTGAAATCTAGCAATATTTGGTGAAATGGTTTTTCGACGAGTTACAGAGCGAGCATTTTCAGTGGGTGATCGCATTCCAAGACTTTGCCATGATGTAATTGGACGTTTTCTCACATTATAAACTTTTCATTAATTTTTCTAGGTTTTTTCTTTTTTACAGAAGTCTTCTTTACAGAAGTCTTCTTTTTGGCAAACCGTCTTAATATTTTATTACCGTCCCATCGAATTAATGTTCTGATAATAACGCAACCCAAGAAACCACCTCCACCAGGTTTCAAAATGATGTTACGTTTAACATCACTATTGACCATGGTACTTGTTAATTTTCTGAGATCATCTTTATGTTTTTCCATAAATTCCTTTGTCTGTTTGGGTAATTTCATTTTACCCTCGATGATTTTTCTTGCAGCCAAAGAAAACCATTTTATCATTTCAAGTAATCCCCCATTGAGCAATTGTTTGCGTTTTACAGTATTTGGTTCTCTACCCAAATTGTAGAGTGCCCTTATCAAGTTAGCTGATGTTCGTTTCGAAGACATAATGACTTGTGATCAATTTTCAAAGCAGACGCACACTTTTATATGTTTGGGAAGTAAACAACTGGTCCTTGATGATTTGGTTTTGTAAACCAGTTTTGAAAAATATTTGTTCTAAATCTCAACAGATCTGGTGTGTCTGGTTTCAAATCGATCAGTAAGTATCCATGTGGTTTGGATGTGGCATCATTGAAAGCATACATTAAATGTGGAGATTGAAGTTGTTTTGCCAAAACTTTGACTTGCATTTTATCTCGAGGACTTTGAAACAAAATGAGATAATGTGCATTCAAACTGATAGTTCGACTATCTTTACTTTGGTGAAACAAATTTTGTGTGATGTATATCACACTTGCATTTCGATGATGCCCTTTCCTTGTAAACCACAATTTGATTTTTTCTTCATCTTTGTCTCCTAACATATCGTCAAAGACGATCAAGTGAGACAAAGTCGTATCGCTGACAATGTCATCATCGTCATTGGGAATTCCAGAAAGAAATGTGATGTTGGATCCTTCACGTTCTTGCAAGATATTATAAGTTCTTTGCCATTCTTTGTAGCACCACACGATACGTTGTGGTTGAATATCAAACAAGTCTTGTTTGTATTCAATGAGTTTTCTTACAAACTCTGTTTTTCCAGATCCACTTGGACCTGATATAAAGATATTAGCAGGATGTTTGAAAAACAAACTGTTAATATCTTGTACTACTGGTGCCTGAATGCTTGACATGATGAGTAATGAGAAAGAACAACGAACAACATGTATATTTATATAGTTTTAATGATGCAAAACAAATCTTATGTAGTAAGATATAATGGTATTATTCATAACCATATGGCACAGTGTATCCATTTTTCACTATCACACGTTTGTCATATGTAAATCTATAAATCTTTGAAAGTTTTTCAGTGGTTACTTTTCTATTGGGATGTTTTTTATTTTATGTTGATACTACACAGTTTCACGGAAATCTCTATCTTTGGATTTTGCCCAGTTCAACATCTTCTCAAAATGTATGATTTGAGAAGTGTTAAAATCCAATGTCAGTCCTTTTACTTTACAAGTGGATTTTCTATCACCATTGTTTTCAACATACTCGTAACCATAGTTCTTTGGCCCAATACCAACAAATTTTGTGATTTTTGCATTGGGCATTTCATCAGTCCATTCCCCAAGTCGATTATTCACAATAGTTGGATTCCAAAGGTTGGGATTGTGGACATAGATTGCAGAGTCAGTGTCAAAGTAAAGGACACGTGTATCAAGTTTGTGTAACACACTGTACAATTTCAATCTGGCTTGTGCTGTGACAAAAGATGCTACCACCACATTACTGCAACTGTGAGGTTCAATGATAGAGTCTGTTTCTTCCCAGTTGACATGTAAAAACTGTTAACCATAGACATCAACATACTTGACTTTTTTCATGGGATTGCTTACCAATTCAAAGTATGTTGATGGTTCTGAGATGTATTCAGTTTTAGTCATATTATCTCTTTGAGCCAATTTACCCCACAAGTTATTCAACTCTGTCTTTGCAGTAGCCCTACGACCCTTATTCTTTTCAATATGCTCCAATCTAATTCCCTCTGCCTCAAAGTAATCTTGTTTGAACTTTTCTTTGTCTGCCTCAGTTTTACACCAATCAGGATACCCACTGGCCTCTTGCTTTAGTTTGAGGAATGTATCAATGTACCCAGCAAAGATTCCACCTTGGCCAGTTTCTTTATCATACTGAGTTGTCTCGGGGAAATGCCAAACCTCATAAATTTCTGTAAATTGATAACCAAGTTTCAAAGCTTCAAATAATTCTATACTGACCCAAGTTCCAACCAATTCTCTATCTTCTGTTTTTGTATGATGACAAAGTTGTGAGTTGTCTGACTTCTCTGCACATGTTCTACAGAGTGGGAACAGAAGTTTATTGTTACACTTGTAAGGGAGTACTGGATGATACAAGTTTCTGGGTGGAAGAACTTTACATTTGATCAGACCACAGTATTGTTGGATATTGTCTTTGTCAATTTCTTCTTGAGAATAAATCTCTGGATGACCTAGTGGGAAAACACCATATTTACAAATGTATGGGTACAGAGAACAGACATCAATGTACTTGATTTCTTGATCTGAAAGCTCATCAATCTCATGGTATAATTTGGTATCATTTGTCCTTCCCCCAAACAAAGCATCTCTGGGTTTCAAGGGATCCAAGTTAGTAAATTCAGACTCTACTAAAGTTTGGAATTCTTTGTCTTCTCTACACTGTTTGTCAAAATCACATTCCCAACATTCTATGACTTCATACCCTGCAGCTTTCAGAGACTCATTTTTTCTCAATGTGGAACAAAAAAGAGTGTCCATCTTCAAACAGTTGTAGGTATTGATCTTATGCCTGTCAGGATAACATCTTTGACAACCATGCCAATAACAACCTTGAAATTCATAGATTTTCTTATTTTCTTGGTCAAACCCATCAACGTAAAACTCACCAATTTTCTGTTCACCACCATTCAATGCATGTTGAATGTGTGTGTTCGTTTTCATAGCCATAACTTGCAACCATCTTACAGCCTTGATCGAATATTTCTTTTGGTTTGGATAGCCAGGAGGACTGATAGCTACTGAGTTTTCTGGCATATGGTCCTTTCTCCAAACGAGTGAACAAGTTTGTGCCACCGTACATGCTTCTTTAAAGGGATCAATTCCACTAGTTTCCATCAACTGCTGCCTAAAGCAAGCACAACCTCTCCTTAAGATATCGACATCACTCCGACAATACTTTTCCATTTCTTGCCTGAAGTTAAAGATAACATCAGATTCAACTTTAGACTTATGCCATTGCAAGAAGTCGTCTCTGTCTTTGCTAGACATCTGGCCAGGGTTATACATTTCAGCAGGAAAGTATGGACCTACATAGTTTTGGTTAGCTTCAGTATTTGCCAAATGTGGGAAATAACCTTTCTTCATTTCTTTAAGTCCAAAGGTATCAGGGAAACTAGCCAAACGTGTGTGCAAAAACTGAAACGAATCTTTGAACTCAAGTTTTCCAGCTTTCATGGTTATGATGGTATGCCCATTCATGATCACATCTGGTTTATAAGTTCCATTCTCTAAGAGATATCTCAAAATAAACTGGCCATCATAACCACCAAAGCTGTGTGCAATACAAATTGAGCCTTCATTAAAAGGTTGGAACAACCAAGTACAAAACTCATGCAAAGTACCAGGACCTTCAAAGATCATTTCTCGGCCTTGATCTGGGAACTTACTACAATTTTTACACTTTTCATGGATAGGTGAATGGATACACTGGTCACAGGCTCTATGTGCTACACAGAAATTAACTTTATGTTCTCCAGTATTTTGTGAAGATTCAAAATCAAAGAAAATGTACTTGGAGGAGGAAGAACTTGTTTCTTCTTCATCATCATCAGATTCGTTGGGTGCATCACCATCAGTCTTACAAACATAAGATTGTATGTAACACTGATGATTTGCACCCACGATCTCTTTACAAAATCTACATTTTCGATTTCCTGGACAAACATGATTTTTCTTACTCCCAATGATTCTAGTGAAACAATTTCCACAATTATAAACTAACTGACACATGGACTTTTTCTGTCCAGGTTTGATTCTTTTATGATTAGCAAAACATTGAGGACTGTAAAATTTTCTTTTACAATCCCTACAGAAACAAGTTTCTCCTGCCGCACATAATGTCTCATTGTAACATTTGTCACATCCATGGGGACACATATGATCACCACGATGATTATATCCTTTGTCACAAAGTTCACAGAAGTATATACATCCTAGAAAACCAGTTATACTGGTGATTGTATCATAATGATTGTCTCCATTATAGTATATATGTATCACTTTAGTCTTTCTTGTCATTTTGAATTCAGGTTTGAAGAGAAGGCCATCTTTCGCAAGTTGTGAATGAACTTTGATCATTTAGTCAGGTGCTAACACAGCTTGGATCTTCTTGTATTCGTCAAGTCCACATGGTTTGGTATGTGGAACTTGAGCTCGATCCAACAACTTCTTAGCTTCACTCGTCTGGTAAGACTTGGTAGATCGACGAATATGATTCCATGTCTTCTTCCAGGTCGGGGACTCATCTTTGTCAGCATGACATTTGCCGACAACTACAGCTCTTGCTAAACACATGGAGTCTTCTGTATTGTTGACATTAATCATACTTCTTTTCATCTTTCTAATATTGTCAGAATCAAAGTAGAGGCCATAATTGAGTGGCTTTCTTCCACTTCCAACTGGGAGTCTTGTATGGGTCACTTCCAATGACATCTGGCCATCATCGATTCTGAAGTCTTCATTGGACTGTAATACTTTCTCAATTTCTTGTGACAGGGCTTCTCCAGTTAACGAGGATACATCTGTGAAGGGTATAAATACCCCAAGTTTAAGTCCAGGATGGTAGATACTAACTCGTATTCTATCATTGCCCTGTGCCTCGGTATGTCTCTTAATATCGTCCACCAATTGTTGGAATAATCGTGGTACAAATTCTAATGGCGATGTTTTCTCAGGAAACTTTCTCATGTCCACGCTGTATACATTGGCTCTTGTTCTAAATCGCCTCGACTCCCTCTGTCTTACTGGTTTCAAAGTATAATATTGTTCATATTCTTCATCTTCATCTTCCGTATCAGAGTAATCTACCAACTTAGGTCTCTTAGGCATGGTCTCATCATCCGAACTGGATGGAGTTCTTATTCGCTTCCAATGTCTCTTAGGCATGTTGATTGTTTGGTGTTCAATGCTGAACTATGAAGCTTCAACCTGAAAAACCCGTTTTTATACTGACCCACTGACTTTGGAAATTCCAAACTCTTGTTACAGAGTAATCATGAATCTTTAGAGAGTTGATTACAACAAGACAGTTAGTTTTCTTATGCATTGCTCCTACCTATAGAAACTTTGAAGAAATAGGATTGGGATGTTTCTATGCAGGGCTGAATCCAACTGTACATCAATATAATGTCTAACCAGGCAAAGGGGTACAGGCCAAACCATCCCTTACCCCCTATTGAATTCATTGGCAGTAGGGCTTGAGATGTCATTTCATCTGAATGTTGGGTAGAAGTCAGAACGCCTCCAAAAATGACATATACAGTGTTTGCGGGGACACACAGTGTTTGCGGGGACACTAAACCTCAAATCAAACAAACAAAGTCATGAACATAAGATTTTATAATCATTGATTTTCAAATCTTATTGCCATTGTTAAAACAAACATTGAAAATCAGTGAGATTTTCCGAAAATCGATCCATATATATTTTTGTCTATTAAAACTGAAAGTTCACCCATTCCCTAAAAATATATGGTCAATTTTCCGAAAATCGATCATATTGGCTTTACTCCATTGAATTTGAAAGTACCCTATTCCCTGAAAAAGATTGGTTTTCCGATAATTATAAACAGTGAGAATAAAAAAACAATAACACTTATAACTTTTGACTGCCTTATGCGACTTTTAAAATTCTTGTTTCAGATTAATCATGACTACCTGCTTTATTCTACCCTTGGAAATAACGGAGATGATTTTGACATACAACATGTACAACTGTGGAAAAGGCCAAGACTTTACAGAACTCATTGAAGACAGCTGGTTTAAAATAAGAATGAAGATTTTGAAGAACACTGGATCTCAAATAACTTACCAAGATGAAATGATTCATTTACTATTGCTCATTGATGAACTTCCTAATTTGTCAGATAAGAAACGATTAGAGTTTCATAGACAGATTAGCTGTTTTCATTTTAAACATCAACCGACCCTTAAGAAAGCAAAAAGATGGCTAGTCACATTCTTTAATTTTACCACACGGGACATGCATTATATGTCTGAGAAATTTCATCAACACTTTCTGCATGGTAATGTGTCAACTAGCTTTCTATATAGAGATACGTTTTTGGGATATCTGATACTGAGTGAGGAATATACCAAAGCTCAAGTCAAACAGTTATTCTGTAGTAGGGACAATCCAGATCTTATGATATTACCATCGGGATGTTTGACTTTCAATGACTATTGGTCGGAATATATAAATGCCAAAGAAGGATATAAAGTGACATTAGGCAACGAACAGTTGAGAAAAGAACCTAAGATCTCATTGAAGTTCCCAACTAAATATTCTAATTGCATACTTAACTAAAAAATCATGATTAAGACCATCAGAAAAAGTCTACCTGTATCTTTAGATCAAATTCTGAAATTTGATATCTACAGACTTGCACTTGAACAAACTTCGTCATTAGAGCCAGATAATGTAGATTTCTTGAAAACTAAAGATGACATTCATATTTGGTTGAGAAGATACGATACATTTATGTCTTTTCGACATGAGATGAAAAGAACAGCTTGGCTCATGAGTAACATACTGGATGAGTCACCCGTGAAACTGGATCAATGGCATTTGCATGTAGCTAACAACGATGAGGTGATCAGCTACATTTACAACATGCTAATGGATATTGAAAGAGCTTCATCAGAACAGCCGATGGACTGCTCTGAAAACCGTCATGAGGAACCAATGGAAACTGATATTGACGATTTGATCAAACAGATGGATTCCTTGACCATATAAATTGACTTGATACACAGATCATCATTGCTTCATCAACAACATGGAGAAGAAGTGGTTTGACGTGCCTCTGACACAAGTGATCAAATTCAAACCTTACAGAAGATTACTACTTTGCATCTACATACTGTTTTCTCATGAAGACATTGGTTCTGGAAGAAATCCAGAACCAATTAAACAAACAAGAAACTTTTGAAGATTTCAAAAAATTGTGGTGGACTTGTGCTAAGTACAAACTGTTAGAA
The DNA here is from genome assembly GCA_963580285.1 of Lucinisca nassula. NCBI lineage: Eukaryota > Metazoa > Mollusca > Bivalvia > Lucinida > Lucinidae > Lucinisca > Lucinisca nassula. The sequence continues at coordinate 38,953,015 of OY757021.1, read as the reverse complement.
GATTCAGTTATCACATTTGAGAACTGGAAAAAATCTGTAGCTGACAATCCAAAGGTGATCGAGTTTCTACATTCGAAGACAAGAGGCAAAGGTGATATAAAAGGAAGTGATCTTGAATAGAACTTCATTCTACTTCTGACTACCACAGTGAAAACTTCAAAAATCTTAAACAAGATGGAATACAATAGGGATCCAAGAACAAAGAAATATAGTGATCCTGAAAGTATCTACTACCATTGTTCAAGTTAAAGAAGTTATTGAAACAACAATATGATATCCACCTTCTACGGACATTGGAAAAATCACTCATTGATCAACAACTGATGAAAACGCCCTATGGACGTTGCTTCAGATGTAATGCTACGACACACTGGTCACGAGATTGTACATCGGGGTTCAAGCTACCCTACGGACATTGTTACATATGTGGACTTCCAGATCATTGGGCACCCGAATGTCCACAGAAGCAGTTGATACAAGATGAGTTGGACATACCACCTGCATTACCTACTGAAGAAATATCATCTGATAATCCTCAGGAGATACAGTCTTGTGTCGAGGAGAAACAGTCTTGTGCCGAGGAGAAACAATCTTCTAGTGAGAAGAAACAATCCCAGACTAGTGTTAAGAAATCAAGAAAACGAAAGCGAACAACTTCTAGCACTCGTGGTGTGAAGAAACCAAAGACAAAATAGACATTTGAATAAGATAGTTAAGAAACATAGAGTATTGTATTAAGAATTTTTAAAACACATTAAAAACCGTAAAAGTTTACCAGTCTTTGTTTATTATGAAAAGGTTATTCTTTAACGAAATCCATGGGTTAGCCCTAAAAAGGACTGTTCTTATGTAGCTAGTAACTTAAAAGTTACTAGCCACGGAATGGCTCCACTATAGCGATCGGTTTAATGGTAACCGATCCCACTCCCCTTCTAGCCAGGAACTGCTGGAAAGCCAGTCCGCTTTGTAGCCTCTCCACTTTCTTCCAGTACTCTTCCTCAGTCACAGTATGTTGTTGTCTTTCCACCTCAGGACGGTTCCTTCGGTGGAAGACAACAACATAATGTGACTGAGGAAGAATACTGGAACAATATGGAGAGAACTCAAAAGCAGAAGGGCTTTTATACAATGTAGGAGGATTGACCTACTTTAATCGAACAACCAATCAAATTGGTTAATGAAATAGCCAATCGTGATCATCCTCAGAGAATTCTTCGTCTTTGGTGTAGCAATGATGGTCTATGTTCGAAACATAGATCATTATAGCAAATATCAGACTTAGGAATCTTTTGTATGATCATCAAAAGGTACTCTTTCGAGAATAAGTGGTGGCCCTGAAAAGGGCCATTTGGTCTAGAGAAGCATCAGAGGTTCAGTTCTTTTTGTTCTAGACACTCATCACATATGGACAAAGTCTCGTCTTCAAAGAACCCATCGTCATCATCAGGGCAGTTGTGTTCCTCTCCAACATACCTTAGAATGACGTAACACTTACCACATTCAAGATAAGTTGGAGCATCACACTCACTGCAAATACCAGACTTTGGGTATTCATCCATGGTTATGAAGTTAGTAATAATCATGAATGATATATATACTAGTAACATAGGATTGACCTACTTAAAATGAACAACCAATCAAATTGGCTTAGCCAATTATGATCAGAGAATTCTTCGTCTTTGGTGTAGCAATGATGTTTGTTCTTTCACAACATCATAGCAAATACCAGACTTAGGAATCTTGATCTAACATTATTAAAGGACATTCATTCAAGGGATATGATGGCCCTGAAAAGGGCCGTTGGGATTTGTTAGTCATAAACTAACATTGACAGCAGGTTCTCCCACCGCATGCTGGACATCTTCTGGCCCAGGATTCATATGTTATCCTGGAGCCACTTGTTAAACAGAACGGAGGCTCTGTCGCTTCATTTCCCCAGTCTTCTGTCTGTGTGGTCGCAGAGGGCCCAGGTAGCTCACCATTCCTTTGTTGAGCATGGCTCAACACTGCAGCCCTCTTACTTATCTCAATCACTTGATCCAAATTGTCCAATGAGGAAAACAATGCTTCTACTTCTCGCTTGACCAAATCAAAAGAGACCATCAGGTCTCTCACCCCACTCCTCACAGACTCCGCCTGCTCCTCCAACGCTTTAAAGTAAATTTCACTGTTGTGACTCATCTTCGATTGTACACAGAAGTGCAAGGAACTAGGTCAATGCATTGGTATTTATTCACTGAACACGGACGTGAAAGAAAGTATTTTTGCAAGTAGGTCAATCCCTCTCCAGAGTATAAAAAAGGACTTGACCTACTTTAGATTTCTTGAAAAAAAAAAAAACAATGGAACAGTCAATATCATTCGATGATCTCTTGCAAAATCCAGATCTTTTAACAACCGCTATCAATGAAACATTTGGTAGTGATGCTACCTTACAGCAACAACAATATACAACAATACCATCTAACCAACTTATCTATGCACAGCCCCCAATACAGCAAACTAAACCCCAACCCAAAGTTATTGAAGTCTTAGTGAAGGAAATCAATGAGCTCAAAAATAGAGTCAAACAGTCCATCATCACTGGAAATGAGTCCTATTAGGATTCCACTCCACTTCAATATCGTAGCAAATGAAGATGAACAACTGATGCAGTCATCAGCTATTGGACTTGGAGCTGCTACCAAACCCATACGTAAAAAGAAAACCAGATAAAAGAATAAGATATTCAAAACCCAAACAGCCCTTTTCAGGGCTATCAAACAGTTAAGAAAGAATAGCTATAATGTCTTAAGTTTAAAACAATTATATTACATACAAAATATATCTAGGCACTTTAGCTCAGTTGGTAGAGCACCTGTCTGATAAGCAGGAGGTCATAGGTTCGAGCCCTATTCGTGCCAAAACATTTTTTTTTTCAATTTCAAGTTATTTCCAAAAGAACAACATAATGCCATCTTGTGGTATCCCTCGACCTCTTGCAAGATTTCCATCAAAAGACTAAGTTCTTTCAACTTTTACCATGCCAAAATTGAAACTTTCAGGTACCTGGTACCCATAAATTTCAGGTACCCAGAATTTATGGGTACCAGGTTCTTGTACACAAACTCCAGAGACTAAGTTATTTTCAGGCATAACCATAGGCTAAGTCAATTCAAACTTGGTCCCTATAAATTTCAAAAACTGAATTTCGGAGAACCTGGTACCCATAAATTCTGAGTACCTGAAATTTATTTCGTCAAAAGTTAACCAGGTCATCTACACATTAGACCCAAACTGTATGCCAAATATGAGCCTAGCTTAAGCTGCTCTCCAGATATTTTGTTCACAATGTTTCCCTATAGCCAACATGCATAAGTCAAAAAGGGGGCATAACACCACCAGGACAAGTCCGACGAAAAAGAAAAACAAGAGGCCCATGGGCCTCTAGCTCACCAGAGGTCATGTGGTTTGTACCATATACAGGTATGGCGCCATGTGACAACAATCCCACGAACAAACTTTTCATTGCCTCATCCCATAGAGGCTTTTCATGTAATTTGATTTCAATCAGCACAACAGTTTTAGTGGAGAAGAAGATAACAAGTTTCATGGTCATAGGCTGTTTGGTTCCTGACAAGAAGATTTGTAAAGTGTTAACCCAATATGGGCATGGCGGCCATCTTGGTCATGTGACCAAGATCCCATGAACAAACTTCCTCCCCCCCCCCCCCGCAACCCATGGAGAAGGTTTCAATTGGCCCAGCAGTTTCCGAGGAGAATGAAGTCCTTTGAAAATTTTGACGCGGACCACGGACGGCAGACCACTGCCTATACTATAAGCCCCCAACCCCCACCCAAAGCCTTTGGCTCTGGTGAGCTAAAACCCAGTTATGCCTTTTTCCATATAAAAGTCTAAGTGATCCAATTTGACCTTGACATAAAACAGGTCAAGGTCAACCATATGTCATCATTTGAACAAGCATGGCATGGCCCAAGTCCCAGATGCTTCATACCAAGTTTCAAGGTCATCGGCTATTTGGTTAATGAGAAGATTTTTAAAGGTTTTTACCATATATGGACATGGTGGCCATATTTGTCATGTGACCCAGTCCTTACAAACAAACTTTCGTTCCCCCTTCCCATAGAAGCTCCACATGTAATCTGGCTTCAATGAACTTAGCAGTTTGAGTGGAGACGATTAAAATACTGAATCTGAGCCAGCCAGGACAAAGGTCAGTAAATGACCTTGACCGTTGGAATTGATAAAAGTACATTCAGCTGATTGCAAATATCATTTCTGATGCCACAGGTTACAATGCAATCAGAAAAATCCACTTTTTCCATACACATGTCTAACTGGCCAAATTTGATCTTGACATAAAACAGGTCAAGGTCAACCAAAGGTCATCATTTGAACAAACTTGGTAGGGCCCGAGTCCCCGATGCTGCACCCCAAGTTTCAAGGCCATCGGCCATTTGGTTCCTGAGAAGAAGATTTTTTAAAGGTTTTTACCATATATGGGCATGGTGGCCCTTTTTGGTCATGTGACCCAGACCTTAGGAACAAACTTTCGTTCCCCCTTCCCATTGAGGTTCCACATGTAAATTGATTTCAAACTACCCCGCAGTTTAAGTTGAGAAGAAAGTGACAATACTGAATCTGAGCCTTCCAGGACAAAGGTCAGTAAATGACCTTGAGCTTTTGAATTGTTAACTTCTATTCAACTGATTGCAATTATCATGTCTTATGCCACAGGCTACCATGCAATCAGAAAAAAAACACCGTTTTGCCCTTTTCCATATAAATGCCAAATTGACCAAAATTGACCTTGATGTAAAACAGGTCAAGGTCAACCAAACGTCATCATTTGACCAATCTCGGTAGAGCCAGAGTCCCCGATGCTGCATACCAGGTTTCAAGGTCTTTGGCCATTTGGTTCCTGAGAAGAAGATTTTTAAAGGTTTTTACCATATAATATATGGGCATGGCGGCCATATTGGTCATGTGACCCAGTCTGAAGAACAAACCTTCGTTCCCTCTTTCCATAGAGGCTCCACGTGTAATTTGGTTTCAAGCTAACCAGCGGTTTAAGTTGAGAAGAAGATAAAATTACTGAATCTGAGACTTCCAGGACAAAGGTCAATAAATGACCTTGACCTTTTGAATTGATAGACAGCCATTCAGCTGATTTCAAATATCATTTCTGTTGCCACAGGTTACTATGCAATCAGAAACGGGCCTCCGTGGCCTAGTGGTTAAGAGCGCTGACTCTTGATCATTAGGTCTCTCACCGCTGTGGTTCGAGCCTCGCTCGGGTCACATGTGAGACGCCAAGTTCTGCAACGGAAGGTCAGGTGGTTTTTATCCGGGTACTCCGGTTTTCGGTTAACGATCGGCTCGATATGAGTGAAATAATCTTGAAAGGGCCGTAAAACCAAAACCAAACTATGCAATCAGAAACGTCCACTGTTTTGCCCTTTTTCCATACAAATGTCTAAGTGGCCAAGTTTGACCTTGACGTAAAACAGGCCAAGGTCAACCAAAGGCCATGATATGAACAAACTTGGTAGTGCCCGAGTCCCCAATGCTGCATACCAAGTTTCAAGGTCATCCGCCATTCGGTTCCTGAGAAAAATATGTTTAAATGTTTTACCATATATGGGCATTTCAGCCATTTTGGTCAAGTGATCAAGATCCCATGAACAAACTTTCTTTCCCCCACCCCAAGGAGAACCCACAGGTAATTTGGTTTCAATTGGCCCAGCAGTTTCTGAGAAGAAGTCATTTGAAAAGGCTGACGCAGACGCGGACGCGGACGACGGATCACTGCCTATACTATAAGCTCTCCCGGAGTCTTCGGCTCCGTTTATTTTTCGTGCTCATGCCATTTATGAAATTTCAGGATCCTAGCTCAAGCAATTCTGTAGTTTACCTAGGTGCTTAAAGCGTAACGGACGGACGGACAGAGCAGAACCTTAATCAGGCCATCTACACATTAGACCCAAACTCATCTACGCATTAGACCCAAACTGTATACCAAATAGCATGAGCCTAGCTCAAGCGGTTCTCGAGATATTTTGTTCACAAGGTTTCCCTATAACCACAATGCATACGTCCAAAAAGGGGCATAACTCCATTAAATATTTTCGGAACTTCGTCAAAAGTTAATCAGGTCATCTACGCATTAGACCCAAACTGTATGCGAAATATCATGAGCCTAGCTCAAGGGGTTCTTCAAAAGTTAATCAGGTAATCTACGCATTAGACCCATACTGTATGCGAAATATCATGAGCCTAGCTCAAGCGGTTCTTCAAGGTTTCCCCATAGCCACAATGCATAAGTCCAAAAAGGTGCATAACTCCCCATAGCCACAGTGCTTAACTCGGAAAAAGGTGCGTAACTCCGTTAAAATGTTTCGGAATTTCGTCAAGAGTTAATCAGGTCATTTGCACATTAGGCCAAAACTGTATGCCAAATATCATTAGCCTAGCTCCAGCGGTTCTCCAGATATTTTGTTCACAAGGTATCCCTATAACCACACTGCATAAGACCAAAAATGGGCTTAACTCCGTTAAATATTTCCGGAATTTCGTCAAAAGTTAATCAGGTCATTTGCACATTATGCCCAAACTGTATGCCAAATATCATGAGCCTAGCTCCAGCGGTTCTCCAGATATATTTTTTTCACAAGGTTTCCCTATAGCCACAATGCATAAGTCCAAAAATGTACATAACTCCGCAAGGACAAGTCCGACGGAAAAGAAAAAAAAACACGGGTCCGCTTATTTTTCATGCTCATACCATATATGAAATTCCAAGGTCCTACAGGGCTTTAGGTATTTTTTTCCAACGAGTACAGTACTTATCTTCTTTTAAAAAAAAAAGGAGTTACGAGCAATTTTCAAAGAGTACTGACAAATAAACCAAAACAACTTTATTTTGCAGCCTCCACACAATGTTTTTATTGACTGATTTGTGGCCAGGTGTACTGTTTGTTTTCTTGTATATACACATATTCAATATCTGTGTCTATTAGAAAACAAGCAGTAAGCCTGGCCACAAGTCAGTCAAAACAATGCCATATCAAAATCTCTTCCGAGCAGATTGTTGACACAGAAATCTAGATTTTGGGGTTCAGTTCTCTTAGAGGATAGCAGGACCTCAATGGCTGAATATTGTGGACAAAGAGTTTTTTTTTTTTTGGGGGGGGGGGGGGGGGGGGGGGGAAGGGTGAAATAAAAGAAACTAGAGTATGAGCTTCACTTTATTGTCAAAGATATGGAGTGAAGCTAATATTCTTTCAACTTTATTCCTTTTCCAAACCATATTCTCAAATTCATCATATATTGTCCATGGATATTTATTTTCTTCCACCATTCGATCGTGGGGCCCATCGTGTTTCCTTACAGGCAATGTTACAATCAGAATCAGTTACTGGTTCAAAAATATGTCAGGACCTTTTTCACAAAAAGTGCGGCAGAGACAGGTTCCTGATCATATAACTTAAGGATTGTCTATGAATTATTTTCAGCCCTTTTGGTAGGCTGTTTTGGGGGTCGTCCTCGTCTCATGTTTTGTTAGTATTCACGCTACTTTCGGTTTAGAACGGATTGTAACCGAGGTGGTGTACGCCGTTTTTCGGAGTCGCAGCAACAAAGGACAAGGTTTCCACCGTTTACCGATCGACTTACGCTACAATATTCGGTTCGGTTTAATCACTGACCGAAACAATGGGACGCTATTCAATTCATTCGGATATCCTCTAACTGTTTTCTTTGACGCGGAAAAACAAAATACGCTCTCGAAAAATATTAAATGCGTAATGCTTATTTGTTTTTCATACCTGATACGCACTAGATTTGAAAAAAAGGAGTATCCTCCCGAATATTTTCGTAATTTACGCGGTACGCAGCCTTATCTAAAGCCCTGCCGGGTCCTAGCTCAAGCCACTCTGTAGTTTACCTAAGTACTTAACGCGTAACGGACGGACGGACACGGCAGAAGCAATATGCCCCTCCAACTTCTTCGAAGTTGGGGGCATAATAGAACCAGAAACAATAAAATCTTTGTAAAACTGCCACTTGTCTAGTAAGGTAAATCACGATTTTCTTGTCCTTTTTTATTGGTGTCCACATTTGTGAATGTGTTCTCCTGCAAACTGATCCATTCTTTCTGAAAACAACAAAAAACAAACAAACAAACGAATCTTCCTTGAAGAGAAACGGTGTTCCCAATGTTACTTTCTTCTCATTTGCAAATGGAGACAAAACATTTTCGAATAGTCTCTTCACTGTGTTCTCGTTCTGCTTTAATGTAACAACATTTTCTGGCAAAAGAATCCTTCTCGCGTTCCATCTCTTCCTTCTACAGTAGAACTTTGATGGCTCGAACACCGATGGCTCGTTTACCATGGCTGAGTCGAGCCCATTATTGAGCCCCTAGAGAAATCCTGTACATAAGAAATAGTGGGGCTAATTTAAGAGATTTTCGCTTTTTTACTTGCAAGTGTATTCTGTGTGTACACACAACATACATTTTCATTATAGAACACAGAAAAGATGTCAAAAAGGATCTCCTTATGCCCCCTGGTAGTAACCCTGAGTGGCTTGACCTACCCCTGTCTCGAACAGATTTTCGAGGTCCCAAAGGTGTTCGAGCCACTGAAGTTCGACTGTATTTGTTGTTCTAATTACGATATGTATTTATTCAAATAAAATGGTTTCTGTTAAGTACCCATTGTCTCACTCTGATTTTTCAACGTTTTTTAAACAAAACGGTCAGATAGAGACAAAATATAAAGAAACATTCAAACTGTCTTTTATGCGGAAAATGATCATGATGTTGTAATTTGGAGCACCCGAACTGATTATCAGCAGTGTAAATCCCCTGCAAAGCATCATTAGGAAACATGATATGAGCCCCGCCAAGCGAATTTGTGTCTTCGAGCATTCCGTCATGACAAATTTTAACTGCGCATGCCCAACCATTCAGAGAGCCAGGGATATGGCTTTCTGTCTGAAGGTTCCTCTTGATTCACTGCTTGTATGAGCGAGCAGCGAAGGTTCTGGCGAGACTGCGCGGATGCGCAGGCTCGCCTGAACCTTCGCTGCTCGCATAGGCGATAAGTACCAAAATCGCTTGGCGGGGCCCATATAGTAAACTGTGGTGGACCGTAGTGATTCCTTAAAACGTTGCCACTTTAACTCAGCTATATATTCCATGTATTGTGAAATTTCTGGTGTCATACTCTAACATTCTTTGAGTCCTCTTCTCTGAAACGAATTAAAACGCTTGAATTAGAACAGTTTACTGTTGATATTCAACCTGCCTTCATAGCTGACCCAAAACACGCTTTCTAAAGTGAATGAATCATTTAATTTTCGCCTAAGACGACTATATCGTATACACAACTCCACTTGATGTAGGAGCATTGCTCCATGTATTTGTCGTAGGTTGGATTCCACTTGGTTATCGTTTGACAGTGGTTGAAAAATATTTCATTATTATAAGCTCCTACTGGGATATATTTAGCGGAACCCAAATAAGTCTTTGACCCAGCTTTAAAAGATTGTTGCGTGATATAGAAATGTCAGAGAGCTGAGCTACTCTTATGTTTTGATTCTTGGCGATTTCACCTAAAAGAGACAAATTAGACTAAGCTTGATTTATCGAAACCTCGACAGAACCAAGCACGTAGATTTTGGCCGTGTAAATTGATGTACTCGTAAGCCCCCAAGTGAATATCTTTTTGCTGACCGTTCCAAGGCTGTTCTTCTGTGTGGTTTATTACTATTATGGTTCGTCTTTGCATATATATTGCTCGTATTGTTCGTATATATTGCTAATATCTTTCGTTTGGCCATATTGTGGGAAAGAGGCTGTCCTTTTTCGCTTGTGACGTTTTCATCGTGATGAAAGTTTCAAGTTGTTTTATATTTGCATTTCTTTCCCTAAGGTGTCTTGGATGGGAGGCGTGAGTAATTCTATCGATTCCTGATCATTGCCTTCATTTCTAGACGACGAAAAAAATATATTTTCATCAATAGTTAGAGGGAGTAAATATACCTCATTTGATAAACTAATTAAGATTTCACCATTTAAAACTATTGCTGAAAGAATTGTCTGTTTGCCTGCTCTAGGAAAGGTGATCACACAGTGCTGACTGCTGAGTTATAATTTAAGAATTTTATAGAAGAAGCTTTTACTATCATTTAAAAGAATATTTTCCACAAAGGAAGCTACACAACATGCCAGTTTGGGATTTAGATTTATAAGAATATCACTTGGTCGAAGCAAAGGCCGATTGCTGAAATGAATGAAGATTCCATTCAAAGATATTAATGTCGGTGAGTAAAGTTGGAACAGACATAAAATCTTTGCCAATGTCAAATTCAGACCACAGTCCTACCAGAACTGGTGGGTCGATTGCTCGTTTACTTAAACTAAACAGTGCAGGTTCTGTGGCGTCTGATCTGTGCACTGTTTGCCAAAATCCAGATCGATTTTACAGGTAACATTATTCACGCAATACTGGCCTTTCAACGGTTAGAAATAACATTTACCTGAATTTCGTAAAAATCACTCATAGTCACGTGACATCATCAACGTAAAACAACTGTGCTTAAAATTGATTGAAAATTGTCCCAAAATCAACCCTAAAAGAATAACTATTGAAAGTAATATTGATTTATTTATAGTGTTTACTAGTTACAAAGGAAAAAATAAAAACAAAAGAAAGACCCAGGGAGCGCCACATTCAGAAGTCGCCGCCCACTCTAGAGGAAACATACACAAAACAAGAAAAATCACGAGTGTTTATGAAATGGAAAATCAGCCCTAAAAGCACATATAAGAAAATACCGAGAAAGACCTGGCTACGAAATTGTAAAACAATGCTATGCTCTTTGGGAGCCATGCCAGATCTTCAACTAAGACTTAAACAATATGGGGTGTTCTCGAGATGTCAGATAGAAGTTAAACTGAGGGTTACCAAGAGACGGCAAATGTTTTTAATTTGTATTATTGGTTAGTGTTTGAAAAATTACCAGAACAAGATATTCAAGAATTTGAGGGGAGGGCACTATTGACTAAGGAATAACGGATGTTAAGATTTTGTTTACTTATTTGAGTCGAGGTTTTACGTCCCCGTCAACACTATTTTGGTCATTTTGGAGACGTTGCTTCCAATTTTTGGGACTTTACACGACATTGAGACGAAATTATCTCTCCAGCCCTGTCGTCAAATGAAACGTGTATGGCTTATATGCATTGGACGGTCCGACTCCCTCCACTTTGCCAGGGCAGGCTTAGTCCTTCTAGGCGATTTACCAGAAGTCATGTGCAATCAGTTTCAGTTATGCGTGGAAGCACCATGCAGCCCAGTCTATTTTTCCAAGTCCCGATGGGCGGGGGCGCCTGAATACCTGGTAGATTTTACCCTATTTCTAAACGAGAGAATAGAGGCTAATGTAATGGGATTTTAAAAAGTTACAACGTAAATTAAAAAGTCAAACTTCCTCAACGCCACATCTAATTTTAAAACAGGGGAAAGAGCAATATAAATATACCAGCAAAACTTCGGTTGTTGGTACATTGTTTAAAACAGTTTTGTTTCATTTGAGGTTCAACGTCCCCGTCAACACTGTACATGTCATTTTGGAGACGATGCTTCCAATTTTGTGGGATTTTACCCGACTTTGAGATGAAATGATATATCAAGCCCTGTTGCCCAATAAAATCAATAGGGTATATAAGCATGGATGGTACGACTCGCACCGCTTTGCCTGGGCAGGCTTAGATCATCTGAGCGGTTTACCAGTACACTTGTGCGGTCGGTTTCAGCTCTGCGTGGAAGCATCTTGCAGCCCATCTATTTCTTCAAACCCCTATGGATGGGGGCTCAGCTAGAAACTGTATTTGTAGCCATTAAAGCGTAATAAATTGTTTTCTGAGGTTCACCATGGTTTAGAATCGGGGAGGTCATCTATTCTAGATAGAAAATTATAGAAATCACCGATCGATTATGGAGGAAACTTGGTGAAAATTAACCCATATATGACAATGTAATCCTCCACCAAATAAGTTTGGAGTGGTCCATTTTCAATTATAGGTGTGTCAGGTTCTGTTTAAAGTGATGTACCAAAGTGTATGTTCATTGAGCAAACAGTGTAGACCCAGATCAGACGCCGCGTTCAGTGGCGTCTGATCTGGGTCTACACGTTTGCCAACCTACCAGATAAGGGACTCTAATCATAGATGGATTAATATAGATGTGTGCAAAGGCAGCTTACCTCCGCTAGCACATCATTTTCCAACCTTCCTTTGTCACACGTTTCATAATGGCCTGTCCCAAAGAGAAGTCCAATTACACTTTACACAGGCTTCAGCTTTTATCAGTCAACCTTATGGTCAATGACCCCATAAATTAACAAATACGCCAGCGAGCATGCTACTGCCAACGATTTAGTCTGGCTCCAGACCCTTTCGTTACTTCTTCTCTTTTTCTTTTTTTCTGGAAGGGACATAAAGCTTGCATGGCTTATAGAATTTTGTTTAACTTCAGTCCCTTGGCTAGAAAGAAAGTTCAGGGAAAGGTTAACTTGAAATTGGATTAAAGAGGAACACGGCAGGATTAAATAATGTAAAGAATGAGAAGGATAGATATAAAACAAAAACGACTGGAGCCAGTCTACCAACGATTAAACGAGAAGCATGCTCGCTGGCGTATTTGTCATGGTATGGGAATAGACATGTATGGAAGACTGGAAGTTCTATCTATCGTTTCATACGGGGCTTGAAGTATTAAATTGGCTGCACGATGCTTCCTCGCAGAGCCGAAACCGACCCGCACACGAGTACTGGTAAACCGCTTTGAGGATCTAAGCCTGCGATGCGAGTCGGCCCGTCCATGCTTATAAGTTTCATTGGGCGACAAGGCTTGAGATGTCATTTCATCTCAGTGTCGGGTAAAAGTCCCACAAAATTGGTAGCAACGTCTCCAAAATTACCTTTACAGTGTTGACTGGGACGTTAAACTTCAAATCAAACAAATCTATATTTTCATACATATGCATGCTGAAAACAGAGGCCTTCTCATCTGTCTTCTTACAATTCGATAGATTTAGAAGCTCTTCCGAATTTTACATAGATCAAATGGAAGAGAAGAGGTCACTTGATTGGATAAAGCATTAACGAGATCGAACTAGAATTTGTTTTTCTAAAAAAACACAGATGTCTCCCCCGTTTTTGACCTCTAAGTATGAACATGACATTGGAGGTATTGACCTGGGTCTTGTGTGCAGTACATCATCTAATGAAGATGAACAACTCTGCAAAGTAACTTTAAAAAGTTCATAGAAAAATAAAGTGTGAAAATTTTAATTTTAATTTTACATTGTTAAACGCTGTTTAAAACGGTTCTAAGTTTATCGAACGAAATGTTTCTTATGTCAACCTTTTAAGTATTTTAATGCAATGTTGGAGACAAAAGCTAGATTTTTTTTTTTTTTTTTTTTTTTTTTTTTTGCATCTTCGCTAACTGTATGATTGATTTGCACTTATGTTCACCTTCTGTCACGTGACAGACAATCTTCGGCTTCTGAAATTCCGCTTCAAGCAGAGCTAAATCGAACAAAATAAGAATTTCAGACACCTAACAGAATTTGCATTTCTTTTGCCATCCAGTGGGAGTCGAAACCTTTAACCCGTATACAATTTACACCTTGAACAGTTGTTTGAGATTGGGGTAGTTCTAACCACTGAGGTTTACTCAAAACATCAAGATATGAAGCATATTTCAAGTGACTTAAGGTCATGTTTTCAATTTTCTATAAAATAAAGAATTTTTGTGTGTACACATTCGAATCGCCTCATTGAGTAAATACAACATACCTTGTAAAATAAAATCAAAATAGAAGTGAAGGCAATGATCAGGAATCAATAAAATTAACCCACAGCTCCAATCAGAGACACCAAGGGGAAAGAAGCACACGCATGAAACAACTAGACCACAATTGAAACACCAATAGCGGAAAGCCAAAATGACATGTACTTCACCACAAAATGGCCAATTGGCTATCCAATACAAAATAATTTAAGCGTTACACACACTCAAAGACAAACCATAACAAACACAAGAAATATCTTTAAAAAAGATAAACGGCGTAAGAGATATTGGAATATGAATATTGAAACTATTTTGTGGTTCAATAGGAAAAGAACAACTGTTTTGAAATATAAACTTTATTACGAATTCAAAAACAGTTTAAAAAGTTTTAAACTTGAAACTATTTGAAAATCAATGCCAATCGGGCACGTTTTTGATATAAAAGAGTACAAAGTGTAACACTGTGCAGCCCAATGTATTTTTTCAGGCCCTCCCAACAGAATTGTTTTAACAATATTTGAAGGCCTTCTATTGATTAAACATTGCTGTGAAAAAAAAACAATAAACAAGCAGCCCTCATATAGAAGATTTTGAAAGATTCGGTTGCTATAGCAACAAATGTGATATAAGGAACATAAGCACAAGCAGGCTGATTCTGGTATTCAACATGTTCAATTTGTGTTCTGAGTTTCAACTTTGAAGCCCATATATTTCCTGGGAAAATTGTGACACAAAATTTCAATGGGTTAAATCGGGCGTCCAACTTACAGTTGGCTTACATTTGGACAAGGCCTGCTGTTCTTGCAGCAGGAAAAGGTAAAGGGGGATTGTTGCTATTTCTTCTGTCTCTATACTTCCATTCATTTCCTTCATTCTTCACTTTCCCTCACTTTCATCACCTCTCCTATCTCTTCTATCTCTTTTCTCCCTTTCTCTGGGAGACGACACAAAATAACCCATAAGTGTTGACGTGTCGTTAAACTCAAAACAGTCAATCAATCTATTTCCTAGTTGTTAAGAAGAAACAATAGTATTTATGTTGACAATATTTCTACCAAGCTTAAGGCATAGGCCTAGTTCCTGTTTATTTATTATATGGAATTAAAACATGCGAATTTACGTTCCTTTTTGCACATCATAATTCCGCATATCGGCAAACCCTATGATAGAAACTCATATTGTATTTAGAAAGCTTTAACTTGTAAATTACTGCTTTGTATTTATGTAAGATTTATTTCCCTTGTAAGAAGTAAAATGCATTCACATATGTCAAACCTTTGTAAATCGTACATTTCTTATCTTTAAAGACATAGTTGAGTAAAAACGTACCACAACGATTTGTTAAATTCAGTATTTAGTTATCTTATAAAGCTTACATTATAGCTATTATTTAGCAGTTTAGTTTGAAATTGATGAAATGCAATATGTCATTTTACCGGTACCCTGCCGTAATATGTCGGTGTTATGGTTTCAATGTTGATAAATACTCGTCTATTTATAAATCATAACAAACAACGGTGTTTTTCACAGGTACGTAACGGGTTATATTCTAAAACAAAGCACTTAATTTTGCATTGTTAATTTAATCAGTTGCGTAGCTCTACGAGCGAGGAGCGCCTCAAACGACTGGGTTACATACCTGAGGGTCGCAGGTTCGATCCTCGCAGACAACCTTTTTTTCATAAAGCTATTAAAAGCATGATTTATTTTTTTCTTGATGATTTTTTTTTATAAAATAGTTTCAGAATTTAAATTTTTATTATTTATTTCTTAATTTTCAATTCTGTTTATTATTTTTGTAGTATTATTTTTTCGTGAATGGTTATCTATTTATTTTAAAGTTCAATACATGTCATGCACAATTTTACAGATCAACTTTACATTTGATTTATAATAGTGAATAAAAAAAAACACCAGCAAGTACATGTAGAAGAGAATTGAAATACAAGATGCCATAATTTGATACAATGGAACCTGATTGGCCTAGACCCTATATGTGACATGTGAAAGTAAAGAATAGGCACACCAATAACATGACTTGAAATTAACATTGATTGGACATTTATAATTCAATTCACGTTGATCATACGTTATTTTAACGTTTATCGATTGTTAGTCACAAAACTGCACTTGTCAAAAAAAAATGTTAAAGAAAAAACATCCCCAGGGGGATTCGAACCCGCATACTTCAGCTCTACAGGCCCGTGACTTTACCACTTGGCTAGCGTCGATACACTGCAGGTATGGTATTTTTTAGCCTGATACCATCACATTAATAGGGTGTCACCAAAAATAAAATTAGATCATCCAAAAATAACATATAATTGCGTAGATAAATTTAAAAATAACCTTTATGTACAATAATATTGACAATACCAAACTGACAACTGATGTCGGTTTTACTGTAGGTGTGCGCGAACAGTATACTGTACAGCTTGTTTACAACGATTTTTTTTGTTTTGGTTTTACGGCCCTTTCAAGATTATTTCACTCATATCAAGCCGATCGTTAAGAGGTGGGCGAAAACCAGAGTACCCGGAGAAAAACTACCTGATCTTCCGTTGCAGAACTTGGCGTCTCACATGTGACCCGAGCATGGCTCGAACCACAGCGGTGAGAGACCTAATGATCAAGAGTCAGGGCTCTTAACCACTAGGCCATGTTGGCCCGTTTACAACGGTTTACTTCATTGCAACTATTTTAATGGTATATGTACAGTAAAACCCCGCTATTAAGACCACCTAAATGATTTAAACAGCGTATTGAGAAGGTTTCAGTTATTCTTTCTTTGTGTTTTCTACACCCAGTGTCTCCTAATAAGAGACCACCCTTGGAACTGTTCAAAAGTGGTCTTAAAACTTTGAACAGTCCCAAAAGTGGTCTTAATATAGGAATTTTACTCTATTCAGATCACGCGTATTTTTCCATTGCTCAACATCTGCAGTGCATACTGTACAACTTTTAATAGATAAATGTGACAATTAAGTGAAATTCAGTCACGAAACAACGGAAAATGCTATACTTACCGCTACTATTTGCATACGTTTACACATATTTAACCAATCCAAAAATCGAAACTAATATCTATAAGTAGGTCAAAAGTCGGTCAGAAGTTAGATTTTAATATGTTCTAGAAAGGGCTAATCTTTGGAAGCAAGGAATACACCACAGAACTGGAAAATTTGGAGTGTACATGTTGTCTGGGCCAGACTAGCTAGTTTCGGCCATTTAGGCCTCATCAGTGACCCTCAAATATTTTCAAAATTCCACAGTGGAATCAATGATCCCAACAGACAAGCAAATATAAACTACACTATAATAACTACGAAATACTAAACACTAGAAAAGCCAGAGTATCAAGTTTCAGGTCTGATGGTTCATTTTTTATTTATTTTATTTCATTTTTATTTTTTTTGAAAAGGGTGATATAAATGACAAACACTTCAGTAGTTGCACTTTTGAGAAAAAGAAATATGAACGAATAAATAGAAGCGCAAGTCACATGAATACAAGATTTCAACATCGAAGGCATTTCTAAGAAATTCGTGACAAAAATTTCAGTGTTTACAAGTTGGAGAAAAATAAAATAAACAAATGGAAGAATAAGCACATGCAGGTTGATTCTGGTATACGTCATGATCACTTTGTGCACTTGGTTCCAACTTTGAAGCCCTTATAGTTCCTCAGAAAATTGTGGCACAAATCTTCAATGTGGTAAATTTTGAGAAAAAGAAAAATGAACAAGTAAAGGGTCAAATAAGCTGCAGCCGCCTGATTCTGGTATACAGAACATAATTTTTGAACCACTGTCCACATCTGCACCAAATGGCCCAGTAGTTCCTGAGAAAACTGTGACACAAATTTGCATCCTAATTCTCAATGTTTGGAATTTTGAGGAAAAGAAAAATGAACAAATAAAGCGATGAATAAGCAGCAGCAGCCCTGCTCAAAAACATAGAATGTGGGTACTCGTTAGAACCGCCTCGCCGAGTAATGAATTTCCACCACGAAAACATGCCAATATAATTTTGACACCCTTAAACTCCGCTTTTATATATAAAAAATGGGATTTACAGGGGTATACAGGCTTATACATTATTTTTTTCATTTCTGTTCAAACCATAGAGTATTAGTACTCGTTAGGACCGCATCGCCGAGGCGCTTCTCACGAGTTCCCACAATCTATGTTTTGAACAGAAATATGAAAAATATTACAATTGTTTTATCTGAAAATTTTCATTATTTCTAATTTATTTGAATAGGCTTGTTTTCGTAATGATATTTGACCCTAACAACATTCCGAACTAACCGCAACGTCACCTATGTAGGCCTACTCGCAGGTCTTAACAAAGTGCATTTCAATAGTTAAGCTAATGTTTCCTTTGTTTGCATTTGAAATAAAGGTTCTAATGACTTCTTATGATTATTATTGATAGCAATTAGAACTTATTCGATATCTTCGGTAATAGCGGTTCTTTCATTTTCATTACATGCTGTTTCCTGAGGACACACAAAACTTCACATGCGTAAAAAACCACTAAATAAGCATTTTGTTATTGTATTTAAAAAAATGAAAAAAGAAGATAATAGCTGACACATGAAACATGTTCGTCATGAAACAAATAGAGATTGACCGCTTACATCAACAAGACGAGTTGTAGGTTTCATACCCCTTTTCTATTAACAAACTAAATCAAAGACATTTTCTATCGTACAGATTATATTCACTTACTCATATTTTGATATTACCATTCCTAAAAACGCTTAGGTTTGTGAAATTATGTTAAAAAGAGTTAGGGATCGGGTTTTGAGTTGTGGGTTTTATACTCCATCAGAATTGATTACTGGTGACACGTCCTTAGACAATACTTCACCAGGATTATTTCCTAGTTATGAACAATATTATTTATGTTGCCAATATTTCTACAAAGCTGAAGGCATATTCCCTGTATACTTATTATTTAAATTTAAAACATGCGATTTTACCTTACCTTTTGCACATCATAAAAGACGCAAGCTATTTCCGTATATTATCGACTAAATTGAGAGAAGTGAAGTTGAATCCGCCCATTGAACTTGTTGAGCGCCCCCTTGGTCACTTAGCCTTGCACTGTACAAAATTACAAGCTTGTCTATAATGATTTATTTCATTGCAACTATTTTATTGGCATTGTTTTAGTTAGTAGTGCTTTTTTTTGTTTTTGTAGTTGGCCGGGCTGATCGAGCTTGTCATGACAGTCGGGTTTCCTAAAGTTTTACTTGCTGAAGAGGTGGAGGACGGACGGACGGACTGACAAACGAACGGCAGACGACCAGCCTTTATTTTCGCGTTATGTTTCTGTGGGGTGAAATGGCAGCTATCCCGTCCCAGTCTAATTTATGAGGGAAAGAATTCGCTTCTTGGTTAAAATAGTCAGACAGACGGACATATGAACGGGACAGCTGTCATAATGATCCCAGGTTTGTTTCTCTGGATGTGGTGGTACGGGGTCGGGCCTGAGGAATCAGAAGGTACTATTTCAATATATAATGAATATGACATTACTTAGAATTGATAGAGATTTATATGTTCTTTCAGACTATGTGTGCCCACCTTATTAGGTTGATTAGTAACCGTTCGGGTAGTATATATTTCAAGTGATTAAATCAGCAAGGTGGGCAGAACAATGCATCTATTAGAGAGGTTTAGTTTTTCATGCAACACTCAATTCATAAAAAAATAATACATTCTCAAAAAGGATATTATAAGAAAATTCCATTGTATAAAACATATTTTCATAAGTTATATCAATTAATCATAGATATACCCTTTTTTCCAGTCAAAATAGAAATAATCCTGATGAATGTCATAAAGTGCACCGTCCTTCGGATCGGGACGTTAACTGGAGGCCCCCTGTGCAGGGAGAACCATCCCCTGTGCAGGTTAAAGATCCCTACCGTAATTACATGATTACTGTGTAGGCTTTCATCCTGCAAAACCTGGAGTGTATCTAAAATACCCCTGCGGTAATGGTCAAATGTAATCGACGCAGTATCAGAAGATAGATAGATAGATAGATAGATAGATAGATTTATTTTTTAGAATTTCAAGAGAGGTTAATATGACATAATAACCACATTAAAGTTGCCTATTTTATTATCACTTCCTTTTGCAAACATAATTCCATTTGTGCATTTTATGACTCTGTGACATTATTCCAATAAACAAGACTTACTTGATCATTGCCTTCACATCAGTCTTACCCAATTTCTTTCAAATGAAACAAGCTTTGCAATATTGTAGCGTAAGTTATAATTTGTGGTGAAAAATTGAATATGAAGTCGTATTGTTTATGACACGGTTTAGAGTTTTAATTGACTTATTTCTAATGTAAAGTGAAAAGTCGTTGCAGTTATGAATGGTTACTTTTTTGCAGAAGTATATACATTTTCAACCCATCGCAAATTACAATTTATTCAATCCAGACTAATATCATTTCGTAGGTCAAAGCAACCATATACAGCTACGCCGAATAAACCGCGACAGAAGAACCGCACTGGAACGGTCAATGAAACGAATTCCACTGTGGGGCTTAAATCGATTTTACGCGGCCACAATCCTCGCCCTTATTTCCGTCGCGATTGAGACAAATAATTTTATGCCTAAACAAATTATCTTGAATAGATGGATATCTGGAGTTGTGGCAGAGTTCTCAAGGGACTCCGTAACGAGTTCGAATTAGCCATGGTAACCGAGCCTTGCGTGCTCGAGATTTCGATGTTTTACTGAATATATAATTTAAATGTGAGTCAGGACACGATATAACCTTTAACCTGAGGGCTCGATCTGCCTCTGCGACAAGCAACCTGGCCTTGTGAGAATTGTCTACATGACTGTTTGAATCACCTTACGGATTTGATTCACCATATATAGACTGGCGATGGTCCTCGTCCGCCAGGGATTGGAGAAATAGATTGGCTGCGTGGTAAACTGCTTAGAAGTTTCAAGCTTGTCCATGTAAAGTGGTACTAGTCGAACCGTCCATGCATATAAAACAGAAGTGAAGGCAATGATCAGGAATTGATACAATCTATCCACGTCTCCAATCAGAGACACCAAAGCGAAAGCCACGCGAACATGAAATAACTAGTTCCTAATGGAAACATCACTTTCGAAAAATCGAAAGGACAGTTACTTTCCCGCAAAACTCTCATGATTGGATTCATTGGGCGACAGGGCTTGAGATGTCATTTCATCTCAATGTTGGGTAAAAGTCTCACAAAATTGGAAGTTACGTCTCCAAACTGACCTAAATTGTGTTGGCGGAGACGTTAAACCATAATTCAAACAAACAAATATAGACGGGCAGCACAGAATGTGGCGAATTGGCCACTCTTTCGGGCAGAAAATGCGATCCAGTGAGGTGGAGAAAACGTTTATAATTGGGCGGGTTTACATGTGCAAATGGGCAGATTGCCTGTATACTGAGCATAGCGTTAACAAGTCTATGCAAGGGCGAGCCCGATGTATCCCACCTTATGTAGTGGATATATGATTTTTTTTTATATCGGCAAACAATAAAATCTAACAGTTGAATCTTTAAAATGTTAAAAGAAACAAAGGTCACATTAAAAACCGAATTTCGTTAAAACTGATAAAATTCGTCACTGGGATTAAAACTATCGATTTCATTTCAAACGACTATAGACTTTATGACATGGAACGCAGTGCAAAAAGAAAAATGAAAACTAGAGCTGTCAGTGAAGTGAAACTGACTAGGGCCCCGGCAGCGCTATCAGAGGAGTAAAAATTTGTGGACGGACAGACAGACGGACGGACAGAGTGATTACTATAGGGCACCCACACTTTCAGTGCGGGGCCCTAAAAATGTGTTGATACAGATATACTGATTTCGACTACTGATATGAAGTATATCAGTAGTCGAAAATTAGGAGTGTGTGTGTGTGTGTGGGGGGGGGGGGGAGGGGGGGTTAAGATAGGCAAAATCCAATCCACCTCATTGTAATGCGGCCAGATAGACCATCACGATAACAAGTCCGGAAACGAAGACCCCTCTTAACCCCATATTATATAGGGAAAAGTGGGGTGTAAGGGGGTAAAAATTATCTGCCTTATTTTTGCTCAAAAACATAGATTGTGGGTACCCGTTAGAACCGCCTCATTGAGGCGGTTCTAACGAGCAACCACAATCTATGTTAAACATAGCAATAAGAAAGATGTATCAGTTTGTACCTACTATACGTCATTTCTGACACCATGTTGGGCGCCATTATTTCATACGGACATGTTTTCCTAATGCACATGCGCAAGACCTTTATAAAACAATTTCAGGATGATCTGAAGACATATATAAATCACTGAGATTCACTTCTAACACTGTCTTGAAATGCAAACTTATTGATTCTACATAGTCTTCCGACAAATTTCTTGCAGACAATCTACTTTGTTTAATTACACCGGCCCCGATAGCTCAGTTGGTAGAGTGTCCGCTCCAGAGAACGGGAGGTCACGGGTTCGATCCCGGGCCGCGACATACCAAAGTCGTTAAAACTGGAACTAGCTGCTCCTCGCTTGGCACTCAGATTTACGGGGTAGAGCTAGGACTGGTCGACCCAGTATCAGGATAATGTGACTGGGTGTGGTATCATGTAATGTGTCTGGGACATGATACTTCAGTGAGGCAGCACTATAAAAGTGAGCATTGAGCTCCCTGTCGCAACCAGACACCGTCGTGATATGACTGAAAAATTGTTGAAAGGGACGTTAAACCCGAATACACACGCACACTTTGTTTAATCTTCATCCAATCTTATCTTCTTTTACGCATGCATGTGGTTCCTTTTTCTCAAAAAAAGATGTCTTTCAGTTAAAACATATTCTCTGTTCATCGAAAAATGCCGCGCATGAACTTACATAATAATCAGGATTGCTTTTAACTTATTCAGTTCTAGGTTCGATTCATTTGTTTAAATGTCACCTATTAACGTCTCGGGCCAAGACCGGTCAAATCCAGCGCTCTCGAATTCAACATATAATCATTCAAGGTTTCAAAATATAATTCATCGGTCATTTGAATAGATATAAGAAATCAACAACATGTATACATCATCCATCACTCTTGTCGAATTCGACAATGTCCACAATGATATGATACAGTCACAGAAAATGCAAGGGTGATGGGTGTATTTTCTGCGAAGTCAACCCTTTCCGACAATCGGCCAAATCCTGAATAGCCCTCCAGCACATGAGTACAGTCCAGTGTTTACAGATAACCTGTTATACACGCAGTCAGGCATCACAGAAGCAAGACATATCAGGCGCGCATATGAATGTGCGCGCGGTTTAACTATATTGGTCACGCGGACAATCGCTCGGCTGGGTCGAGTGATAAGCAATCGACCCAAAAAATACGATTGGCAGGAATGATAAGCAATGCACGTTTTCCTGACTGTTGACGTATAAACGAACGACCATATAAATGAATCAGACAAGTTCCGCGTATATCTATATTTATCTAGGGCTCGGCAATTTTCTTTCGAGAAGATTTATTTTGATTTTTTTTTCCGCGGTCATTCTCTCCCATTGGCTGATACAAGAATGTCAGTTGTCAGTTTTGCCCAGAAGGTTTTATTAGTTCGTAAATTTCGATTTTGTCTTGACAAGAAATATTACCAAATACACGTCCCGTCTTTTGCAATACAAATCAGGGTGTTTATTAAATGAACTGAAATCGGTGATCATTAGGCACGCCCACGTGAATCTAGATTTTTAGCTCACCTGAGCACGAAGTGCTCAAGGTGAGCTTTTGGGATCGGTCTTTGTCCGTCGTCCATCGTCCGTCGTCCGTGCGTCCGTGCGTCCGTGCGTCCGTGCGTCCGTCGTCAACTTTTGATTTAAACAACTTCTTCTACAAAACTGCTGGACAGATTTTGATCTAATTTCACAGGAATGCTCCTTGGGTGATCCTCTACCAAAATTGCTCAAACTATTCTGCTCGGGTGAACAAGATGGCCACCAGAGCTAAAAATAGAAAAACCTTTAAACGACTTCTCCTGCTTAACCAGTGGATGGATTTTGAATTTATTTCACAGGAATGTTCCTTGGATGACCTTCTACCAAAATTGCTCAAAAAGTTCCGCTCGGGTGAACAAAATGGCCGCCAGAGCTAAAAATAGAAAAACCTTTAAACGACTTCTTCT
The DNA here is from genome assembly GCA_963580285.1 of Lucinisca nassula. Taxonomy (NCBI): domain Eukaryota; kingdom Metazoa; phylum Mollusca; class Bivalvia; order Lucinida; family Lucinidae; genus Lucinisca; species Lucinisca nassula. The sequence goes on along the minus strand of OY757021.1, from coordinate 38,928,946 downwards.
CCTTAACCAGTGGATGGATTTTGAAATTATTGCACAGGAATGTTCCTTGGGTGCCCCTCTACTAAAATTGCTCAAACCATTCCGCTCGGGTGAACAAAATGGCCGCCAGAGCTAAAAATAGAAAAACCTTTAAACGACTTCTTCTCCTTAACCAGTGGATGGATTTTGAATTTATTGCACAGGAATGTTCCTTGGGAGCCCCTCTACTAAACTTGCTCAAACCGTTCCGCTCGGGTGAACAAAATGGCCGCCAGAGCTAAAAATAGAAAAACCTTCAAAGGACTTCTTCTCCTTAATCAGTGGATGGATTTCGAAATTACTTCACAGGAATGTTCCTTGGGTGACCCTCTACCAAAATTGCTCAAACTGTTCCGCTCGGATGAACAAAATGGCCACCAGAGCTAAAAATAGAAAAACCTTTAAACGACTTCTTCTCCTTAACCAGTGGATGGATTTTGAAATTATTGCACAGGAATGTTCCTTGGGTGCCCCTCTACTAAAATTGCTCAAACCGTTCCGCTCCGGTGAACAAAATGGCCGCCAGAGCTAAAAATAGAAAAACCTTTAAATGACTTCTTCTCCTTAACCAGTGGATGGATTTTGAAATTATTGCACAGGAATGTTCCTTGGGAGCCCCTCTACTAAAATTGCTCAAACCGTTCCGCTCGGGTGAACAAAATGGCCGCCAGAGCTAAAAATAGAAAAACCTTTAAAGGACTTCTTCTCCTTAACCAGTGGATGGATTTCGAAATTACTTCACAGGAATGTTCCTTAGGTGACCCTCTGCCAAAATTGCTCAAACCGTTCCGCTCGGGTGAACAAGATGGCCGCCAGAGCTAAAAATAGAATAACGTTTAAACGGCTTTTTCTCCTTAACCAGTCGATGGATTTTGAAATTATTTCAAAGGAATGTTCCTTGTGTGACCCTCTACCAGAATTGCTCAAACCGTTCTGCTCGGGTGAACAAAATGGCGGCCAGAGCTAAAAATAGAAAAACCTTTAAACGACTTCTTCTCCTTAACCAGTGGATGGATTTTGAAATTATTTCACAGGAATGTTCCTTTGGTGAATCTCATCAAAAAATGCTCATACTGTTCCGCTTGGGTGAACAAAATAGCCGCCAGAGCTAAAAATAGAAAAACTTTTAAACGATTTCTCCTCCTTAACCAGTGGATGGATTTTGAAATTATTTCACAGGAATGTTCGTTTGGTGTCCCTCTACCAAAATTGCTCATACTGTTCAGCTCGGGCGAACAAAATGGCCACCAGAGCTTCTCCTGCTTAACCAGTGGATGGATTATAAGCCCTTTGGCAAAAAACGGCCCCGCCCCAGGGCCCACTGGTTTTACATAGGCTTATATAGGGAAAACCTTTAAAAATCTTCTTGTCTGAAACCAGAAGGCCCAGGTCTTTGATATTTGGTATTTAGCTTTGTCTAGTTGATCGCTACCAAGATTGTTCAAATTATAGCCTTGGTGCCAAAAACAGCCAAACCCCGGGGCCCACTGGTTTTACATAGGCTTATATATGGAAAACCTTTAAAAATCTTCTTGTCTGAAACCAGAAGACCCAGGTCTTTAAAATTTGGTATGAAGCTTCTTCTAGTGGACCTCTACCAAGATTGTTCAAATTATAGCCCTGGGGCCAAAACTGGCCCCGCCCCGGGGCCCACTGGTTTTACATAGGCTTATATTGGGAAAACCTTTAAAAATCTTCTTGTCTGAAACCAGAAGGCCCAGGTCTTTGATATTTGGTAAGTAGCTTCGTCAAGTGGACCGTTACCAAGATTGTTCAAATTATAGCCCTTGGGCCAAAAAATGCCCCCGGGCCTGGGCCCACTGGTTTTACACAGGCTTTTATAGGGAAACCTTTAAAAATCTTCTCGTCTGAAACCAGAAGGCCCAGGTCTTTGATATTTGGTATGAAGCGTCATCTAGTGGACCTCTACCAAGATTGTTGAAATTATAGCCCTGGGGCCAAAAATGTCGCCGCCCAGAGACCCTTTGGTTTTACATAGACTTATAAAGGGAAATTTTTAAAAATCTTCTTCTCTGAAACTGCAAGGCCCAGGTCTTTGATATTTGGTATGGAGCTTCATCTAGTGGACCTCTACCAAGTTTGTTAAAATTATAGCCCTGGGGCCACAAATGCCCCCCACCCCGGGGCCCTTTGGTTTTACAGAGACTTATATAGCCTGGTGAATAGACTTATGTAGGGAATATCTTTATAAAAATCTTCTTCTCTGAAACAGCAAGGCCCAGGTCTTTGATATTTGGTGTGTAGCGTCATCTAGTGGACCTTTGCCAAGATTGTTCAAATTATAGCCTTTGTTTTTGTTTGGTATGAAGCTTCACCTTTAAGACCTCCCTCAACATTATGCACATTAAGGCCCTCCCTGGGGCCCACTTGTTACACTATGGATCAGGTGAGCGATCCAGGGCCATCATGGCCCTCTTGTTGTTCTTGGCACTTGAAAGATGTTCTGATTAAAATATGTCGTATTTTGTTTTACTTCTGCCCAAAACATAGCTTGTCGGTGTTCCTTAGAACCACCGTTCCAATGAGTACCCACACTGTATGTTTTTGAACCAGAATAAGAAAAAATAACCTGTATCCTTAACCATTTCAGTGCCAGAAACCCCTAAGTGGGTACCTTGGCAAACAGTGCAGGCCCAGAGAACGCGGCGTCTGATCAGGGCCTCCACTGTTTGCAAAATTTTCAGCCATTCTCGGAATAGATTTTGAAGAAAATACAATCTGAAACCCCTATATTTTGAAATGAACTCCTGCTATATATAAGGAGGAAGATTCCATTTGGTACAAAAAGGGTTAAAATCCAATGTTTTCCCATAAAGGGTTTCATTGCTTGGACTTGATAACGCGACAACGGTTTCGAATGAAAGCACCCATGATTTTCGTTATGCATCACTATTTGACAGTTAAGGCTTAAGGGTAGGCAACTCCTGCAAATGTTTTGTCTCCCATGTCAATAAGGTTTAACTCTTAAAGGAAAGAATTTGCTCCTGGGGAGCAAATTCTTTCTTCTAAGAGTTGACCACTTTTTCCGTGGGACGGACTTTACAGAAAAGCGAACAAGAAGCCCCGAAAGTTGTCTCCCCTTGAAAAATGGTGTAAAAATCTTCCAGGTGTATGCATTCCCCTTAAACGGACAAAAGTACGTAATTTGAACGAGTTAATATATCTTCAAACAAAATACGTTAGACACAACTTACGAGAAAATATGTACATTGTACGAGATTTTAATCAGTATTCATGTTCTCAGTATTGTTTATAAATCTTCCTTAAAAGCACATGAAATTTGCTTTTAATGAAATAATGCAGAAGTGCATGAAATCTTCTTCAAATTGATGAAATCAAGCTAGAAATCCAATAAAATCTTTCCGAGAATTTTAACCGTAATATTTCTTAAAAGCCTTTGTCTAACCGGCATTCTTAAAATTGTAAATTTCATTGCGTTAAGAAAATCCTACTAAACTGCACTTTATTGAAGGGTGGTTGAAAGATGGAGAGTGTGGGTTCATACATTAACTTGCTGAACCAGACTCTGCTAGGGCAGAGGAACTGGTTGCTCAATTCAATGATGCGCTCAACAAAATTGAGTTCAAGGAGGTTTCATTAACTGGAAGACTGACCACTTTCATGGATAGTACGTGTATTGTTTGCGTCGCTGCGGACAGTGATCAAGTTACTTTGAGGCGGGAACCTTTCCAAAGTTTAAGGGCCTGATGAGCTTCATCCTGAAATCCTAAAGGAACTAGCGAACGAACTAGGTCCAATATTTGCACATTTATTTTAACAGTTTCTTGATACGGGTGAAATCCACAAGGAATGGCTTCTGGCGAACACGTGACCAATAGAGCACTTGCTCGTTATTTTCGAACTGTGTCCCTGATATGGAACACATAAATTGCTTTGCTCCGATATCATTAGATGAACATAAACTTTTGTCAGAAAGGTAAAATACATTTGGGAAAAGGCACAGTTGTAACTCGGTTGTGTAAACATTTATCTAGATCTCGAGAATGCCCATGAACTACTTAAAATCAAATTACTTGGATATGGCATTTGCCGGAAGACACTCAAAGGGAGAAACAGCGAGGGGTTGTTAATTAATGGCGAAACTTCGGAGTGGGCTCCAGGTTTGTCTGGTGTCAGAACAGGGATCGTTCTTGGTCAGTTGGCGTCCTCCTTTTACATTAACGACATTTCCACTGGCATTGACTTAGACTGTGTTTCCTGCCGGGAAATGAGGGATGTAGATGACTCACTGAACTGTCAGAAGGGACATAAATACATTAGCAATGGGCTATGTGATTCCATCCCGTTAAATGCAATGTTATGCAGATAACTTAGAAGAGAACTCAAATAACGGAGGCTTCTTATACCATAGAGGGATCACTCCTCGAAAATATAGATTTGGTAAGACAACAAGTCACGACTTTAAATGGAATACACATATCAGCAGCATGTGTACTTAGACAAACTGAAAAATTGGTTACCTGGTCAGTGTCCTCAGCATCACAAAAACACGTCTATCTAATTTTGACCCGCTTGAAACCCACGTTTATATTGAAAAACTGGGGTTTCCGGAGGTAAACCTTATTTTTCTTATTTCTGCTCAAAATATAGATTGTGGGCACCCGTTAGAACCGCCTCATCGAGGCGGTTCTAACGAGTACCCACAATCTATATTTTATCACAACTTTTCATCCTAAAATTTTCATTTTTTCGGCGATAAAGGTGGCAATGTATTTGTATAGGCGTGTTTGCGTAATGGGGTAAAAAAGAGACGGTTACAAAGGACTTGTTCGCCCAATCTTGCAATCTGGCAGCTGTCCTTCAAAATGACATTGACAAATTTCAGACCAGAGCTGCAAGATGTGTAACTACCAATTACTGCTTTGAAATTGGGAGTATGGCTGGAATAAAAATTAAGTCCGAATTCCCTAAAGAAAAGAGAGGCCTCAGTAGGCTTATACTTGTTTGTTTTGGAGTTTAACGGTCCAGTCAACACTTTTTGGTCACTTTTGAGACGGTCAGTTTACCTATCCACACTTTTCCTGGACAGGCTTAAACGTAGGCGGTTAACCAGTACAACACACGTTCTTTATCCAGAAACTGACAACCACCCTTCTTGAATCAGCGGAATGGAGAGAATGATCGTATGAAAGGATACTGCCGACCCCGGCAGGTATCAAACCCGCGTCCTCCTGGTCACCAGTCAGACGTGCATCCGACTGACTTACCGGGGCCGGCAGCTTATACCGGTAGGATGCAAAAATGTTTAAAGGGTGTCGTCAGCGTTCCAACATATGACCTCACACGACCCCTCTCCCCACCCCCAATTAGGCGCCGTAGACATCAACAACTCAATAACTGATATTTACAAAGAATCCTACTGGGGATTGTAATTTTCTAAATAAAGCACTGAGAATACTCTGATCGCACTGTGAGGATGCGCAGTTTGATTAGAACCTTATCTTGGTGCATTATGCCCTAAGGCCTCTTTTAAAAGACCAGGATGTAAAAGAAACAAGATATAAAGGACTTGTTCGTCCAATCTTGGAATCTGGTAGTTGTGTCCGAGATCCGCTGGGAGTGGTCTTTCAAACAGAAATAGAAATTGTTTAAAATGTAGCTGCTAGATTTGCAACTAGCAATTGCTGCTTTGAAACTGGGATTATGCCTGGATTACCATAAAAAATAAGATGTGAGTCCATCAAGAAGAAAACGTGAAGAGACAGTAGGCCTGTGTTATTGTGCAAAGGTCTAAAGGGTGCCGTGAGCATTCCAACAAATAGTTTGATGCTCTAGGAATCATCACTCATTGGCATTACAGACACCTACTGCAAGAACTGACATTTACAAAGAATCCTTATTTTCTCGGACCATTAGAGATATGAGCTGGCTACCTTAGACCCCTTTTAGAAGACTAGGATGTAAAAGAAACAGCGGATAAAGGACTTGTTCGTCCAGTCTGGGAATCTGGTAGTTGTGTTCGGGATCCGCAGGGAGTGGTCCTTCAAACAGCAATTGAAAAAGTTCAAAATATAGATGCTAGATTTGTATCTACCAATTACTGCTTTGATACCGGGATTATGACTGGAATTCTGTAAATAATAGGACGGGACTCCAGCAAGAATTCCATCAAGAAACGGGCTTGTAATAATAGGCTGGTCCATCGGAGTCTAACTGTTGGTTTTCTTTTGCTCCAACATTTCAGTGGTTTCTTGCTATCGAGTCCTCACTGTTGTTTCATCTGTGTGGTTGTTTGATTTTTGTGTTCACGGAGATGTTCCACTGATGAGTTAGGAGGCCTTCATGCGGACTGAACAAAGTAAGGGCGAGGATTGTGGCCACGTAAAATCGATTTAGCCCCCCCCCCCCCCAGTTGAGTTCGTTTCCGCTGACCGTTCCAAAGCGGTTCTTCCGTCGCGGCTTATTAGCTCACCTGAGCCGAAGGCTCATGTGAGGTATTAGTATACCACGAGCCGGCGTCCGTCGTCCGTCGTCGTCCACACTTTCAAAGAAGTATATCTCCGGAACCAGTGGGCCAATCTTGATCAAATTTCATGTGAAGCATTATCAGGTAGGGGGAAAGGCTGCATACTGTTTTCGGGCAGATCGGATTGGAACTCTGGTTGCCATGGCAACAAATAGCTCCCATAGACTTAACATAGGAAAAAGTTTGTCATCACTCTAGCTCCGTCAATTTTTTTCTGATCGACTTCATTCTTGCAGATAACGAGGACAGGCATGAAATCTCGATCAAGTTCGATTTTGGGCTGAATCGGATTATTCACTCAGGAGTTACGTGCCCTTGAGCGTTAGGAAAAAGCTTGTCATCACTCTAGCTCCGTCAATTTTTCTCTGATCGACTTCATTCTTGCAGATAACGAGGACAGGCATGAAATCTCGATCAAGTTCGATTTTGGGCTGAATCGGATTATTCACTCAGGAGTTATGAGCGTTGAAAAAATTGCCTATTGACTTAACATGGGGAGAATGTTGTCATCACCGTAGCTGCTTCAATTATTTTCAGATTGGCTTTATTCTTGCAGATAACCAGCACAGCCATGAAATCTCGGTCAAGTTCGATAACTGGCAGAATCGGATCATTCACTTAGGAGTTACCTGCCCTTGTGTGTTTTTGCATTAGGGTTAATGGGAATTTCAAAAATGTATATCTTAAAGACTACTTGGCCAACTTTGATCAAATTTCATGTGTCGCATTATTGGGCAAGTGAAAAGGCTTCATTAGGTTTTCAGGCAGATCTGAGTGGAACTCTGGTTGCCATGGCAACATCTAGCTCCCATAGACTTCACATAGGAAAAAGCTTGTCATCACTCTAGCTCCGTCAATTTTTTTCTGATCGACTTCATTCTTGCAGATAACCAGTACAGGCATAAAATCTCGGTCAAGTTCGATTTTGGGCCGAATCAGATAATTCACTCAAGAGTTACGTCCCCTTGAGCGCCCGAAAAATTGCCTATCGACTTAACATGGGGAAAATGTTGTCATCACTGTAGCTAGTAACGAGGACAGGCATAAAATCTCGGTTAAGTTCGATTTTGGGCAGAATCGGAATATTGACCTCGGAGTTACGTGACCTTGAGCGACAAAAAATTTGCCCATAGACTTAACAAAGACTTAACTTAACTTCGCAGTTAATAGTTGTGACTACGATAGCGACTTGAATTTTTTTCAGATCAGCTTCAAACTTGCAGGTAACGAGGACAGACATAAAATCACGGTTAAGTTCGATTTTGGGCCGAATCGGATTATTTGCCTTGGAGTTACCTGCCCTTGAGCATGAAAAAATACGTTGTGACCACGATAGCAACTTTATTTTTATTCAGATCAGCTACAAACTTGCAGGTTACGAGGACAGGCATAAAATCCCGGTTAAGTTCGATTTTGGGCCGAATCGGATTATTTGCCTTGGAGTTACCTGTCCTTGAGCATAAAAAAATACGTTGTGACCACGATAGCAACTTTATTTTTATTCATATCAGCTTCAAACTTGCAGATAACGAGGACAGGCATAAAATCTCGGTTAAGTTCAATTTTGGGCCGAATCGGAATATTGACCTAGGAGTTACGTGACCTTGAGCGACAAAAAATTTGCCCATAGACTTAATAAGGGAAAATGTTGCGACTTCGATAGCGACTTGAATTTTTTTCAGATCAGCTTCAAACTTGCAGGTAACGAGGACAGACATAAAATGTCGGTTAAGTTCGATTTTGGGCCGAATCGGAATATTTGCCTTGGAGTTACCTGCCCTTGAGCATAAAAAATACGTTGTGACCACGATAGCAACTTTATTTTTATTCATATCAGCTTCAAACTTGCAGGTAACGAGGACAGGCATAAAATCTCGGTTAAGTTCGATTTTGGGCCGAATCGGAATATTGACCTCAGAGTTACGTGACCTTGAGAGACAAAAAAATTTGCCCATAGACTTAACGTAGGGAAAATGTTGTGATAGAAATAGCGACTTGAATTTTTAGCTCACCTGAGCCAAAGGCTCCAGTGAGCTGATAGTATACCAAGGCTCCGGAGTCCGTCGTCTGTCGTCCGTCCATCCGTCGTCCACACTTTCAATGAAGCATATCTCAGAAGGCAGTCGACCAATCTTGTTTAAATTTTATGTGTAGCACCATTGGGCAAGGGGAAAGGCTGCATTAGGTTTTGGAGCTAGTCTGGTTCATTTGTTCCTTCATTCTTCTTTCTCTCCATATAGAGATAATAGACCAATGTTAAATTTTTAATCAAAGATTTCTCAGGAACTATAAAAGCTAGAAGCATCAAATTTGGTATTCAATAGAATAATGATGACTTATTTTGTGTAAGAGACATTGGGCTTTCTCAGCTTATTTGTTCATCTGTTCTTTCATTCTTCTTTCTCTCCATTTTGACCAATGTTAAATTTTCGTCAAAGATTTCTCAGGAACTATAGAAGCTAGAAGTCTCGAACTTGGAATGCAATGCAATAATCATGACTTATATCCTGTAAGGGTCAATGGGCTGGATTCTATTAGCAGATTTAGTAGTCAAGTCTGTGAATTGTTAAAACTTAAGTTCCTCAGGTGAGCGGTTTAGGCTCATTGAGCCTCTTGTTTTTGTTATGGTTTGTCTTTGAGTGTTTGTGACGCTTATATTTTATTTTATTATTGATAGCCTATTGGCCATTTTGTGGGAAAGTCACTGTCCTTTTGTCTTTACGCTGTTGGTGTTTCCGTTGGAGTCTCTTGTTTCATGTGTGTTTCTTTCCCTTTGGTGTCTGTGATGGAAGCTGTCGGTTAACTGTATCGATTCCTGGTCATTGCCTCCACTTCTATGTTGTACTATTGTCCAAAGGTCTTGAGGGTGCCGCCAGCAATCAAACAAATAGGTGCTCTAGAAATCATCACTCATTTGCGTTCCAGACCCCTACAGCAAGAACTGACAGTAACAAAGGATCCTTCATTCCTCGGACTATTAGAGATTGGAATCCTCAGCTGAAGGTGTAGAGAACAACGAAGCTAAGTTTCCCGCATCACAGTCCTGGTGAATGAATGTCATTTAACGTGTCAACGGTTACAATTCTGATTCTTTTGTGATTCAATTAATCAAGTTTGCAGAATATAGACTTGCGGAATATAGACTTCCCGGTGTACAGATCACTGGACACCCATAAAGCATCCAAATCACAGGTGTTTGAAGTTAATATTTACAGATTTAATAGTAGGACACTTCGCAGTTAATATTTTGTTTTCTGCGTTAATATTTATGTAAGCAACCATTTTTGATGCAGAAATTGGGGTCTTAGTAAACACTGGGAACCTATTTTTTCCGCCGCTAGCTTCAAAGTCATAAAAGATACACTGCTTATATCTGCAAATCCGTTAATTCTGAAAAATATTGCTTTATCCAGCTGCTGCCGCCATCTTGTTTGTTTACATCTTTGCAGACCGCGACCTTATTGATTGAATTTTTGTACGTTGATTAGTTAACCAATCAAATCGCGAATCAGGATTTACTGCAGTACCAAAAACATGGCGGGCGTATGTGACAACTGGTAAAAGGTAAATTTTGCAAAACAAAATCATGAACTGCAGCATATCTACGCTACATACGCAAACTTTTGAAGCGGCGGAGAAAAAAAACCTTGCTTTAAAGATCTCCAGAGCATATTTGCATGTGTGAACTGACTTTTGATACAGAGAAAAAGGATACAGAAACAATCCCATAAGCCGATAAGTGTCCATCCTTCGATTTCTTACAAATCGTTGAACAAGATTTGAGAAAATAAACGAGCAACAACTTCAAGCTCCTGTGATCCAAATATACGAGGTATATAAAAAATAAAAGCCGAAGTAGTTCGAATAAAGTGCCGCTAGAGGTGCATGCTGCTAATCAGCGGTAGATGCACAGCGGGCACTATAACATTTTTGTATCGGACCGGTCCAGTGCCCGCTTCGGAGATTACCGGAAATTTGTTACTGCCAATTAGGATTAATTCACTTTTTAATATTATGATTAGTATTATTTATTTATTTCTGGTTGTTGCTCTGTTGAATTCCGGGAAACCAGCCTGACAACAACACGTCCTTCATCTTTCGATTGTCGTATGTTTGTGGTGTATTGTTTTGCAGTAGTTGTTCAATGCACTAAAAGCAATAGAACATATCAAAGTTTATGGACTGCCCTCGGGTCAGGGCCTGGACCGCCGGGTTGGTATAGCCCGAGCCTGCAGCCTGCGGCGCGGGCCATATCAACCCGACCGTCCAGAACCTGGCCCGTCGGCAGTCAATAAACCTTGATACTTATGCTTAAATATAGATTACAAAGAGAAGAAACCGACTTCGGTTCCCCATTTACTGATGCTTACTCTGATCACTAACAATGCGTTTATTTTCATATATGACCCGTCGTGGGAAAAAAGGCCTGACTGGTGTCTGAAAGCGCTAGTAATAGTTCGTATGTCATTACTGACAATAACTTATCTTAATCAAATGCGAGAAATGCTACCGTTTGTATCTTCAAAGATTGGTGATGATATCAATTCTAGCTCTAAATCAAAGGAAGAAAATGTGAATTAAATTAGATATAATATAGACGCCCATGTAAGAACACACCTTTTCAAACCGGATATAGACACCATCCAGATATCATTCAGTAGAGAATATTAGACACCAGGCTGAATGAAATATAGCGACAGGTAACCACTTTATTTGCATAAAAATTAAAAATAAATGCTTATATAGGGGTACGTTTGTTTATAGTGCTAATTGAACGGAAACATTCAAAGATTTCCAAAACAGATGTGAAGGCAATGATCATGAGTCAATGCAATTAACCCACAGCTCCCATCAGAGACACCAAAGGGAAAGAACACAAACATGAAACAACTAGACCCTAATGGATACATCAATAGCGGAATGCCAAAAGGACAGTTACTTACCCCAAAAAATGGCCAATTGGCTATCCAAAACAAAATAATATAAGGGATACACACACTCAAAGACAAGATATGATTAATTATACCGTATATCATTTGCATAAATTTGCATCCTTCATGCAAAACAACTATATTTGTAATTCAATTATAACCGATTTTCAAAAAGCAAGATATGTTTGAAATCGAAGGACAAAATCTTTTACAGATGTTTCATCTAGATGAGTGTACTTATAACAAACTTTTCTAAATTTTTGCAAGCGTTTTTTTTTTTTTTTTTATGTAAATAAGACCGATTTCTTATCAACCCAAAAATCAGTCCAGTGTCTAACATTCCAAGCCGATATCTGAACGATGCCTGTTTCTTATTGGAGTCATACATCAGCACTCTCAGACACCCAGCATGTCCTCTTCATTATAACGGGTTACGTGTTTTTTTGGAGAATCATTCTGCTACCTCTGAAATGTCAAGAAATCAAGGTAATCTCATTTGCAAATGTTTCAGTTTTCTTGCCTGGCGCTTGGCACAAATTACAACCTATCCATTTTAATTCATTTTAATAGTTTTCCTAAGCCTTCCAATTCTTATCGATTCCTTTTACACCGATTTCATTCGTGTCTCATAGCAATACCTTACTTCATGCGCTCCGCCACGCGAAAAGGGCACTCGAGCTTGTGCTCACAGCGAAAACAATGTTCAGCCTCCATACTTACCAAGCCAGAATCATTTCCGTTCAACATGAAGAAGCTTTGTGCCAGTTGGCATCCATATAGCGCAAAGCGAAGACTCTGATCAGGCTCTGCGTCTTCGCTATACACCCATTTCTGATGATACCGTTTCGTTTGGCGTGACCAGTATTTCGGATGAAACATAGATAAAAGGTCTTTCAGACAAATAGAAAAATGTCCTAGCGCCGTTAAGTAAAGTACGTTGTTTCCTATTAGCTGATTGAATGATGAGACTTTTCCAAATAAAACCAATATAAATGTGTCTGCCTGTAAAGCCTAATTGCTAATAATTGTTTAAGATACATTTTATGTCATGTGCTATTATTTGGCGTTTTGCTCCGTTGTGCATGTCATACCATGTTTTCCTTACTAAAAATAGCTGTGCTTCTGCTAATAAGCCGAACAAAATAGGGTAGGTAGGTCAAAAAACTTTTTTTTATTATTATTATTCGTCAACTTTTTTATTATTGTATTACCAGAAAAGATTCAAATAATGAGGTTATGAAGATCAAGGAGCAAAACTGATAGGACTTTAAATGTTAGTTTTGCTATTTTGACAGTTTTTGTGTCTGCTAGAGTAGGTAAGGAAATCTTTTTTTATGTTTTTTTTTTTCCTGGAAGGCTATAAAAAACTGCAGGATCGGCGCAAAAAAATCCGGGTCGGTCGGATTAGCGGAATCACAGGCATATTTTATGCCTTTTTTGCCGAACACGACACCTCCTACCTTTGGACTCGGTGTAGACCCAGATCAGATGATATCTCCTGACTTCGTCCGAAAATCGCACAAACCACACTGTCTATCCCTTCCAGCCAATGACGTGTCGGTTAAGCTACATGCCTCATAAACACAGTGGTCGTGAGTTCGATTCTGGGATTCTCCAGACTTACACAGAAGTCCCGTCTCCATCATGTGCTAAGTTGTTGGTGGGATGTAAAACAACACGCGCATGCACGCATATGAACCGCGATATCCATGAAAAAATAGCACTCAAAGAGCCGGCTGCAATAGTAAGACTGTAGAAGTCGTATGTCAAAAATCGTTACACTGTTAGCAAACATGTACACCCATGGTTTGACACCGCGTTCTTAGGCATCTGTTCAGGGTCTACATTGTTAACCAATGTCCTATTTTATATGTATATTGGCGCTAAGATTTTATGCGGTCAAGGATTCGCTTATTTTTAACGTCTCCGTCAACACTATATAGGTCATTTTGGAGCCACTGCTTCCAATTTTTTTTGTGGGACTTTTACCTGTACATTGAGATGAAATGACATCTCAAGCCCTACCGACCAATGAAACCAAAAGGGGTTTATAAGCATGGACGGTCCGACCTGCACCGCTTTGCCTTGGCATGCTTATCTCCCCTAAGCAGTTTACCAGTACTCGTGTGTAGTTTGGTTTCAACTCTGCGTGGAAGCATCATGCAGCCCATCTATTTCTTCAAGCCCCGATGGGCGTTGTGCTAGAGTAGGTAAGAAAAAAAAATGTTTTAATTCTTTTTTTCTGGATGCCTATAAAACTGCAGGATGGGCGCAAAAAAATCCGGGTCGACAGGGTTAGCGGAACCACAGGTATATTTTAGGCCTTATTTTGCCGAACACGGCAACCCCTACCTTTGGAAACGGTGTAGACCCAGACCAGATAAGATCTCCTGACTTTGTCCGGAAATCACACAAACCACACTGACCACCCCTTCCAGCCAATGACTTAACGGTTAAGCTACATGCCTCATAAACACAGGGGTCGTGAATTCGATTCTGGAATTCTCCAGGCTTAGTTATTGGTGGGATGTAAAACAACAAACGCGCACGCACGCGTATGCACACGCGCGCGTGAACCGCGATATCCATGATGAAAAATAACATTCAAAGAGCCGACTCCAATAGTAAGAATGTAGAAATCATTACACTGTCAGCAAACAATGTACACCAAGATTTTACACAGCGTTCTTATGCATTTTAGGGTCTACACTGTTTACCAATGTCCTATCTTATAGATATATGCTAGGTTTTTACGCGGACCAAGAGTCGCGTAAATGCAATTTTACGCCGTTTTTTAAGAATGTGTAAGAACTTTGTCTGTTTTTCGACTCTCTCAAGCAACATATCTTCAAGTAATATGACAAAATTGTTGCAGATAGCAATAAAATAATGCAGATAACAAATACACTGGTAATATAATGTCATTTTCTTGTATCCATATTTTGTTGTTGTTGTTTATTGTCGCCTGGTTTCACTCCAGAAGCTAAGGAATGACTTCTTACACTGTAAAGCAGGCATCATTTTGGATGCTTTCAAATTGGAGCATAAAATTCAGTGATATTGTATGGTATGTTCTACATTTAGCTCCAAAATCATGTCTACTGTTTTAGCAATGGGATGAAATATCCAGGGATACTGTTTGATAAAAATACAAAACTTTTCACTATTTTGCTTTGTTGCTGTAATTGGGCCCCGTCAAGCGATTTTGGTACTTATCGCCTATGCGAGCAGCGAAGGTTCAGGCGAGCTTGCGCATCCGCGCAGTCTCGCCAGAACCTTCGCTGCTCGCTCATACAAGCAGTGAATCAAGAGCAACCTTCAGACAGAAAGCCAAATCCCTGGCCCCTGTGAATGGCTGGGCATGCGCAGTTAAAATTTGTCATGACGGAATGCTCGAAGACACAAATTCGCTTGGCGGGGCTCAATTTATGTTGTTGCGATTAAGAACATATTAACGAAAGACTTTATTTTTGATTTTTATTTACTCATTTTTGATTTTTATTTACTATACATCATTAATATTCATGGGCTATTTAAGAATTCTAATTCGTAGAAAGCAGGCCACGCGCAGGGCGACAAATCATCATGGACCCACTCCACAGACAGCTCATTCCACCCTCCCCTCCTCTCCCCTCCCCCCCCCCCCCCCCCCCCGTACCCTTGCAATATTCCTGACGTCACTGCTCAAAAGTACAAGTGCACTGATATTGGCATGCTACAAGAAGTTAGAATTCGGTATAATATAAAAATGTGTCGCCCTTGTGTGTGTGTGTGTGTGTGTGTGTGTGTGTGTGTGTGTGTGTGTGTGTGTGTGTGACGGGATGTGGGTGGCGGGAAGTGGGTCGGGGGAGAGGGATATTACGATTTGTTCACCTAAGCAGCTTATATTGCCCTGGAGTGAGGGCAATATTACCTGCCCTGGTGAACAAATCGTCATATTCCCTACATTATGAGCAACAAACGACTATATCACCTATCATTCTAATAAGTGACATTTTTCGTGACTCCTACTGTTCATTGCCATGGTTGGTGTCCTTCTTATCAATACAATTATAGAAATAACGGATCAATTGTGTCTGGAAGGTCTACATTTGTGACATGAAACATCTGAAACATTTTGACCTCAGTTGCTTGCCGTAATATAACATCATGCGTGAACTCTGCCCCGCGGTTTTGTAAGTTTCCTAGAAGCGCGTCACCAATATTTTGGATATCCTTTACAAAAAAAGTCAGTGCAAACACGTGACAGAAAATTGCCAACCCTGCCAGCATAAGCCGAGCCCGGTGTCATTCTTCTAAGTTCGAAAAATATAAAACAAACATTTTTCTTATCTAAATACTGTTTATCTTTTTAATTAATAAGAAGCAGTAATTAATGACGCGTTTGGTTAAAATGTGTTCTAAATGAGTTCTATTCCGACATCAATTTTCTGCATATTCTGGAAAAATGTTTTGAAAAATGATCTCTGTGTAATTTTCTTGAAAAGAAATCGAATCAGTTCATAATTAGCGCTTCTTGGCTTTCAGAAACTCCATTTCCCGTATTTAACTGTTGATAATGTTACAGCTGCCTGCGCAGCAAGCATAAAAGCCAGCCCTATTAGCAATGTAGACTACATCATAGTGTAGATTATATTTTCTTGTCCTTTGGGATCATTGATTCCATTGTGGAATTTGTAAAATATCCTAGGGTCACTGATGAGGCCTATTTGGCCGAAACTAGCTAGTCTGGCCCAGAACACATGTACACTCCATACTTTTCAATTCTGTGATGTATTCCTTGCTTCCAAAGGATAACCCTTTTATAGAACATATTTTACATTTGTACAAACCAAATCACTGACAGCGCTGGTGGGTTGATTGGCCTGGCAAGTACGATGTTTTGCTAAAGAAATAGAGTTTATTTATTCTCCTATTTTAAATAAGGGATTTATAACCGAATGAGGAAAAACTCGCACTTTTCTTTATAGGAGTTCGTTTTACCTCCCGAGTGTTTATAAATCTCATATTTAAAATAGGAGAATATATAACATGCACTTCCATAGACTTTTAAGATGTTGGATTTTGACGCCGAATTTCGGTGCAGTTGAAACTTTACAGTTCATGTGATCAATGGGTAGGAATACTAGGCAAATTTTAGCGTCTGGTTGGTATTTTAAATCAGGTCCACAAAAATATTTTTGAACAAAATCCAATGAGCATAGCTGAAGCTATTCTGGGCCAGAATCGTGTTAAAGCAACAAAATCCATGTTGAAATTCTGTTGCAACACGAGTTTTGATCTTTGGCTATCAAAAATGGACTTTGCTTTGTTTACGTTACACGTTAGAGCGATATAACTTTGTCCCAGTGAACGTAACATTTTTAAGCATTGCAGAACAGACGTTATCGTTTTAACAACGTTTTGAACCAGCCACCATACCCTTTCAGTTTAATGGTCGCATCTGAAGCGGTAATATGGATCGTCACAATTTGCCATAGGAAATGCAAGAATGATAGCATCCATGTTTATTTTATACAAGAACATTTGTCTGGTCCCTCGAAGATATTCAGACAACTTCTTCGGTATCCTGCAAATGTTATTCATGAGAGGCCATGGATGATCTTTTTAATCAAGTTGTCCAAATATATTGGAAGGTGACTTGAATATATTGGAAGATAACTTAATATGTACATAGGCAATGCCTATAGGCGAGCTCGCAATTCACTGAGCTATGAAGAAACAAATTTGCAGTCACAGTACAACAGGGTGATATATAGCTATCTACAGCTGCTGTACACAAACACGCATGCATATGAAGATCCTTACCGAGGAGGATCCTCACAGAGATGATTTTCTAATAAGTAAACACAACATGTATTCTCAAGATAAAAATACCCTAAAACCTCTGTCTGAGCTTGAAGAAAGAGATTGGGCTGCATGATATTCCATGCACGACTGAAACCCAACGCACATGAGTAACAGTAATCCTCTTTATGATTGTAAGTCTGCCCAGGAGAAATGTGGGAATCAGATGGTCCAGGCACCTAACTGGTTGCATTGGGCAGCAAGGCTTGAGATGTCATTTCATCTCAATGATGGGTAAAAGTCCCACAAAATTGGAAAGCAGTGTCTGTAAAATGACTAAAATGTATACAGTGTTGATCATGGACGTTAAATCTCAAATCAAACAAACAAAAATGTCATTCCATTGGCTTCTATGCTAGGGTGGGATACAAAATTGACAAGGTTGAAGGTACCTCACAGATGGCTATTATATAAAGTGACTACTATGGGATAAGTGAATCCACACATAGGTGGATAAGCCCATGGCTCTCTGGGTGCTCACAACAAGTTGTACTTGATGGCCAAGCACCTGATCAGTCCCTGTTTTATCTGGAGTCCCCCAAGGTTCAGTCCTTGGGACCAGTCTTCTTGGTTTTCATCAATGATCTGACTGTTAATATCAGGACATCAGTCAGTTTGTTTGCTGATGATGTGTCCTGTATATATTCTCCGTCTAACTGTCTTATTTTACAAGATGACCTGGATCAACTTGCATAGTGGGAGGCCGGTCTGCAGATGAAGTTCAATGTGGCGGGGGCATTTTTGGCCCCATGGCCATAATTTGAACAATCTTAGTAGAGGTCCAATAGATGAAGCTACACACCAAATTTCAAGGACCTGGGCCTTGTGGTTTCAGAGGAGAAGATTTTTTTAGATTTTTCCTACATAAGTCAATGTAAAACCAAGGGGCACCAGAGCTATAATTTGAACAATCTTGATAGAGGTCCACAAGACGAAGCTTCATACCAAATATCAAACACCTGAGTGAGTGAGTGTTTGGGTTTTACGTCCCACCAACAGCGAAGGTCATACGGAGACAGGACCTCGGTTTAAAGACTCATCCTAAAGTCTGGAGAAGCCCGGGATTGATCCTGCGATCCCTGGTTTACAAGGCGAGTAGCGTAACCACTACACCACAGAGGCTTCTGATCAAACACCTGAGCCTTCTGGTTTCAGACAAGAAGATTTTTAAAGCTTTTTCCTATGTAAGACTATGTTAAACCAATGGGCCCCGAGGCAGGGGCATTTTTGGCCCCAGGGCTATAATTTGAACAATCTTGGCAGAGGTCCACTAGACTGAAGCTACACACCATCTATCGAAGGCCTGGTTTCAGAATAAGTTTTCATTAAAAAAAAATCTGTTGTTGGCTCCCGTGACCTTGATGTGCAGGCTGGAACCATTTGAACAACTCTGAAAGGGAACCTCCTATGAATCATTCCTATGAAGTTTGGTCATAATCCGATCAGTGGTTAAGGAGATGTCTTTTGAAGAAATTGTTTACGCAAGGATGGACGTACGGCGGACGAAAAGTGATCCCAACAGCTCACCTCATCATTACATGACAGGTGAGCTAATAAAAACGAAAAAAATAGGCCTGACCCCCTTATATGACAAATGGACTTGTCCAATATATGGCAGTGGAAGAGTGTAATAGCATACAATGGGTTAATGTCCCCATCAACAATGTAAGCTTTCACTCCTATGAATTATTATTGTATGTATATATGTATTGCATGTCACAGAAATTGTGAAATAAATATGTATATTAAATTTTTACCAAGTAAATACAGGATTTTCTATGAAAAAGAAAAACGATATTATATCACAAAGAGAAATAGTTCCCACTGAGCAGCCCCCGCCCATAGGGGCTTGAAGAAATATATGGGCTGCATGATGCTTCCACGCAGAGCTGAACCCGACCTGCACACTAGTACTGGTAAACCGCTGAGAGGATCTAAGCCTGTCCAGGAACCGCAGTGCGAGGCGGACCGTCCATGCTCATAAACCCTATTGGTTTCATTGGGCGACAGGGCTTGAGATGTCATTTCATCTCAATGTCGGGTAAAAGTCCCACAAAATTGGAAGCAACGTCTCCAAAATGACCTTTACAGTGTTGACGGGGACGTTAAACCTCAAATCAAACAAACAAAGTTCCCACTGAGAAATAATATGTACATAGGCAATGCCTATAGGCGAGCTCGCAATTCACTGAGCTATGAAGAAACAAATTTGCAGTCACAGTACAACAGGGTGATATATAGCTATCTACAGCTGCTGTACACAAACACGCATGCATATGAAGATCCTTACCGAGGAGGATCCTCACAGAGATGATTTTCTAATAAGTAAACACAACATGTATTCTCAAGATAAAAATACCCTAAAACCTCTGTCTGAGCTTGAAGAAAGAGATTGGGCTGCATGATATTCCATGCACGACTGAAACCCAACGCACATGAGTAACAGTAATCCTCTTTATGATTGTAAGTCTGCCCAGGAGAAATGTGGGAATCAGATAGTCCAGGCACCTAACTGGTTGCATTGGGCAGCAAGGCTTGAGATGTCATTTCATCTCAATGATGGGTAAAAGTCCCACAAAATTGGAAAGCAGTGTCTATAAAATGACTAAAATGTATACAGTGTTGATAGGGACGTTAAATCTCAAATCAAACAAACAAAAATGTCATTCCATTGGCTTCTATGCTAGGGTGGGATACAAAATTGACAAGGTTGAAGGTACCTCACAGAGGGCTATTATATAAAGTGACTACTATGGGATAAGTGAATCCACACATAGGTGGATAAGCTCATGGCTCTCTGGGTGCTCACAACAAGTTGTACTTGATGGCCAAGCACCTGATCAGTCCCTGTTTTATCTGGAGTCCCCCAAGGTTCAGTCCTTGGGACCAGTCTTCTTGGTTTTCATCAATGATCTGACTGTTAATATCAGGACATCAGTCAGTTTGTTTGCTGATGATGTGTCCTGTATATATTCTCCGTCTAACTGTCTTATTTTACAAGATGACCTGGATCAACTTGCATAGTGGGAGGCCGGTCTGCAGATGAAGTTCAATGTGGCGGGGGCATTTTTGGCCCCATGGCCATAATTTGAACAATCTTAGTAGAGGTCCAATAGATGAAGCTACACACCAAATTTCAAGGACCTGGGCCTTGTGGTTTCAGAGGAGAAGATTTTTTTAGATTTTTCCTACATAAGTCAATGTAAAACCAAGGGGCACCAGAGCTATAATTTGAACAATCTTGATAGAGGTCCACAAGACGAAGCTTCATACCAAATATCAAACACCTGAGTGAGTGAGTGTTTGGGTTTTACGTCCCACCAACAGCGAAGGTCATACGGAGACAGGACCTCGGTTTAAAGACTCATCCTAAAGTCTGGAGAAGCCCGGGATTGATCCTGCGATCCCTGGTTTACAAGGCGAGTAGCGTAACCACTACACCACAGAGGCTTCTGATCAAACACCTGAGCCTTCTGGTTTCAGACAAGAAGATTTTTAAAGCTTTTTCCTATGTAAGACTATGTTAAACCAATGGGCCCCGAGGCAGGGGCATTTTTGGCCCCAGGGCTATAATTTGAACAATCTTGGCAGAGGTCCACTAGACTGAAGCTACACACCATCTATCGAAGGCCTGGTTTCAGAATAAGTTTTCATTAAAAAAAAATCTGTTGTTGGCTCCCGTGACCTTGATGTGCAGGCTGGAACCATTTGAACAACTCTGAAAGGGAACCTCCTATGAATCATTCCTATGAAGTTTGGTCATAATCCGATCAGTGGTTAAGGAGATGTCTTTTGAAGAAATTGTTTACGCAAGGATGGACGTACGGCGGACGAAAAGTGATCCCAACAGCTCACCTCATCATTACATGACAGGTGAGCTAATAAAAACGAAAAAAATAGGCCTGACCCCCTTATATGACAAATGGACTTGTCCAATATATGGCAGTGGAAGAGTGTAATAGCATACAATGGGTTAATGTCCCCATCAACAATGTAAGCTTTCACTCCTATGAATTATTATTGTATACATATGTATATATGTATTGCAGTCACAGAAATTGTGAAATAAATATGTATATTAAATTTTTACCAAGTAAATACAGGATTTTCTATGAAAAAGACAAACGATATTATATCACAAAGAGAAATAGTTCCCACTGAGCAGCCCCCGCCCATAGGGGCTTGAAGAAATATATGGGCTGCATGATGCTTCCACGCAGAGCTGAACCCGACCTGCACACTAGTACTGGTAAACCGCTGAGAGGATCTAAGCCTGTCCAGGAACCGCAGTGCGAGGCGGACCGTCCATGCTCATAAACCCTATTGGTTTCATTGGGCGACAGGGCTTGAGATGTCATTTCATCTCAATGTCGGGTAAAAGTCCCACAAAATTGGAAGCAACGTCTCCAAAATGACCTTTACAGTGTTGACGGGGACGTTAAACCTCAAATCAAACAAACAAAGTTCCCACTGAGAAATATTACCCTGCCGGAACTTATTTTCTCACCTGAAAATCCTGTCTTGTGCCCCACAGAGTATCCCTGTACACCATAGTGCTAAAAATAAATTCCTAACCTAATTTTAGAACTGAATGATTAGACTTAATCTAAGGCAAAATTCACAATGGAGAAACAGTTCATTGGAGATACTAGTATTAAAATTGTCTTATCTGTCTCTAAAAGTATCAAGAGGGCCATGATGGCCCAATCCATAGGGTAACAAGTGAGCCCCTGGGAGAGCCATTACTGGCCCCGGGCTATAATTTCAATTATCTTGGTAGTGGTCTAAAAAGTGAAGCTTCATACCAAATATCAAAGACTGGAGCAGTCTGGTTTCAGACAAGAAGATTAAAATTTTAAAGTTTTTTCCTCTTCTTCAGTTTAAAGTACAGGGCCCACTCTGTGGCATTGATGTACTTGGATATATATATATCTATATAAATCTTGGAGTCCCTGGGGGCGGGCCATTTTTGACCCCAGGGCTTTAATTTGAACAATCTTGCTAGAAATCCGTAACACAAAGCTTCATGTCAATTATCCAAGACCTTGGCCTTCTGCATTTGACTTGACTTCTATTTCCTAGGGCTATAATTTGAACAATTTTGATAGAGGTCCACTGGATGAAGCTTCACACCAAATATAAAAGATCTGGGCCTTGCGGTTTCAGAGTAGAAGACCTTGTTTTTAATTTCCCTATATAAGTCAATGTTAAACCAAAGGGCCCCCAGGCGGAGGCATTTTTTGCCCAATGGCTATGATTTGAACAATCTTGGTAGAGGTTCAGTAGATGTAGCTTCATGCCAAATAGCAATGACCTGGGCCTTGTGGTTTCAGTGAAGTAGATTTTAAATATTTTAACTACCGGTAAAGGGCCCGGGTAGGCAATTTTTTGGCCCTAGGGCTATAACTTGAACAGTCTTGATAGAGGTTCACTAGATGAAGCTTCACGCCAAATACCAAAGACCTGGTCCTTGCAGTTTCGGAGAAAATTTCCCTGTATAAGCCTCTGTAAAACCAGGCCCCCGGACGGGGGCATTTTTGGCCCCATGACTTTAATTTGAAGAATCTTGGTAGAGGTTCACTATATGAAGATTCATACCAAATATCAAAGGCCCAGGCCTTGTGGTTTCAGAGAAGATTTTTCAAGTTTTCAGTGAAAAAATCTATTTTCGGCTCCTGTGACCTAGATGTGCAATGGACTGGAACCATTTGAACAACTTTGAAAGGGGTCCAGCTAAGGATCATTCCTGTGAAGTTTGGTCAAAATCTGATCAGTGTTTTAGGAGGAGATGTCGTTGGAAGAATTGTTTACAGAAGCACGCATGGATGACAGGTGAGCTAAAAGGAATGTTGTAGGTACTTGTTGCACCAGTCACAACATAGCATTTCACAGGTATCCATAACATCTTTTTTCAAATAATCAAAAATATTATCCCCATTTTCCCATCTTTTCTCTTTATCTGAATTGCAAATACTTTCTGGCAACAAGAATGAGTTCAGATCCCATGGGCAGTAAATTTGTCTGTTAAAAAGGCTGACACGATTAATCGTATAATCGATGGATAAATTCCGCAAAAATGATAATCATTTCTGACTTGCTTTTAATTGATTACTTGATAGGTACAATTTAATTACTACCCGAAGTTATGCCTAAAACAGCTGGATGAGTGGCAAACAGTGCAGACCCTGATGATATGCTGCATTATGCGGCATCTCATCTTGGTCTACACTGTTAGCTCAGGCCTGTCTGTTCAAATATACATATGGTAAAGACCAACATATGGTAAGAGTCATGCTTAGACAGAAAGCCAGACAGGTAAAATAATGACAAAAACCTTAGCGATTACTAATCGATTATCGACCACAGTGACAGGACTGATAATCCATCATCCTTTCAGCTCCGATTAGCCAACCCTATCTGTTAACCAAGTCATCTGCATCTACCATCCATGTGCTGGGCTCTACAGGGTTGTACGAACATCTGTCTCAATCTTGTTGTCCATGAACAGATCCAAATCAAATTAGCTGCCTTAATGGTACACAAGAGCATGTCAAAGAAACACTTCTTTAACTGACAATGTTTACAAAGACATGCAACCAGTGTCTTTCATGGATGTGTCCTGATCTATCGCCATTGGTCCCAAGTCAGGCTCTAACTGCTCTCTTCTTCATCCAGATAATGAGTCTGCTGTACGAAAGGCTATCAATCGAATTTGCCATCCATTATACTCTCAACTCCGATTAACCAACCCTATCTGTTAACCAAGTCATCTACCATCCATGTGCTGGGCTCTACAGGGTCGTACGAACATCTGCATCAATCTGGTTGTCCATGAACAGATCCAAATCAAATTAGCTGCCTTAATGGTACACAAGAGCATGTCAAAGAAACACTTCTTTAACTGACAATGTTTACAAAGACATGCAACCAGTGTCTTTCATGGATGTGTCCTGATCTATCGCCGTTGGTCCCAAGTCAGGCTCTAACTGCTCTCTTCTTCATCCAGATAATGAGTCTGCTGTACGAAAGGCTATCAATCGAATTTGCCATCCATTATACTCAAATGCATCAAGCATGCATTGCAGTCCATCTATTTCTTCAAGCCCTGATGTGTGTGTGTGTGGGGGGGGGGGGCACAATTTTCAACAATATGTGTACATATGATTTTTCGATATTGATGCTTTTGGAGAAATTCACATTAACAGCTACACTTTAAAAGAACCCTGAATTAATCAATACCTTCAGAACAGACTGGCTTCCTATACAAACGTGAGAGAAACAATGAAATGCGAAAGTCACAAGATAAACGATCAGCAGAAATGGATAGAAAAAAAATGAATTAACTCTGTTTGCCTATGGAGCATGGTAGCTCAGTGGTTAGTGCACTTGCCTATCATGCTTATGCTAGAGGCCCCCCAGTTCAATTCCATGCAGCGGTAAGAAAATTGTGGTGTCTGAACTGCTACACTGTCATCATGAATGCCACAAGGTGTACTGTCCTTCGGATCAGGACGTTAACCGGAGGCCCCCTGTACAGGGAGAACCATCCCTGTGCAAGTAAAAGATCCCTACAAAAAATATCTATCTCTATTTTCTGCCAACCCCTCTCTAGAGTGTTACAGGCAGATTGCATGATTACTATGTAGGCTTTTATTCTGCAAACCTGGACTGTATTTGTTTGATTTGAGGTTTAACCTCCTCCTCAACACTGAAAAGGTAATTTTGGAGATGTTAACTTGCTTCTAATTTTGTGGGACTTTTACCCGATATTGAGATGAAATGACATCTCAAGCTCTGCCTCCCAATTTATAAGCATGGAAGGACGGTAGAGTATGGTAGCTCAGTGGTTAGTGCACTTGCCTCTGATGCTAGAGGTCCCGGGTTCGATCCCCGGCAGCGGCGATAGATTTTCGGTGCCCGAACACGCTCCATTGGCATCATTTGCAGGGATGAATGTCATAAAGTGCACCGTCCTTCGGATCGGGACGTTAACTGGAGGCCCCCTGTGCAGGGAGAACCATCCCCTGTGCAGGTTAAAGATCCCTGCCGTAATTACATGATTACTGTGTAGGCTTTCATCCTGCAAAACCTGGAGTGTATGTAATATACACCTGCGGTAATGGTCAAATGTGACCGACGCAGTATCAGAAGATAGATAGATAGATAGTGGCGGTAAAATTTCGATGTCCAAACCCGCTCCATTCACGGCATTGGCATCATTTGCAGGGATGAATGTCAAAATGTACACCGTCCTTTAGATCTGGACGTTAACTAGAGGCCCCCTGTGCAGGGAGAACCATCCCCTGTGCAGGTTAAAGATCCCTACCGTAATTATATGATTACTGTGCAGGCTGTCATCATGCAAACCTGGAGTGTATGTAATGTACACCTGCGGTAATGGTCAAATGTGACCGACACAGTATCAGTAGATAGATAGATAGGATGGGTCCGACTTGCACCGCTTTGCGTTGGCAGGCCTAGTTCCTCTAAGGGGTTAACCAGTTCTCATGGTCGGATACAGCTTTGTGTGGAAGCATCATGCATCGTGCTATTTCTTCAAGCCCCGATGGGCGGGGGGCCGTCCTGGAGTACATGTAATGTACACCTGCAGGTTGTAGCTGTCAGGATTTCTTTTGTTAGTGTCAGTCCTGCGTCGGAATCTTTTGGATTGAGGGGAGTAGAGCAGGTTTTTACCAAAATTTCTCCTTTTTGGCCTTAGTTCTGAAAAGTTACTTTCCTGTGAAACATGCATGATTTGATTTGATAGTTCCAATTCCTTTTCTGGTACCAATAGGTTATTGTCAACATTAGAATGCTGTTCCATGTTGTGTATCAACTGGAAATGGTTGTTTTCTAACAACAAGTTGATGGTTTGCACATGTGAGCCTTGATTACCAAAAATTGTTGCTGTGTATTCTGTACCACACCTAAACCAAACTTTGATTCTGCACTGGAGAACCAAAGCTGCGGCCTCAATTTCCGAGCTACATGCCCAACCATTGAGTTTAATCATAGAACCCCAGTATTTATATCTTGTCATCAAAGGACCATGAAACAAAACAACTTTCTCATGCCAGTTTTGCCAATTGTTGAAAATAGTTTGACAAACTATACTTCTGTATTCTCGTGTCATTGAAATATTACCATTAATTGTCACTGACAGACAATGGAAGAAACAGTTGCCATCACCAGGCACATTTTCAACGAAACATTCAATGTTTCCCAATGTAATCATCTGCAGAGCAGAAGAAATGTGGCCTTGGACTTGTTGGGACGCCATGATGTAAGCAGGGTATACAAGATGTTATTTATTCATAAAACAACATCAACAGAGGCTGACCTCCGATAAGAAATCAATGAATACACTTTAATGTGAATTAAAGTCCCATCAAATTCGAAGCGACATCTCAAAAATAACCTATACAGATTTGACAGAGACGCTAGACCTCAAAGTAAGAATGAAAGTCCCATGAAATTGGAAGCTACATGTAAAAAAATGACCTATACAGAGTTGACGGGGATGCTAAACCTCAAAGCAAGAATTAAAGTCACATCAAATTGGAAGCTACATCTCAAGAAATACCTGTACAGAGTTGACTTGGATGCTAAACCTCAAAGCAATCTAACCTACCAAATGGTGCTGAATACAAGTTAAAACAACAACAGTGAATGCACCTAGAGACAGCGACTTAGTCATGAGGACAAAGAATGATAAACAACAACAGCAAGTTGAAATGTTGATGGCATATTGAGCAATACACAGAGACACACATTATTCATATGAAAGTAACCTAGAAAATGTTGTTGTTGCTATTGAAAATAAATGCTTTGAATGAAGTATGCCGCGATTACTGACAATGTTGCTATGGTGAATACGAAACATGATGTATCATAATTGACCGAAAACAGTATCGGGAGAAAGAAAGATGTAACGGTGACATATTTCTTTGTTTTATTGTGTGTGTAATACCTGCTAGTTTGTGAATAACCAGAAAAGCAGATTTGGTTCGCAGTTCAGTTCAGCAGTTGCTTTGCTCGACAGAAACAGACACAGTTTGTTTATATTGACTTCCAAATTTGGAAGTGATCGACTGGTTTAATAGTAATAATACTTGATTTGTGGTCTACCTGATTGAGTGTAATGCCTGCGACTATTGGTTTCATGACCGTTTCACTGTGAATAAAAGCACACAGAATCCCTTTAATTCAGAGTAAAGCGTACCAAATGTTAGAAAAAAAAACGAAAATGTGTGAAAATATGAGCTTGTGAAGTTGAGTAAAGCCTACAAGTCCAACATACCTGTGGATGTTTAGATTCGAGACGAAGTCCGCCATTTTTTTTTTTGCCAAACGCGCACGAAACTTGAATACCAAACTAAAAATCGTACTTCCGGCACAAAAAAAATTCGTTCAACACTATGCAACAACAGAATAGAACAGAATAGATTATATTCGTATACGTTACCATTGAGCTTGCTCTCGCAGGCCTTCGGCCTGCGCCGCATGGGGCTTCGCCCCATGCGGAGCGAGCTCGCTATAAAGTGACTACTATGGGATAAGTGAATCCACACATAGGTGGATAAGCCCATGGCTCTCTGGGTGCTCACAACAAGTTGTACTTGATGGCCAAGCACCTGATCAGTCCCTGTTTTATCTGGAGTCCCCCAAGGTTCAGTCCTTGGGACCAGTCTTCTTGGTTTTCATCAATGATCTGACTGTTAATATCAGGACATCAGTCAGTTTGTTTGCTGATGATGTGTCCTGTATATATTCTCCGTCTAACTGTCTTATTTTACAAGATGACCTGGATCAACTTGCATAGTGGGAGGCCGGTCTGCAGATGAAGTTCAATGTGGCGGGGGCATTTTTGGCCCCATGGCCATAATTTGAACAATCTTAGTAGAGGTCCAATAGATGAAGCTACACACCAAATTTCAAGGACCTGGGCCTTGTGGTTTCAGAGGAGAAGATTTTTTTAGATTTTTCCTACATAAGTCAATGTAAAACCAAGGGGCACCAGAGCTATAATTTGAACAATCTTGATAGAGGTCCACAAGACGAAGCTTCATACCAAATATCAAACACCTGAGTGAGTGAGTGTTTGGGTTTTACGTCCCACCAACAGCGAAGGTCATACGGAGACAGGACCTCGGTTTAAAGACTCATCCTAAAGTCTGGAGAAGCCCGGGATTGATCCTGCGATCCCTGGTTTACAAGGCGAGTAGCGTAACCACTACACCACAGAGGCTTCTGATCAAACACCTGAGCCTTCTGGTTTCAGACAAGAAGATTTTTAAAGCTTTTTCCTATGTAAGACTATGTTAAACCAATGGGCCCCGAGGCAGGGGCATTTTTGGCCCCAGGGCTATAATTTGAACAATCTTGGCAGAGGTCCACTAGACTGAAGCTACACACCATCTATCGAAGGCCTGGTTTCAGAATAAGTTTTCATTAAAAAAAAATCTGTTGTTGGCTCCCGTGACCTTGATGTGCAGGCTGGAACCATTTGAACAACTCTGAAAGGGAACCTCCTATGAATCATTCCTATGAAGTTTGGTCATAATCCGATCAGTGGTTAAGGAGATGTCTTTTGAAGAAATTGTTTACGCAAGGATGGACGTACGGCGGACGAAAAGTGATCCCAACAGCTCACCTCATCATTACATGACAGGTGAGCTAATAAAAACGAAAAAAATAGGCCTGACCCCCTTATATGACAAATGGACTTGTCCAATATATGGCAGTGGAAGAGTGTAATAGCATACAATGGGTTAATGTCCCCATCAACAATGTAAGCTTTCACTCCTATGAATTATTATTGTATGTATATATGTATTGCATGTCACAGAAATTGTGAAATAAATATGTATATTAAATTTTTACCAAGTAAATACAGGATTTTCTATGAAAAAGAAAAACGATATTATATCACAAAGAGAAATAGTTCCCACTGAGCAGCCCCCGCCCATAGGGGCTTGAAGAAATATATGGGCTGCATGATGCTTCCACGCAGAGCTGAACCCGACCTGCACACTAGTACTGGTAAACCGCTGAGAGGATCTAAGCCTGTCCAGGAACCGCAGTGCGAGGCGGACCGTCCATGCTCATAAACCCTATTGGTTTCATTGGGCGACAGGGCTTGAGATGTCATTTCATCTCAATGTCGGGTAAAAGTCCCACAAAATTGGAAGCAACGTCTCCAAAATGACCTTTACAGTGTTGACGGGGACGTTAAACCTCAAATCAAACAAACAAAGTTCCCACTGAGAAATATTACCCTGCCGGAACTTATTTTCTCACCTGAAAATCCTGTCTTGTGCCCCACAGAGTATCCCTGTACACCATAGTGCTAAAAATAAATTCCTAACCTAATTTTAGAACTGAATGATTAGACTTAATCTAAGGCAAAATTCACAATGGAGAAACAGTTCATTGGAGATACTAGTATTAAAATTGTCTTATCTGTCTCTAAAAGTATCAAGAGGGCCATGATGGCCCGATCCATAGGGTAACAAGTGAGCCCCTGGGAGAGCCATTACTGGCCCCGGGCTATAATTTCAATTATCTTGGTAGTGGTCTAAAAAGTGAAGCTTCATACCAAATATCAAAGACTGGAGCAGTCTGGTTTCAGACAAGAAGATTAAAATTTTAAAGGTTTTTCCTCTTCTTCAGTTTAAAGTACAGGGCCCACTCTGTGGCATTGATGTACTTGGATATATATATATCTATATAAATCTTGGAGTCCCTGGGGGCGGGCCATTTTTGACCCCAGGGCTTTAATTTGAACAATCTTGCTAGAAATCCGTAACACAAAGCTTCATGTCAATTATCCAAGACCTTGGCCTTCTGCATTTGACTTGACTTCTATTTCCTAGGGCTATAATTTGAACAATTTTGATAGAGGTCCACTGGATGAAGCTTCACACCAAATATAAAAGATCTGGGCCTTGCGGTTTCAGAGTAGAAGACCTTGTTTTTAATTTCCCTATATAAGTCAATGTTAAACCAAAGGGCCCACAGGCGGAGGCATTTTTTGCCCAATGGCTATGATTTGAACAATCTTGGTAGAGGTTCAGTAGATGTAGCTTCATGCCAAATAGCAATGACCTGGGCCTTGTGGTTTCAGTGAAGTAGATTTTAAATATTTTAACTACCGGTAAAGGGCCCGGGTAGGCAATTTTTTGGCCCTAGGGCTATAACTTGAACAGTCTTGATAGAGGTCCACTAGATGAAGCTTCACGCCAAATACCAAAGACCTGGTCCTTGCAGTTTCGGAGAAAATTTCCCTGTATAAGCCTCTGTAAAACCAGGCCCCCGGACGGGGGCATTTTTGGCCCCATGACTTTAATTTGAAGAATCTTGGTAGAGGTTCACTATATGAAGATTCATACCAAATATCAAAGGCCCAGGCCTTGTGGTTTCAGAGAAGATTTTTCAAGTTTTCAGTGAAAAAATCTATTTTCGGCTCCTGTGACCTAGATGTGCAATGGACTGGAACCATTTGAACAACTTTGAAAGGGGTCCAGCTAAGGATCATTCCTGTGAAGTTTGGTCAAAATCTGATCAGTGTTTTAGGAGGAGATGTCGTTGGAAGAATTCTTTACAGAAGCACGCATGGATGACAGGTGAGCTAAAAGGAATGTTGTAGGTACTTGTTGCACCAGTCACAACATAGCATTTCACAGGTATCCATAACATCTTTTTTCAAATAATCAAAAATATTATCCCCATTTTCCCATCTTTTCTCTTTATCTGAATTGCAAATACTTTCTGGCAACAAGAATGAGTTCAGATCCCATGGGCAGTAAATTTGTCTGTTAAAAAGGCTGACACGATTAATCGTATAATCGATGGATAAATTCCGCAAAAATGATAATCATTTCTGACTTGCTTTTAATTGATTACTTGATAGGTACAATTTAATTACTACCCGAAGTTATGCCTAAAACAGCTGGATGAGTGGCAAACAGTGCAGACCCTGATGATATGCTGCATTATGCGGCATCTCATCTTGGTCTACACTGTTAGCTCAGGCCTGTCTGTTCAAATATACATATGGTAAAGACCAACATATGGTAAGAGTCATGGTTAGACAGAAAGCCAGACAGGTAAAATAATGACAAAAACCTTAGCGATTACTAATCGATTATCGACCACAGTGACAGGACTGATAATCCATCATCCTTTCAGCTCCGATTAGCCAACCCTATCTGTTAACCAAGTCATCTGCATCTACCATCCATGTGCTGGGCTCTACAGGGTTGTACGAACATCTGTCTCAATCTTGTTGTCCATGAAGGGATCCAAATCAAATTAGCTGCCTTAAGGGTACACAAGAGCATGTCAAAGAAACACTTCTTTAACTGACAATGTTTACAAAGACATGCAACCAGTGTCTTTCATGGATGTGTCCTGATCTATCGCCATTGGTCCCAAGTCAGGCTCTAACTGCTCTCTTCTTCATCCAGATAATGAGTCTGCTCTACGAAAGGCTATCAATCGAATTTGCCATCCATTATACTCTCAACTCCGATTAGCCAACCCTATCTGTTAACCAAGTCATCTACCATCCATGTGCTGGGCTCTACAGGGTCGTACGAACATTTGCATCAATCTGGTTGTCCATGAACAGATCCAAATCAATTAGCTGCCTTAATGGTACACAAGAGCATGTCAAAGAAACACTTCTTTAACTGACAATGTTTACAAAGACATGCAACCAGTGTCTTTCATGGATGTGTCCTGATCTATCGCCATTGGTCCCAAGTCAGGCTCTAACTGCTCTCTTCTTCATCCAGATAATGAGTCTGCTCTACGAAAGGCTATCAATCGAATTTGCCATCCATTATACTCTCAACTCCGATTAGCCAACCCTATCTGTTAACCAAGTCATCTACCATCCATGTGCTGGGCTCTACAGGGTCGTACGAACATTTGCATCAATCTGGTTGTCCATGAACAGATCCAAATCAATTAGCTGCCTTAATGGTACACAAGAGCATGTCAAAGAAACACTTCTTTAACTGACAATGTTTACAAAGACATGCAACCAGTGTCTTTCATGGATGTGTCCTGATCTATCGCCGTTGGTCCCAAGTCAGGCTCTAACTGCTCTCTTCTTCATCCAGATAATGAGTCTGCTGTACGAAAGGCTATCAATCGAATTTGCCATCCATTATACTCAAATGCATCAAGCATGCATTGCAGCCCATCTATTTCTTCAAGCCCTGATGTGTGTGTGTGTGTGTGTGTGTGTGGGGGGGGGGGGGGGGCACAATTTTCAACAATATGTGTACATATGATTTTTCGGTATTGATGCTTTTGGAGAAATTCACATTAACAGCTACACTTTAAAAGAACCCTGAATTAATCAATACCTTCAGAACAGACTGGCTTCCCATACAAACGTGAGAGAAACAATGAAATGCGAAAGTCACAAGATAAACGATCAGCAGAAATGGATAGAAAAAAAAATGAATTAACTCTGTTTGCCTATGGAGCATGGTAGCTCAGTGGTTAGTGCACTTGCCTATCATGCTTATGCTAGGCCCCCAGTTCAATTCCATGCAGCGGTAAGAAAATTGTGGTGTCTGAACTGCTACACTGTCATCATGAATGCCACAAGGTGTACTGTCCTTCGGATCAGGATGTTAACCGGAGGCCCCCTGTACAGGGAGAACCATCCCTGTGCAAGTAAAAGAAAAAAATATCTATCTCTATTTTCTGCCAACCCCTCTCTAGAGTGTTACAGGCAGATTGCATGATTACTATGTAGGCTTTTATTCTGCAAACCTGGACTGTATTTGTTTGATTTGAGGTTTAACCTCCTCCTCAACACTGAAAAGGTAATTTTGGAGATGTTAACTTGCTTCTAATTTTGTGGGACTTTTACCCGATATTGAGATGAAATGACATCTCAAGCTCTGCCTCCCAATTTATAAGCATGGAAGGACGGTAGAGTATGGTAGCTCAGTGGTTAGTGCACTTGCCTCTGATGCTAGAGGTCCCGGGTTCGATCCCCGGCTGCGGCGATAGATTTTCGGTGCCCGAACACGCTCCATTGGCATCATTTGCAGGGATGAATGTCATAAAGTGCACCGTCCTTCGGATCGGGACGTTAACTGGAGGCCCCCTGTGCAGGGAGAACCATCCCCTGTGCAGGTTAAAGATCCCTGCCGTAATTACATGATTACTGTGTAGGCTTTCATCCTGCAAAACCTGGAGTGTATGTAATATACACCTGCGGTAATGGTCAAATGTGACCGACGCAGTATCAGAAGATAGATAGATAGTGGCGGTAAAATTTCGATGTCCAAACCCGCTCCATTCACGGCATTGGCATCATTTGCAGGGATGAATGTCAAAATGTACACCGTCCTTTAGATCTGGACGTTAACTAGAGGCCCCCTGTGCAAGGAGAACCATCCCCTGTGCAGGTTAAAGATCCCTACCGTAATTATATGATTACTGTGCAGGCTGTCATCATGCAAACCTGGAGTGTATGTAATGTACACCTGCGGTAATGGTCAAATGTGACCGACACAGTATCAGTAGATAGATAGATAGGATGGGTCCGACTTGCACCGCTTTGCGTTGGCAGGCCTAGTTCCTCTAAGGGGTTAACCAGTTCTCATGGTCGGATACAGCTCTGTGTGGAAGCATCATGCATCATGCTATTTCTTCAAGCCCCGATGGGCGGGGGCCGTCCTGGAGTACATGTAATGTACACCTGCAGGTTGTAGCTGTCAGGATTTCTTTTGTTAGTGTCAGTCCTGCGTCGGAATCTTTTGGATTGAGGGGAGTAGAGCAGGTTTTTACCAAAATTTCTCCTTTTTGGCCTTAGTTCTGAAAAGTTACTTTCCTGTGAAACATGCATGATTTGATTTGATAGTTCCAATTCCTTTTCTGGTACCAATAGGTTATTGTCAACATTAGAATGCTGTTCCATGTTGTGTATCAACTGGAAATGGTTGTTTTCTAACAACAAGTTGATGGTTTGCACATGTGAGCCTTGATTACCAAAAATTGTTACTGTGTATTCTGTACCACACCTAAACCAAACTTTGATTCTGCACTGGAAAACCAAAGCTGCGGCCTCAATTTCCGAGCTACATGCCCAACCATTGAGTTTAATCATAGAACCCCAGTATTTATATCTTGTCATCAAAGGACCATGAAACAAAACAACTTTCTCATGCCAGTTTTGCCAATTGTTGAAAATAGTTTGACAAACTATACTTCTGTATTCTCGTGTCATTGAAATATTACCATTAATTGCCACTGACAGACAATGGAAGAAACAGTTGCCATCACCAGGCACATTTTCAACGAAACATTCAATGTTTCCCAATGTAATCATCTGCAGAGCAGAAGAAATGTGGCCTTGGACTTGTTGGGACGCCATGATGTAAGCCGGGTATACAAGATGTTATTTATTCATAAAACAACATCAACAGAGGCTGACCTCCGATAAGAAATCAATGAATACACTTTAATGTGAATTAAAGTCCCATCAAATTCGAAGCGACATCTCAAAAATAACCTATACAGATTTGACGGAGACGCTAGACCTCAAAGTAAGAATGAAAGTCCCATGAAATTGGAAGCTACATGTAAAAAAATTACCTATACAGAGTTGACGGGGATGCTAAACCTCAAAGCAAGAATTAAAGTCCCATCAAATTGGAAGCTACATCTCAAGAATGACCTGTACAGAGTTGACTTGGACAGGTCTAGTAAAGATATAAATTTATAGATACTCTATGAAATCATAAAGTATCTATAAATACACAGATAAATATATCTATAAATACACAGAGTGCCACATAAATATTCCGTTCATTTCGTGCTCGCATAAAATCGCAACTCGAGTTTTGCAAACAACAACATGTCGGAGGTAAGAAATATTTACCAGCTTTCGCTAGTTTCACAGAATGTATATTTTTTGGAAAACCCTACAGTTTTATCTAATTGTGAACCGCTGCATACCCTGAATTTTCCAATTTCTGTAAAAAAAAGCTAAAACCTTCATGTAATTTTGTCGCTGCACTCACATCTGCCATTTTGGATGCCGCTGTGATCATGTGACCTTTTCAATTAGACTGGTTCAGCAGCTGATTCTGAAATATCCAAAATCATCAAAGTACTATAAGTATCGTAATTTATCCTGAACAAGTATAAACTTTTACTAAAAATAACAAAACTGAAGATTTTTTTTTTTAATTTGTAGCCAACAAATTGTACACTTAAAACACACCAAACAGCGGTTTTAGTCTCTTACAGGCTTTCTTTTGAATAATATATCTCCCCCTTTTTATATGTGCACCAGATCCCAAAGTTTTTTATGCCTACGCAGGAACAAACATACGCCTTTATAAACATTAACACAACAACTGATGTTCACTTATGTGTATGCAAACACACACTTTAAGACCGCCGTACACAAGGATGGGGGTGCGAGGGACACAGGTCATTTCGCCCTTGAGTCGTTTCGCCCGTGAGTTGTTTCGCCCTGCATCACGAAAATACGCCTTTTTTACGTCCCACCCCCTTGAACCCCACTATCATGCAGTAACACTGTGGTTTACTGAGGTAAATATAGAATTTCTGTTTACAAATATAATGTTGGATACGCGTAAAAATTTAAAGAATGTGATAGCACAGTGGTAAGTTCACTTGCATCTAATGGTAGAGGTCCCGGGTTAGATCCCCGGCAGCGTCGATAAAATTTCGGTGTGCGAACACGCTCAATTTGGCATCATTTGCAGGGATGACTGTCATATAGTGCACCGTCCTTCGGATCGGGGAGTTTTCTGGAGGCTCCCTGGGCAGGAAGAACCATCCCCTGTGCAGGTTAAAGAACCCTACCGTAGTTATATGATTATTGTGTGGGCTTTCTTCATGCAAAACCTGGAGTGTATGTAATGTACACCTGCGAGTAATGGGAGCCTCCAGTTAACATCTCGATCCGAAGATGGTGCACTTTATGACATTCTTCATGCAAACGATGCCAATGGAGCTTTTTACATAATTCGAAATATTATTAGCACTGCCGGGGATCGAACCGGGCCTCTTGCGGCAAGTGGGCAAGTGTACATAACACTGAGATATCATGTTCCGCATATGCTCAATATATTTAACCGTGCGTTTGTCCGTCCTTCCATCTACCCAGGCAACACTTCATTCAATAATTATTCATTCATTTCATCATTCTGTCAGTTTACCCATTCTTTCCGTTTATCAATCCTCTAAACATATTATTGCGGTGAAACAACCGATGGGCGAAACGACTTCAGGGCGAAACAGCGAAATAACAATGATTACAGTGATTGATTTGCAATGAACTGTAATTGTCATCATCATGGAAACACGCCCTTATAATTTCCACCCCCTTGAACCCCACTTGTATATCGTAAAACTGGGACTTGGAGGGATAAACCTTATTTATCTTATTTCTGCTGTAAAATATAGATTGTGGGTACTCGTTAGAACCGCCTAACGCGGTTTCGCGTGTACTAACAATCTAAATTTTGCGCAGAAATAAGAAAAATATCACAATTTTTCAACTTAAAATTTTGATTTTTCTGAGTTAATACAATGTATTTGTATAGGCGTGTTTTCATAATGATGCATAGAATACAATTGAATGCAACAAATCAACACAAAATCACTGTTATAACAGAGCAACTGTGCTAAATACCGGACATGCATAGGTTATTTGGCTAAGAAAATTGAACGCTTTTAAAAGTAATTATTTTTTGTTAAACCTTGAAGCGGAACACACACGTCACTGCCTCCCCCCCCCCCCCTTCCATAAAAAATCAATAAATAAAGTAAGGCTTGTTAAACGTTAATGGTCTGTTGTCTAGAATCCCATTCCAAGCAGGCACACGTCGCTATGGCAACGTCAAATCAAAGTCGGTGCAACATCACGACGTTATACCGACGTAGATGTGACGTTGTATAAATGTCATGACATTGTACCGGCGTTTATCGGTGGATGTGACGTTATAATAACGTCATTTGCCTGTTGGCATTCACAGCATATTCCAAGCCTGATTTTCTTGGAAACTTAATATATACATGTATATATTTTTTAAATGGTGAATATCGAAGTTGTGTTTTCTGCTTAAAGCAGTTTAAGCGTAACTGAATTAAAAGTATAATAGTTTTTAGAGGAGCGTGATAACTTAGTGGCTAGCGACAGCGGTTTTAAATGTTCGAACACGCTCCATTGGCATCATTTGCAGGGATGAATGTCATAAACATCACCGACCTTTGGATCGAGATGTTAAATGGAGACCTGTGGCAGAATAAGCATTCCATGGCAGGTTAAAGACCCAAAGGGCAATTACATAATTACTGTGTAGGTTTTAATCCTGCTAAACTGGAGTGTATGTAATATACACCGTCTGTGTCCGCCCACCCCACCCCTCCCCCCTTTCCTTTCTCCTATTACTGCTACTCACTCACAATTGAGCACTACGAGCTAGACTTCCTGGGTGGAATCCAGTACTTTATTTTTTAAGCAATATTGATTGAAGTTCCTTGCTCAATGTCACAATACTTTGGTATTATTTTCACCCATGTGCTGAACTATTCAAGTATAGGATGAAATTTCATCTTGTCTAATCAAAGAAAACTTCGACAAATCACTTACCTGAATTTTACCTCTCTTGATGATCTATTTACGATAAAAAGTAGGTAAAACACAAAA
The DNA here is from genome assembly GCA_963580285.1 of Lucinisca nassula. NCBI lineage: Eukaryota > Metazoa > Mollusca > Bivalvia > Lucinida > Lucinidae > Lucinisca > Lucinisca nassula. Next base: position 38,890,926 of record OY757021.1, on the reverse strand, counting down.
ATTCTTGAACAACTGTTATTTTTATCGCAGGTTCTGCCCAAAAATACACGTTACGAGCGAAATTCCGTGAAAAGTTCATGTTCTTCTAACCATAACGAATATCGAATATGGTAAACCGGAATGCGATTTTTGATCATACGTTGTACCTAGAGAAAATACCCTATACATCTGTGTATTTATAGATACATTTATCTGTGTATTTATAGATACTTTATGATTTCATAGAGTATCTATAAATTTATATCTTTACTAGACCTGTTGGATGCTAAACCTCAAAGCAATCTAACCTACCAAATGGTCACTTAATGGTGCTGAATACAAGTTAAAACAACAACAGTGAATGCACCTAGAGACAGCGACTTAGTCATGAGGACAAAGAATGATAAACAACAACAGCAAGTTGAAATGTTGATGGCATATTGAGCAATTCACCATATTTGCATTATTTGCTGGCTCCCAGCTTGCACATTGTCAATATTGGAAAAATAGGTAACCAGACCCCCCTGACCTTTTAAGGTCAGGGGGGTCTGGTTACCTGTTTTTCCAACACTGATAACCTTCAGAATAGGAACCAGCAGATAATGCAAATAAGGTGAATACACAGAGATACACATTATTCATATGAAAGTAACCTAGAAAATGTTGTTGTTGCTATTGAAAATAAATGCTTTGAATGAAGTATGCCGCGATTACTGACAATGTTGCTATGGTGAATACGAAACATGATGTAACGGTGACATATTTCTTTTTTTTTTATTGTGTGGGTAATACCTGCTAGTTTGTGAATAACCAGAGAGCAGATTTGGTTCGCTCAGTTCAGCAGTTGCTTTGCTCGACAGAAACAGACGACACAGTTTGTTTAGATTTATGGACATCTCGGCCCCTAACAAACTCGGCCCCTGACAAACCCGGCCCCTGACAAACTCGGCCCCTAGCAAACTCGGCCCCCATTCAACTCCGTCCCTAAAAGCTCAGTCGCTAGCAGCATTTAGGTCCTAAAATACAATGTTTTTGCTTCTGAGAACCAATTTGGAAGGTGGATAGGTAGTTTCACATAAAGTTTGAGCATATTTATCATAGTACGAAACCTTATCCACGATAAAAGATCGCGGAAACCCATGCTGTAATTGGGACGGTGTTGGAATTGAGTGTGGCATCACGAAAACATGCCTATATAATTTTGATCACCTGCAACCACACTTTCATATAGTAAAACTGGGGTTTACAAGGGTTTATATCAATTTACTTTTTTCTTCTCAAAAATAAAGATCGTTGGTTCTTGTAAGAACCGCCTCGTCGATGCCGTTTTTACAAGTACCCAAATCTGTTTCCTCAAAAACATAGATTCGGCTCCCAAGGTTCTGTGAGGATTGTTGGTACTTGTTAGAGTCGCCCTGTCAATGTGGTTCTAACAAGTACCCAAAATCTATGTTTATGGCAGAAATAAGAAAAAATATGTTCATGTTTAATCTGAAAATTTTCATATTTGGGTGGTGAAAAATTCAATATTTTAGAATGGATTTTTTTGTGATATTAACATTTCCAGTGTAAAACCAAATGTAAACTTATAGAAAACAATATTCGCCCCGCCCATCGGGGCTTGGAGAAATAGTTTGGGCTGCATGATGCTTCCATGCAGAGCTCGAATCTGACCACAAACAAGTACTGGTAAACTGCTTAGAAGGACTAAGCTTGCCTAGGCAAAGCGGTGAGTCAGATCGTCCAATGCATATAGTTCATGATATACGTAGTTCTCCACGATCTGATTGTGCGTTGGCGACGTTCATTACAAAAATACTCCTGTACAAATACATTGTCAATTTTTTGGCCAAATATGGAAATTTTAAGATAAAAAATTGTGATATTTTTCATTTTTTTGCTTGAAACATAGATTACGGGGGCTCGCTAGAACCGCCTCGACGGTTCTATCAAGTACTCACAATCTGTTTTTGAGCAGATATAGGAAAAATAATGTTTTAAGGAAGAAACTTATTTTTTTCTGCCGTTCATGAAAGTATAAATGACAGGGTAGCGCTAGCATAGTTTATATGAACCCCTTCGGTGTTTAGTTACTTTGCAGCCGGTCCGCTGCTTTCATACTTTCATGATAATTTGTTTTTGTTTGATTAGAAGTTTTACATCCCCGTCAAGACTGTAAAGGTCATTGTGGATACGTTGCTTCCAATTTTGTGGGACTTTTACCTGACATTGAGATGAAATGACATCTCAAGCCCTGCCACCCAATGAAACCAATAGGGTTTATAAGCATGGTCGGGCCGACTCGCACCGCTTTGTCTGGGCAGGCTTAGATCCTCTAAGCGGTTAACCAGTACTCGTGTGCGGATCGGTTTCAGCTCTGTGTGGAAGCATCATGCAGCCCATATATTTCTTCAAGCCCCGATGGGCGGGGCCGTCATACGTTCATGAACAGCAGAAAAATAAAATTCATTTCTTAAATGAACACACCAGTACCTCATTGGTTTAGATCGGGTAAAAATCGGAAGCAACTTTTCCAAAATGACAGATACAATGTTGACGGGACGTCAAACAATCAAAACCATTGGTATTAATAGAAAAAAGGCTAATGGCTTTGGAAAGGTCAAACCCTGCAAATGATAATAAAAACAAAATGGTTCAATTTTTGTAAGTGCGCAACAGAACATACTACTAATCTCTTTTAAGTGGCAGGGGTGTAATTACACCAAATCAATCAATTAGTTTATAATTACATCGGAAGGTGAGTGACAGTGGACCCACAGCAGCGTGTCATACACTGGTTCAATCAACGGCATTAGGTTCATTTAACTCATATGAGATGGGTTACTCATACTTTCATCAAAATGAGTTCAAAATGTAATTAGGCATATGTGCATTAAAAATATGTGTAATAGTTTGATAATAAGTGAACTCCAACACTAATATATACATATACTAATTTTAGGGGCCGAGTTTGCCAGGGGCCGAGTTTGTAGGGGCCGAGTTTGTCAGGGGGCCGAGTTTGTTAGGGGCCGAGATGTCCTGTCACCTTTGTTTATATTGACTTCCAAATTTGGAAGTGATCGACTGGTTTAATAGTAATAATACTTGATTTGTGGTCTACCTGATTGAGTGTAATGCCTGCGACTATTGGTTTCATGACCGTTTCACTGTGAATAAAAGCACACAGAATCCCTTTAATTCAGAGTAAAGCGTACCAAATGTTAGAAAAAAAAACGAAAATGTGTGAAAATATGAGCTTGTGAAGTTGAGTAAAGCCTACAAGTCCAACATACCTGTGGATGTTTAGATTCGAGACGAAGTCCGCCATTTTTTTTTTTTGCCAAACGCGCACGAAACTTGAATACCAAACTAAAAATCGTACTTCCGGCACAAAAAAAATTCGTTCAACACTATGCAACAACAGAATAGAACAGAATAGATTATATTCGTATACGTTACCATTGAGCTTGCTCTCGCAGGCCTTCGGCCTGCGCCGCATGGGGCTTCGCCCCATGCGGAGCGAGCTCGCTATTAAGCTTACTATGTCGAAACTAGCTAATCTGGTCTAGAAAATTTGAATATGCGATGTTTTAATTCCTTTGGTGATTTCATTTTACCAGAGCATAAACCTTTACAGAAGGCATTTACTACATCTGATATGGGAAATTGTTCTCACTGTTGTCCTTGTTTCTTTTAATTATTTTCAATTTTCGAAAAAATGTCTATATTTCTTAATCGTATCGAGCTGAAAGAAATTATATTGAGCTTAACGACCAATTTTAGGTCAGTTTTGAGCTGGTCAGTTTACCGAGCCACACTTTTCCTGGTCAGGCTTATACGTAAGCTGTAAACAAGCAGTACACATTCTTTCACCAGAAACTGACAACTGCCCTTCTTGAATAAGTGAAATGTAGATAATCACCGTGGAAAAGATTTCATGACCAATCTCTAGGAAAGAATGCTGCCGAGCCCGGCAGGTATCGAATCCGCGTCCTCCTGTTCATTAGTCAGTCGCGCATCCGACAGGGCTGCTGAGGCCGTTCACATACCTAGGGCGCTAACTCTCTGAAAACAAAATTACTTTATTCCTCGTTATTGATATAAACACCCCGTAAACCCATATATGCCTAGCAGCCTTTTGTTGGGACATTTGCAAACATTCTAGACCCAGATCATACGCCGCAGCACGTGGCATCTCATCTTTGTCTAAACTGTTTGCTGAAAGTACATGCATTTCTGCAAAATTTACTGCTAACAATAAAAATCTGGCTCCCCTATAGTTGGACATGGACCACTCCAAATTTATTAACTGGGAGATTCCAATTGTCTTGTATGGGTTAATGACACAAAGAATTAAATAATCGACCCACACTGCTTACTTTTAACCCATTTTATATTGAATAGAATCACCAACCTTATATCAGTATAGAGCGAGTCCATTTCAAAATTTAGGAATTATATCTGGTTATGGCTTCTTTAAAAGTTATCTGGAAAATGGCTGGACCTTTTTGCAAACATGCAGTGTATGCCCTAATGAGACTCCGCGTTCTGTGGTATCTGATCTGGGCATGCACTATTTGCCAGTTGCCAGTTTTGGTATTTCCGGCACAAAATGAGCTGTAAAATGGGCTAATTGTACTGATCTATAAAAAGATGCTGAATGGCGTATAAGTCTAAGTTGTTTTCATTCGGGGGTTTTTACCCAGAGAATGCCCCCATAGAATCCCTGTCATGGTAAACTTAGGTCCTATGCAGTAATTCCAAAAGTAGTGCCAAAATCACTCTTTTGAATACTATGGGGCTATCGCCCCAAAAACTTGATGAACACCATTCTACGGTTCTGAACAAAAATAAAAGAAACAAAGCGTTACCGTGATATAACAGCTAAAACTGTGAAATCTAAAAAAAAACAAAATGTATTTTTTCAATGGCTTTGTCCATGTATTCTCTATTTCAAAGTTTCATGCGACGCATTCTGAACGGCTGTTGATTTCTTCACAAAAGCCCCTGAAATGACGTAATGATTACCACCAACGTGACTGAATATTACGATTTCACTGCAAAACCAGTATCTTTAACCTTGTACAGTAAGTAGTTCCAGCTAAAGAAATTATGTTCCCAACTAAGAAGAATTATTTCTCCGTAGCAAAACGGGTACTACCAAGTTTATGTTTAATAGAAATCATGGCATGTCTTTGTAATGCATGTGTTAAATAGAGTTTATTCATTCTCCTATTTTAAATATGGGATTCTTAAACCGAGGGAGGAAAGATTCCGTTAAAGAAACGAGTGCCAAACACGAGTTTCATATGATATTTTTACCTCCTGGGGTTTGTAAATTCCTATTCTAAAATAAGAGAAATTATTAGACTGTATATCACATGTGCTTCCATAGACTTTTAGGATCATTTCGGAGCTTAATTAAGAAGCGATGAGGGTTTACAGTTTGTCATCACAGTTTGTGAATTAAGCCAATACAAGGACATTATATTAAGAAATTTGATTGGTGGATGGGTTTGGCTTTAAAAAGTTATTCAGCAGGTTAAGGGTTAAATCGGAATTACCATAGTAAACGAGCCATCGGCGTTTGATCTATCGACGTTTCTTGTATGTTATATACCTAGTTACATCGCTAATTTTGATCAACCCGACACTGGCATAATTTTTTTTTGCTCCTGTAGTCTGTCTACGTATCTTCATTCAGTTTGAGATGGGCCGAAACATATTGAAGACAGCTTTAAAAAGACACTCGAATCAGTTGTGGCATAGTCTATTCACGGCCGTTGTTCGGACAAATTTGATTATCTAAATTAATAGTTGAGACCTCGACAAGGAAATCTCAAGTAAGTTTTTAGTTTATTCATTAAAATCTCACGCGATGCAATGCCGAGCATGAGCCTTATATTAACTGAAAACGAGCTTAAGATTTCCCTGTTGATGATTATTTTTCTCAGACACCAACTTTAAAGAATAGGATGTTCTTGCCAGATGGGTGACAAACTCAGAAAGCCATAAGTGTCGAGGTTAAAACGGGTACAGTAACTAAGCGTTTTGCTCGTTTTTGCACGTCAAACAGTATTATTTTTAGGCGTGTGTTTGTCAGTGAACACCCACCCAACCCCATCCCCCAGGTTACTAAGCGCAGTAGCTCTACGTTGCTGATGTCCGCGTGAATCTCACAGATTTGCACAACTGAACTCCTGTGTTGGGTTTTGCAAACAGTGTAGTCCCGGATCAGACGCCGCAAAATGCGGCGTCTGATCTGGGCCTACACTGTTTGCTTAAAGATCCTACATTGAAGGGTAAAGCGAAAAAGTCTAAGTCCCCGTTCGGGGCTCGAGATGTCATTTTATCTCAGTGTCTGGTAAACAGTCCTACAAAATTGGAAGCACCGTCTCCAAAATGACCAAAATAGTGTTGACGGGGACGTTAAAACAACAACTATAAATATACCCTGAGACAACAGATCCAACACTGCTTCCTGCTTTTTTTCTGATTTCATTGCACAATGTGCTTCAACACATATACTTAGGTAGCTTCGAAAGCTATCTTCGTGCAAACATTTGCGAGTTATACGATGAAAAAAATATTAGGCGACTGTTGGAATTTTCCAATTAGGAAAAGCATTCTTAATTCTAGTTAATTTTCTTTAAATAAAATCTCATTACTGAGTGTAATCAAACTTTCTGCTCGTTTTTTTTTTCTGCGCTTAACAATTGTCACTCCCATCCAGTGATATAAAAAGAGGTGTAACCGCATAGTTGACGCAATTTCTTTGGTCGTTTCAGTGTCAATCGGCCCAAAGCTACAAACCTCCTGTGGCGAATGATCTGGGTCATCATTGTTTGCCAAACCCAAGACATGATCCCAGTCCAAATTCAAACTAGCTGACCTCAAAGTGATAAGAAAAGCGAAGCTATTTTCTATAAATAGCCTTTACGATAGTCCCGTGAACATCAACAACTAAAAGCTACTTTGCTTAGTAATTTTGTCTCGAGCACCCCCGCCTATCGGTGCTTGGGCTGAAAATGTTTCCGCACAGAGATGAAACTGACCGAACTTTCGCTTAGAAGGTCTAAGTCTGCACATGACGTACCGTCTTTTAAACCCTAGTGGTGGTGTCATCTCATGTCGGGTGAAAGTTCCACATAATCGAAAGCAAAGTCTACAAAATGAACTAATAGTGTGTACGGGCATGTAAAACTACAACACAAGCAAACAAAACCTTACTTCGACCCAAAAAGCATCAACATTACAATGCTATAACCTCAATGTCTTAAAAAAAGTCTTCGCCGTAAATAAGCGACATAATTTCGCCTTAAATAAGCGACACAATGGATGATTTACTCCAAATCTGTTACGACGTGTCAAGATGATACAAAAGTCCAGCGTCTTGAGAGACAAATAGTAACACAGCTGGAAGTATTGCTGGAACTATCTTGTAATTGAATCACATTGATCGTGTTCGAGTGCCCATTGGGAATCAAGCGGACACTGCTCGTCTATATGGACATTTTTATCTTCCATCTTTTAATTCAGCTTCGTTCGCCAGATATCATTACGATAATACGCCCGTGTGACAATATATCACCGAAAGTGGGTTGTTGTTTTTTTCTGATGAAAATTAGATCAGCTATATCAGTGATCTATTGAGTGAAACATCTCTGTTTGGGGGTCGGTTGTAAATTAGATAAAATCACGAGCGCGTAGTGTGAGTGATTTGTCTACTTACAACTGACCGACAATCAGTGAATTATCAGTCAATAAATCGCGGCGCTATAGCTGATTTATTTCGATTCAAACGCTCTACAAGTCGACGAAAATGATACTGAGTCCTTCAGATTCCCCCTATCAAAGGAATCCCGTCAATATGAATGACTGTATCGCATGCGTTTACCTGTCTGATACAAGAAAACGACGTTACACCATTTAACGTCAAGGTAACAATGAATGACGTCATGAAACAGGTTAAAAAGGCGGCTCTTCGCGTTCAACACGGCGCTCTTCCACTCAGTGATGTATCACTCAATATATCACTAGATTTTACTGTTAGCTATACAGGCGACCAGTGCTAGATGTTTTCTTATTTATACTTCTAACATAGGTTGTGTGTGCTCGTTAGAACCACCTCAGAAACCCTGGGATAGAATAAAAGAATCTTATATGGGTGTGAGGGGTGGATGGAACAAGAGGCCCATGGGCCACTATGCTCACCAGAGCTCAGGTGGGCACTGCCCAATAACAGCCATGTATTTTAACATGATATCATTTTAATCTACCAATTATAAAGTCTCCCAAATGAACCCCTATATCCAAATGAGCATCCATCTGGACTCAGTATCTAAAACATTAGGCCTTTTATTAAGTAGAGGGTGTAGGGCATGGACCCAATGGAGCCCTGGTTGGTATCACTAAATGCGTCTTATCATAAGGAATAAGAATATATATGGTGTAGCAGTGGAGATCTGTATACCAGAGTTATAAGGCCTCTTAAGCCGTGGAGGGGTTGAGGCATGTCCTGTTGAGCCCAGGAAAGCCCAAGTTTGTTGTCCCTATAAGGACCAAGAATATATATAAATGGTTTATGGGTGGGAATCTGAATGGTTTCTGATATATGAGGCACTTCTATGACGTGGAGAGGAGAGGAATGGCCCCTGTGACCCCCAAGTGGTTGTGCTATTGATAAGGAACAAGAACATTTAAGAAATGAAATTTATTTTTCTGCAGTTCATGGAAGTATGAACGCAGTGGGTCGCGTGCAAAGTAAATGAACCCAGAAGGGGTTCATGTAAACTTTGCTTGCGACCCACTGTCGTTCATACTTTCATGAAAAGCAGAAAAATTAAGTTTATTGTTTATATTTACATTATTTGCCCCTCATCACTGGGCAAAAAAATACTTGTAGTGCAAACTTTTAAAGCTAAAAAACATTTACACGTTGTTTTGCTACAAAGTGCAGAGCAGCGTTGACGTCATCAGACCCCGTAGAGAACAATGGTTAAGAATTACGTCACTTAACGTCATGTGATTCGATGCGTTCATGGAAGTATGAACGCAATTGTTTTCTATAGGTTTACATTAGACTTTACACTGGAAATGTAAATATATATGAATGGTTTCTGAAATATATGGCCCTTTAAAGTGGAGGGGCGGGGCACATTTCCCTAGCACAAAGTGACCCCCAGGTTGGTGTGACTGAATGAGTCTTATCATAAGGAACAAGAATATTATAGTTTATGGGTGGGGATCTGAATGATTTCTGAGATATATGGCTTTTAATGAAGTAAAGCAGTGGGGCATGACCCAGGCAGTCCAGATGACTCCCAAGCTAGTGTTATTTGATTGTGTCTTATCACAAAGAAGATAATTATATATGGTTTAGGGGTGGGGCTCTGAACAGTTTCTGAGATATATAGCCTTTTGTGAAGTGGTGAGGTGGGGCAAGACCCTGGCTTGACCCGGGAGACCTCCAGGTTGACGTCAATGAATGTGTCTTATCATAAGGAACAACAATATATATGGTTAGAGGTGGGGATCTGTAAGGTTTCCAAGATATTGGGTCTTTAATGAAATGAAGGGGTGGGGCACGACTCCGGCACATCCTGGGGGACCCCCAGGTTAGTGTCAATGAATGCATCATATCATAAGAAACAAGAATATATATGGTTTTGGGGTGGGGATCTGAATGGTTTCTGAGATAGATGGCCTTTAGTGAAATGGAGGGGTGGGGCAAGGCCCCGACGCACCCAGGAAGACCCCCAAATTGGGGCCAATGAATGAGTCTCTTCATAAGGAACAAGAATATATAGGGTTTAGGGGTGGGGATCTCTAAGGTTTCCAAGATATTGGGCCTTCTATGAATGGAGGGGGTGGGGCACAACCTGGGGGACCCCGAGGTTGGTGTCATTGAATGCGTCTTATCATAAGGAACAAGAATATATATGGTTTTGGGGTGGGGATCTAAATGGTTTCTGGGATATATGGCCTTTTGTGAAGGAGATGGGGTGGGGAAAGGCCCAGGCACACCCCGGGAGACCCCCAAGTTGATGTCAGTGAATGTATATTTTCATAAGGAACAAGAATATATAGGGTTTAGGGGTATGGATCTGTAAGGTTTCCAAGATATTGGGCCTTTTATGAAATAGAGGGGGTGGGGCATGACCCCGGCACAACCCCGGGGACTCCCAGGTTGGTGTCACTGAATGCTTTTTATCATAAGAAACAAGAATATATATGGTTTTGGGTTGGGGATCTAAATGGTTTCTGAGATATATGGCCTTTTGTGAAGAAGAAGGGGTGGGGCAAGGCCCAGGCGCACCCCGGGAGACCCCCAAGTTGGTGTCAGTGAATGTATATTTTCATAAGGAACAAGAATATATATGGTTTAGGGGTGGGGATTTGTAAGGTTTCCAAGATATCGGGCCTTTTATGGAAAGGAGGGGGTGGGGCATGACCCCGGCACAACCCGGGGGACCCATAGGTTGATGTCACTGAATGCATCTTATCATAAGGAACAAGAATATATGCGGTTTTGGGGTGAGGATCTGGATGGTTTCTGAGTTATATGGCCTTTTATGAAGTGGAGGGGGTGGGGCATGGCCCCGGCTTAACCTGGGGACCCCCATGTTGGCATTAAAGTATATGGCTGAGAGACAGTTACTCAAGGAACATTTCTATAAAAGTTTTGTCAAAATATCTGCAATAACTTGGCAGGAAATGCCATTTTTCAATTTTCCCCATTATAAGTCTATGGAAAATCTAAGTTGCCAGAGCAACCAAACTAAAGAGCCAAATTTTATAAAAAACACAAAACCTGTATAGGCAAATATGGTGAATATTTCCAAAAACTCTCAGCCTAATAGAGCATTCGGTTTCTGAGGAGATTATTTTTTTTAGTTTTTTTTTCTATTTTTTTTTTTTGCATTTTGGTTTCCATGGCAACCAATAAAAATGAGCAGTAGGCCTAAAATCATATGGCAGATAGTAGATTGCCTAAGGAACATTTCTATGAAAGTTTTGTCAAAATATCTGCAGAGGCTTGGCAGTAAATGCCATTTTTCAATTTCCCCATTATAGGTCTATGGAAACTCTAAGTTGCCATAACAACCAAACTAATGAGCCGATTTTCATAAAAACACAAACTCTCAATCCCCCAGACCAAGAATGCTACAGATAAAATTTGGGCCCAATCGGCCGAGTGGCTTCAGATGAGATGTCGTTTGAAAGTGTTGACGCAGACGACGCAGACGCAGACGCAGACGACGCAGACGCAGACGACGCCGCAGACGACGACGGACAACTGCCTATCCTATAAGCTCCCCCGGAGCCTTTGGCACTGGTGAGCTAAAAATCCGTCCCGAGGGACACTGTCCGGCATCACGAGGCTTGCCGAGTGATGCCGGGCAGTGATCCCGAGGGACGGATCTTTCTATCCACCCCTCACACCCATATAGGATTCTTTTTCTTGCATACCTTCCATTTCTTGCGCGGATTTTTAATGCTGCAGTCACTTCGGTTACCAACGTCCGCCATATTGTGATGACACTACAGGAATGTTATTGACGTCACGTAACGTGCATGACGTCAACCTTAACGACGGCGCATACGAGGTTGTAACAACCAGTGCATTTATCAAACACGCCATTATATTCGATTTGGGGTCGGAACACCAGGGTCAGAACATAAATTTCTATCCCAGGGTAAAATCACGGATTTCCTTGTCTGGTGTGCAAGAAATTCCTATTTATATAGCTACATTATCCTTCCCTGGGATAGGATAAAAATCGAGAATTCTCACGATTTTGATGTGCACTATTTGACAAGAAGGTCATGCACGCCGTCGTGGAGTTTGACGTGAAGTTTTACGTCACTGCACATAACGTGGCGTCACTAGTTGCAGCAGTCGAAGTGTATGCATTATTTATAATCCATATCAGATATGAAAGGTATGCAAGTAAAAAGTCTGACATGGGAGAGAAGGATAGGTAGGCATATCCGTCCCTTGGGATGACGGTTCAGCATCACTCAGCAAACCTCGTAATGTCGGACTCTGACCCTCGGGACGGATTTTTCTGTTCACCCTTCAAACCCATGTTAAACTCTTAAAATCTCCTACAGCTGTGTTGAGTGAGATCTATCAAAACTGCACATCATCACCATACATACTTATTGTCACTTCTACTATTGTCACGGCCAAAGCCAGTATATTTGTTTGTTTGAATTGAGGTTTAACGTCCCCGTCAACAGTGTTCAGGTCATTTTGGAGACATTGCTTCAAATTTTGTGGAACTTTTACCCGACATTGAGATGTAATGACAACTCCAGCCCTGTCGTCCAATGAAACAAAAAGGCGTGTATGCATTGGACGGTCTGACACACACCACTTTGCCTTGGCAGGCTTAGTCCTTCTAAGCGGTTTACCAGTCCTCATGTGTGGTCAGTTTCAGCTTTGCGTGGAAGCACCATGCAGTCCATCTATTTCTCAAAGCCCCGATGGACTGGAGCGACCAGGAAGTGTGTGTATAGTTAAACTGACCGGCACGACGTGACCTGAACAGTGTTGATTGGGCCTCCAAACTCAAGCTGCTCGTTGTCACATTATATATAGAGGATCTTACCTGAGTGTTCATGTATTATTGAATTTATTAAACGAGTTGAGGGAAAGAGATAAAATGCGAGGCTGTGCCGAGCATTTTATCCTTTTTTTTCCTAAACCAGTTTAATAAATTCAACAATACATGAGCACGAATGTAAGATTCTATTTATCATATGACATTTTAAGCGAATTTTTATTCGCGATTGTTTTACAAAAAAATGTCCATTTTGCGCCATTAGTAAACGCGATGCCATTAAGGACGTCGTACATGTAACGTTACGGAGCGTATCTAACGAATTTGCATACTTAATCCACCAGTGGATTGTGGAATTTATTACATGGCGTTGTTACACTCTCAGATGCGACATCATATGATAAATAGAGTTTATTTGGTTGTTTTGATCGATTACGGTGAAATAATTCACAAGTGTTCCAAGGCTTCCGAGTAAAAAACGAGTGAGCGATAGCGAACGAGTTTTTTACACGAAAGCCTTAGAACACGAGTGAATTATTTCTCCGTAATCGACCAAACAACAAAATAAACTATTTATTACATTTCAATTTATGTTTTACCTTTGAAGTTTCAAATTCAACCATTCTGATTTGCAACCAAAATAGTTCCAGTCAGGGTATGGGTTTCTGGAGGCGTGGTTTAGTTTGAAAATCAGTCGCCATCTTGTTTTCATTTCAATGCAAAAATCATCCTGTCCTTGAAATACAGATGCACAAATGTCATAAAATTGGATCTGTATTTTAAAGAAAATGATACTTTATCGTCGTGTTGCTGGTCTCTCCTCAAAAACGTCAAATGGACGCGAAAATTGAAGTTTGATTTATATGATATTCTAACACAGCGCGCCTATATAGGCAATGGAAAATAACTGTGTTTTATTCTGCAACAAATCTCAGCTCGGAAGAGCGTGACGAGTGACGTCATTAAAATTCCCAACTTATGACGTCACTAGTCGATTTCCTTGACGTTAGACGGTGTAACGTCATTTTCTCGCATCGAAAACGTAAGAAAAGGATATAAATGCATGTGTATCAGTCGATAATTTTAGCGGGATTTCTTCTAACAATGGCGAAAGGTTGTGAGATTTTGAAGGAAACAACAACATTATTGCCGATTTTCGGCGTGTTAGAATCGAAATAGATCAGCTCTTGTCTGTGATTTGTTGAGTAATAAATCACAGTTTGTCGGTCAGTTGTAAGTAGACAAATCACGCGCGCTACGCGCTTGTGATTTATTACTCAACAAATCACAGCTAGATCTGATCTATTTCTTAATTATCAGATTTTCCGCCAAACGTCAGCTATTGTTATTGTTGTTACCAACGACGTCAGCAACGTCGCTTAGCAATTATGACGTTAAACCGTTCGAAACTGAGAAATGAAATAATTCAGTGTTGAATGATTATCGGATTTTCTTTCACTGAGACAAATAGGTACTTCATTGTTAGAAATGTAATAAACAATTTTAATCGACAGTTCAAAAATAAAGTTTCTTGTAGTATTGTTTTGCAGTTATGTTAACAGGGATTATTGGAACTACATGATTTTAGGTAAGTTAATTATAACAAGAGGGCCATAATAGCCCTGGATCGCTCACCTGATCCATCGAGAAACAAGTGGGCCCCGGGGAGGGTCATTATTGGCCCCAAGGATATAATGTGCACAATGCTGAGGGAAGTCTAAAAAGGAAGCTTCATACCAAATATCAACAAAGGCTATAATTTCAACAATCTTGGCAAAGGTCCACTAGATGAAGCTACAAACCAAATATCAAAGACCTGGGCCTTGCGGCTTCAGAGAAGAAGGTTTTTTAAAGATATTCCCTAAATAAGCCTATGTAAACACAAATTTCCCCGGGGCAGGGGATTTTTTTTTTGGCCCCAGGGCTATAATTTAAACAATCTTGATAGGGGTCCACTAGATGAAGCTTCATTCCAAATATCAAAGACCAGTGGGCCTTGCTGTTTCAGAAAAGAAGATTTGCAAATATTATCACTATAAAAGTCTATGTAAAATCAAAGGACCCCGGGGCGGGGGCATTTGTGGCCCAAGGGCTATAATTTGAACAATCTTGGTAGAGGTACCCTAGATGAAGCCACATACCAAATATCAAAGACCTGGACCTTGCAGTTTCAGAGAAGAAGATTTTTAAAGATTTCCCAAAATAAGTCTATGTAAAACCAAAGGGTCTCGGGTCGGGGACATTTTTGGCCCCAGGGCTATAATTTGCACAATTTTGATAGAGGTCCACTAGATGAAATTTCACAACAAATATAAAAAACCTAGGCCTTGTGGTTTCACAGTAGAAGATTTTTAAAAGATTTTCCCTATGTAAGTCTGTGTAAAACGAAAGGACCCTGGAGCTGGGGCATTTTTGGTCGCAAGGCTATAATTTGAACAATCTTGGTAGAAGTGCCCTAGATGAAGCTTCATACCAAATATCAAAGACCTAGGCCTTGTGGTTTCACAGAAGAAGATCTTTAAAGATTTTCTCTATATAAGCCTATGTAAAACCAAAGGGCCACGGGGCGGGGGCATTTTTAACCCCAGCACTATAATTTGAACAATCTTCCTATCAAATATCAAAGATCTGGGCCTTGTGGTTTCAGAGAATAAGATTGTTTAAGTTTTCAGTGAAACAAAGCTATTTTTGCTCCTGTGACCTAGATGTACGGCGGACCGGAACCATTTGAACAGCTTTGAAAGGGGACCACCTAAGGATCATTCCTGTGAAGTTTGGTCGAAATCCGATCAGTGGTTTAGGAGGAGATGACGTTTGAATGTTTACACACGCACGCATGGACGGACGCAAGGAAGCACGTACGACGGACCTCGGACAAAAAGTGATCTCAAAAGCTCACCTCGTCACTACGTGACGGTGAGCTAAGAATTGGCATTAATCAAGTAATTTCGTATTTGCCCAGTTACGGGTCATCGATCTGCTGTATTGGCCCTCAGCCTTCGGCCTCGGGCCAATACAGCGTAGCTCGGACCCGCAACTGGACCAATACGAAATTACTTGATTAAGAACATTTAGCAAAACCATTATAAATGGCATGTAACAATGCTGTTTAGCGCCGTTTCAACTTTCAACAGATTGCAAAAGTTGGTGTCAACTATTCTTCTAGAAAAAGTATTTCGTAACGATGCGTGTTTTCTACAGGAACGGCCCACCGGCACGCCTATCAAACACGATAGCCCTTTTCATCGATCGACATTTTGCTTACACATGTATCAAAAAAAAAATGTCAGATGCCTTCCAGTTTGGAGTAACCATAACCAAAATAGTCAATACTTAATTAGCAGTTCATGGATTTAATTATTTTGTCCTGACAGACTCGACATTAAAGTCGGAAACTGTGTGTCAGAATTGCTCCCAGCTGATGTAGCTAATGGATTGTTTCATCAAATGCTTTTAAAATATACCATTATAAAAACTAATATCATCTGTGGTGCACGCAGATAGTCTATGCCTAGAGCTAACAACAGAATTTCTCTGGTTGAGTCTATACTGCACAGCATAAGTGAAGAGGAATGGATGCTCCTGGCATATTTAGAAGGGATTCGGGGTCGGGAGTGGGGGCTCATCACGAAAACACTCCTATTCAATTCCGACCCCAGAGAACCCCTCTTTTATATGGTAAAACTGGGGTTAACAGGGGTAAACCACATTTTTTCTTATTTCTGCTCTAAAATATAGATTGTTGGTAATCGTTAGAACCGCCTCTTCAGCCCCCGCCCATCGGGGCTTGAAGAAATATATGGGCTGCACGATGCCTCCACGCAGAGCTAAATCCCACCCACACACGAGTACTGGTAAACTGCTTAGAGGATCTAAGCCTGCCCAGGCAAAGCGATGCGAGTCGGATCGTCCATGCTTATAAACCCTTTTGGTTTCATTGGGCGACAGGGCTTGAGCTCTGTCATTTCATCTCAACGTCGGGTAAAAGTCCCTCAAAATTGGAAGCAACGGCTCCAAAAAGACCTTTACAGTGTTGACGGGGACGTTAAACCTCAAATCAAACAAAAAAACAAAAGGACCGCCGCGATGAGGCGGTTCTAACGAGTACCTACAATCTATTTTTTGAGCCGAAATAAGAAACATATCATCTTGTTTCATCAATGTTTCATCTTAAAATTTTAGTTTTCTTCGGCGGTAAAATTTCCAATGTTTTTGTATAGGCGTGTTTTCGTAATGTGGGGGCGGGGGCTCGATCGAACTGACTTTGTGTCCAAATTATTATATCATTGTATTTTGATTGGGGTTCTAACCCTTTCAGTTGTACAGATGCAAATTTTGCAAACTTATGCAAGCAGTGTAGATTCAGATGAGCCATCTCATCTGGGCCTACTCTGTTTGCCAACCCGTTAATGATTTAAGGTCAGGAATACGTAGATGGGCTCTCCCATAGAATTTTTTTTAGCTCACCAGAGCCGAAGGCTCAGGGGGGGGGGGGGGCTGGCTTATAGGATAGGCAGTTGTCCGTAGTCATCTGCGTCTGCATCTGTGTCGTCTGCGTCGTCGTGTGACGTCAACACTTTCAAACGACATCTCCTCTGAAACCACTGGGCCGATTTGGTCCAAATTTCATCTGTAGTATCCTTGGGCTGGGGGATTGAAAGTTTGTGTTTTTTTTATGAAAATCGACTCTTTAGTTTGGTTGCTATGGCAACTTAGACTTTCCATATACTTATCATGGGGAAAATTGAAAAATGGCATTTTCTGCCAAGTCATTGCAGATGTTTTGACAAAACTTTCATAGAAATGTACCTTAGGCAATCTACTATCTGCCATATGATTTTAGGCATACTGCTCATTTCTATTGGTTGCCATGGAAAACAAAATAAAAAAATAGAAAAAAAAATATTTCAAAAATCATCTCCTCAGAAACCGAATGCTCTATTAGGCTAAGAGTTTTTGGAAATAATCACCATATTTGCCTTTACAGGTTTTGTGTTTTTTACAAAGTTTGGCTCTTTAGTTTGGTTGCTATGGCAACTTAGATTTTCCATAGACTTATAATGGGGAAAATTGAAAAATGGCATTTGCTGCCAAGTTATTGCAGATATTTTGACAAAACTTTTATAGAAATGTTCCTTGAGTAAATGTCTCTCAGCCATATGCTTTAATGCCAACATGGGGGTCCTCCAGGTTAAGCCGGGGCCATGCCCCACCCCCTCCACTTCATAAAAGGCCATATAACTCGGAAACCATCCAGATCCCCACCCCAAAACCATATATATTATTGTTCCTTATGATAAGATGCATTCAGTGACACCAACCTGGGGGTCCCCCGGTACGTGCCGGGGTCATGCCCCACCCCCTCCATTCCATAAAAGGCAAATATCTTGGTAACCTTATAGATCCCCACCCCTAAACCATATATATTCTTGTTCCTTATGAAAATTTACATTCACTGACACCAACTTGGGGCTCTCCTGGGGTGGGCCTGGGCCTTGCCCCACCCCTTCTTCTTCACAAAAGGCCATATATCTCAGAAACCATTTAGATCCCTACCCCAAAACCATATATATTATTGTTCCTTACGACAAGACGCATTCAGTGACACCAACCTGGGGTCCCCCGGGCTGTGCCGGGAACATGCCCCACCCCTTCCATTTCATTAAAGGCCCAATATCTTGGACACCTTACAGATCCCCACCCCTAAACCCTATATATTCTTGTTCCTTATGAAGAGACTCATTCATTGACACAAATTTGGGGGTCTTCCTGGGTGCGCCGGTCAACGCGAGTAAAATTTGGAGGCGAAGTCACTTACGTATTCTTGACCTTAACTAAACCCCTATAAACAAGAATTGAGGTGTCCAATTTCAAAGATGGAAAAGTCTGTTATCGAAACTCTGGGGTAAAAAGGTTAAAAAAAAAAAGATTCGGCTAAACTGAGCGATTCGATCCGTCATTGCAATGTTAATCCCATTTTTCCAATATCCTGGTATCCAGGGGACCAAGCTCAGTCATTACTGTTAGAGAGAAAAATGTAGGACAAGGGAGACAATTGTGTGTTAAAATGATAATAACGAATCCCTCTGAAAAAGGGTCATACACTTACAAGAGCATTTTCTGTTCTTTAAGTGTAAGTATGTCACCGACGCTACTTACTACTTCGCCATCGCCTGCTGGTCCATCGAGCAGCTGCCCTCTTCACCTTCTCCACCTTCTGAATCTGAGTTTTAACCTAGGGATTCCAAATGGGTGAGGCATATTCAAGTCGAGGGCGAACCAATGTTTTGTATGCAACATCCTTTGTCAGCCAGGGTGCAAAGGCCAAATTACGTCTAAGGAATCCTATAGTACTAGTTGCTTTAGATGTAATCTCAGAGATATGTTGACCCCAATCAAGAAAGTCAGTGATGGTGATACCAAAATGTTCAGCGGATTGAACATGCTCCAAAATTTGATTGTGAATTGTATAGTCAAACTTAATTTGCTTGTCCGGAGGGTGTCGTGACACTCTCATTGAATGACATTTGGCCACATTGAACTTCATCTTCCAATCGGCCTCCCACTGTGCAAGTTGATCCAGGTAATCTTGTAAAATAAGACAGTCAGAAGGAGAATATATGCTCCTTCTGGGGAGGCAACTGCTTCTAAAGTATTTTGTCTCTCCTGACAATAGTGGTCAATTCTTTCTTTTAAGAGTAGACCCCGTTTTCAGTAGGACAGGGCTTACAGAAAAGCGAACAGGAAGTCCCGAAAGTTGTTTCCCTTGGACAAAAATGGCGAAATAATCTACCAGGTGTTCCCGTTACCCTCAAGTGGGGTTTAGTTCTGAGGTTTATTCATTCCATGGGCTTGTTATAACCTGGCGTGATGTTTATTTTTTCTTTTTTTTTTTTTTTTTGTTTTTTTTTTTCATTTGATACCATTGATAGATACAATTTTGTTGTCCATGTACATTTCCATAATTGTTTCTTGGCTTCATATCGTAATACTTCTTTATATGTGATGTTTTCTATGTGATATAAATGCTAGAAGCAGTTCCCGTAGGTGTGTGCTTGCTGTGCATGTCAGACTTTTCATAACTATTTCTTGACTTCAGTCTCTAAGCATTTCTCACACCAGAATATACTTTATGACCTGCAGCATGGTTTCCGAGAAAAGAGATCTTGCGAGTCTCAGCTGATCATGCTCGTTGATGAACTATACAAAAATATGCAAATGGGATTACAAACAGATCCGATTCTACTTAAGAAATGGATCAGCTCTAACTGTGATTTGTTAACCAATAAATCACAGTTTGGAGGTCAGTTATAAAGCAGACAAATCACGAGCGCGTAGCGCGCGTGATTTGTCTACTTCCAACTGACCGTCAATTGTGATTTATTACTCAACAAATCACAAACTAGAGCTGATCTATTTCGATTCTAACAGGCTGAAAATCGACAATAATGCTGTTGTTTCCTTCAAATCTCACAACTTTTTGCCATTGTTAGAAGAAATCCCGCTAAAATTATCGACTGAAACACATGCATTTATATCATTGTCTAACGTTTTTGATGCTAGAATATGACGTTACACCGTCTAACGTCAAGGAAATCGACTAGTGACGTCATAAAATCGAAGTTTTAATGACGTCATTCGTCATGCCCTCCCTTGCCGTGATTTGTTGTAGAATAAAACACAGTTATTTTCCATTGCCTATATATAGGCGCGCTGTGTTAGAATAGATTTAAGTAAGGCTTCGACAAGGTATCACGTGAAAAACTTCTCCAAAAAATTGCACTACTACGGTATTAGTGGGGGCAACTCTAAATTGGATAAAGGACTTTTTGAATAACAGAGAACAATCAGTAGTTATTAATGTTATCATATCCGACAGCATTCCTGTATCTTCTGGCGTCCCGCAGAGCTCTGTTCTCGGACCAATCCTCTTTCTGGCATAAATTAACGACCTCCCTGAGCAGGTGCGCTCCAGAGTTAGGCTTTTTGCCGATGCTACGGCCATGTAGCTGGTAATTACTTCACTGTCCGAGTCCGACATCCTTCACGATTATCTTCTGACCCTTGAGCAATGGGAAAAGTACTGGGATATGAGTTTCAGTCCCTCAACATGTCAGGTCCTACACATTACCCGGTCAAAACAACCTATCCCATCCAAGTATTTCCTGCATGGCATCGAGTTGGAAAGTGTTTCTGCTGCTAAGTACCTCGGGGTCACCATTGCGGATGACCTCAGCTGGGGTACCCACATAGATAACATCGCAAAGAAAGGCAACCAAACACTGGGGTTTCTAAAACGGAACATCAGAGTGCATAACCAGACAATAAAATCAACAGCTTACAAGACACTCCTTAGACCACAGTTGAAATATGCCTCCACTGTTTGGCCACCACTGACATTTACAAATTAGAATCTGTGCCGCGCAGAGCTGCCAGATTGGTCTCTCGTGACTACAGATATACATCTAGTGTTACCGATTTGCTAAACAACCGTCTATGTTATACAAGGTCATATATGACCTTGTTGCCATTCCTGCAACAGAATACCTCATTCCACATATCAGGAGGGACTCTAGACAAAACCACCCTTTGGCATACAGACGCATCACTACCCCTACAAACTACTACAAATGTTCATTCTTTCCAAGAACCATTTTTCATTGGAATGCTCTACCCCGCCAAAAAGTTATGCTCCCCACCCTGGCAAAGTTTAGTGATGCTGTGTGCCGGGTGGTGCATGTGTCCCCGTAGTCACAGGCCTCGGTTTTTTTTTTTTTTTTTTTTTTTTTTTACTTTAAACTAATCGTATACTAACACTGTACAAACCCATTTCACCTGCTATAATTATATTCTATTTCAGTTAAACCCCTTCAGCGCTTGGTATAGATAGATAGATAGATAGATAGATAGATAGATAGATAGATAGATAGATAGATAGATAGATAGATAGATAGATAGATAGATAGATAGATAGATAGATAGATAGATAGATAGATAGATAGATAGATAGATAGATAGATAGATAGATAGATAGATAGATAGATAGATAGATAGATAGATAGATAGATAGATAGATAGATAGATAGATAGATAGATAGATAGATAGATAGATAGATAGATAGATAGATAGATAGATAGATAGATAGATAGATAGATAGATAGATAGATAGATAGATAGATAGATAGATAGATAGATAGATAGATAGATAGATAGATAGATAGATAGATCGAGAGATAGATAGATGGATAGATGGATGGATGGATGGATAGATGGATAGATAGATAGATAGATAGATAGATAGATAGATAGATAGATAGATAGATAGATAGATAGATAGATAGATAGATAGATAGATTGAATTTTTTACCTCTTAGGGAGTAAGCAGTTTCAGTATGCATGTGTTTGTTGTGCATATCAGATTTTTATAAATAAATCTTGACATTATGGCTTATGTATCTATTATGCTTTCTATATTGATAGCAATGCTAGAAACAGATCCTGTTGGCATACATACGTTTGTTGATCTTATCCGACTTGAAAATATCCTAGCTTAATGTTATCAATGGTAGCTCCTGTTACGTACGTGGATTTATGTTTGTCGTGCATGTCAGACTTTTCACAGATACTTCTTGACTTAATGGCTTCTTTATGTGTGATGTTTCCAATGTGACATCAATGGTAAACAGTTCCTGCGGGCATGTTTCTTTTTTCCGTGATAATTAAGTCAGGTTGTGACTGATATCTTTGCAGCAGGAAACAATTTTGAACCTATATAACCATCAAGCAACGTAAATAAAATTTTAACAACAACAAGAAGACAAAAAAACTCAGTTGACGACCTGATGTATGACTGTAATTTAAAGTGCCACCTGTAACAATTTTGATCGCATTTTTAAGAGTGCGGTGCAAACTCCTGGTGAAGAGTTGTCTAAGGACATGTCACCAGTAAAAATTCTGATTCTGATTCTCATTACGATAACACACCCGTACGACATAGTGCATTAGTCACATCTCCAAAATGGCTACTTTTCTGATGAAAAACTATCATATTTTTCTTATAAATGCTCATAAATAGGTTGTGTGTGCTCGTTAGAACCTACTCAATGAGGCGATTCTAACGAATACCCACAACTCATGCTTTGGAGCAGAAATAAGAAAAATAATGAAGCCCCCCGTAGACCCCAGTTTTCTATATAAAGTATCTAACTATTCAGAACTTGTTTAGTGGGGGGGGGGGAGTCTTCATTTTACGGACTTGTTCACGTGATGTGAACTCCCCAACAGTGGTGACCCCTCGGTCTTAGTCGGACCTTCAGAATACACCACTGTCGCAATGCATTCCGAAGGTCAATCAAGACCGAGGGTACGTCACCACCGATTGGGAGTTTGCTGATGGAGAGCAAACTCCCCAATAGTGGTGATCCCTCGGTCTTAGTCTAACCTTCAGAATTCCAAGGTCCATCAAGACCGAGGGGTCACCACTGATGGGGAGTTTGAGTGAGGTAATGGCCAAATATGACCGACTCAGTATCAAACTCCCCAACAGTGGTGACCCCTCGGTCTAAGTCGGACCTTCAGAATATTCCGAAGGTGCATCAAGACCGAGGGATCACCACTGATATGGAGTTTGACTCAGTATGAGAAGAGAGATAGAGTGCGGTGCGGTTGGGTATAATCTGCAGACCAAAGCTTGCAGACCTTTGGACTGTGGACCGGTCTGCAGTGGACCAAAGGGTATAATCTGCAGACCAATTACCTTGCAGACCAAGTTCCAATAATCAATATTTCATATTCTATAGACTATATATACTGATATGAAAAAGAAATTTTATGTTTATTGCAAAATTTATTTTATGTCAGATTGTAAAATGTCAAATATTTTAGCAGTATCAATAAAAACCATGGATTTTATTTTCTAAAAACAAACTTTCTCAAGAAATAATAATAAAAAAAAGGTTTTTAATGTTGATTGCGAAATTTATTTTATCTTATTATTATATGTCAGATATTTATTTTAGCCATAACAATAAAATACCATGAAAAATATTTTCTGAACAAACATTCTCATAAACACTGAGAAATGCTATTCAACTGATTCAAAAACTGAAGGAAACAGAACATAATACATCCATGTAATTACAATCATAAATGGCTTCTGTCTTATCTCTAGGACTCACCTTTTTCAGATGAAAATGTTTGATATTTTTCTTATTTCTAGTCCAAATATAGGTTGTGAGTGCTTGTTAGAACCGCCTCAGTGAGGCGGTTCTAACAAGTACCCACAATCCAAATATAGATTTGAGTGCTCGTTAGAACTGCCTCAATCATGCGGTCCAAACTAGTACCCACAATGTATATATTTTTGAGCAAAATTAAAGAAAATAATGAATACCACCCCTACCCCTTCGTAAACCCTACGTTTCTCTATTGAAAGTATGGTTTAGAGGAGTCTTCATTTAACAGTCTTGATATAATGCTTCCTTACATTTGCCAAACATGGCTTTATTGGGATGGAGATTTTTTATATTTATTCTTATTTCTGCTGTGGTGCTTAAACAAAACACACAAAAAAATCTTTTTTCCCTCAGGTTCATTTCTGATTGTTACACATTAAAAGAAATAAACAATATAATAAAGTAAATAAATATATTATAAAAAAATAAATAAAAATAATTTATCAAATAATTAAATAAATAAATGCTTATTTATGGTCCTGTGTGAGAACTGCACTGGAAGTTCACATTTTTCACTTTTCAGCTCAGCATCAGAAAATTAATAATAAAAGGTCCTAATTAACCCGTTTGGTACCGGAAACCCCAAAATGGGTACATTTGCAAACAGTGTAGGCCCAGATCAGATGCCGCAAAATGTGGCATCTGATCAGGGCCTACACTATTTGCCAAAATTCAGCTATTTTCTGAATAAATTTTGAAGACAACACAACTTGTCACCCCTGCATTTCGAAATGGATTCCTGTCGTTTATGAAGAGGAAGATTCCATTTGGTACAAAAAGTGTTAACACCCAAAATAATTAGGAAAAAAGTGCTTCTGAAAGATCTAACAACACATTTTAAAAATGAAGACTTTCAATCAGTTGCAATTTCAACCTAATCATAGGCTTACAGCCATTGGTTCTAATATATAACTTTGCCCCACCTACAATAGGATAAGCCCCACCTACAAATAACCATTAAACTGTCAATCACAACTATTTCAATATCAAGCCTTTTTCTTTACTTCTCAAAGAAAATCTTGTTTAGCATGGATATGTTCTCTGAAAACAAACAAAAGAAAAAAAATTGAATGCCATCTGCTTGGGGCTTAAGTTTTTTTTTTCATATACAGCTCTGAATGTAATACTTGGAAGTCTGCTACACTGTTACATGAATATATTTCCTAACATTAGCTAGTTATAGATGGTCTCAATTTGCATGTCTCTGTGCCCCCCCCCCCCCCCCAAAAAAAAAAAATATAGGTAAATTAATTAAATAAATAAGTCGCCAGGACAAATTAATTTGGCCAAATTGGCCTAAAAAAAATAAATAAATAAATAATTTTAAATAACTTTGTTTTTGTTTTTATTTCCTAGTGGAGAAATTTCCAACGGAACTGAACATATTTTTTTAAAAGCGTAACAAGATGCCTAAATATTCTTCTCTTTCGTGGAGATTGATCATGGAATCTTTTCTTCGGTCATTCTCTCCCTTCCGCTGATTCAAGAAGGGCAGTTGTCAGTTTCTGGCGAAAGAATGTGCACTGTACTGGTTAACCGCTTACGTATACGCCTGCCCAGGAGAAGTGTGGATAAGTAAACTAACCGACTCAAAAATGACCTAAAATAGTGTTGACTGGGCCGTTAAACTCCAATACAAACAAACAATATTTCATTTATTAATATGGTGAAAAATTTCCTTATGGCATTTTTCCTTCCATTTATTTTTTCCCACTTATGCCGCTGAACAAGACAATCCCTTCATTTGCAAACAGTGTAGCTCCAGATAAACCATCTGATCAGTGTCTTCACTGTTCATCATGCAGTTTGTGAATTTAACAGTTAGCTTGTATGAAGTATATTGAAAGTAGAGAAATTCTAATTTCAAGTGAACATTTTTTAATAGAGTTACAATATGCCACCTGATCAGGATCTTCACTGTTCATCATACAGTTTGTGAATTTAACAGATAGCTTGTATGAATTATATTCAAAGTAGAGAAATTCTAATTTCAAGTGAACATTTTTAAAACAGTAACAATATGCCATCTGATCAGGACCTTCACTGTTCATCATGCAGTTTGTGAATTTAACAGATAGCTTGTATTAAGTGTAATGGAAATAGAGAAATTCTAATTTCAAGTGAACATTTTTAAAAGAGTAACAATATGCCATCTGATCAGAATCTTCGCTGTTCATCATGCAGTTTGTGAATTAAAAAAAAAATAATAATATAAAAAAAAAAAAAAAACAAACAGACAGATAGTATCAAGTATATAGAAAGTACTCAACTAAACATTTTTATCAGAGTAACATGATGCCAAAAATATATTTCATAAAATTCTATGATGAAAAATTTCCTGAGCATAATAATATGTTTTTCCTTTTATTTATTTTATTTTAATATTTCTTTTTTTTTCCCCTTTTCTTTCTGTATATATGCCCATGAGGTGACATACCATACCAACAGGTGTCATTTTCAATAAACAGTAATTATGTGGCTGATTAAAGCACTGGTCCTCAAATTATACCCGTGGTCCTCTGGAGGACTTGGTCCTCATTCCTCTGGTCCTCCAGTGAAAGTATTTCCTCAAATTATACCTTCCCCAAGAAGAGGACTTTCAGGCAATAGGCTAATTCTTCCATAAATCATGGTGCATTCAATTTTTTTTTTTAAATCTTACATATTCCAAACTTAGGTAATGGGTGCACATTAGAACCACAACATTGTGGTAGATTTTTTTTTTTTTTTTTGCAGTGTTGACCCAAATCAGACTTCTCCTAGAGGAGCAGTCTGATCAGGGTCCACATTGCATGTATGCAAAAATATGTTTCAAACGTTTGCAAGACGATATAGCTGCTGACATATACATAACAAAGAATCCCTTTACTGTGAGTAAACAGTGTAGACCCAGATCAGTCACCGCAGAAAATTAAAAACAAAGAAACAATAAATTAACCATGACTATATTGTTTCCTTTGGTTGTCTATTCAAACCACCTATGAGGTGTATCTGCTATTGCATAAGACCTGTCAATCATTTCTGAAATTTCTGTCAATCACTGTGATGTCCCAATACCACTCAATTTACAGCCAATCGGATCAATAGAGTTGACGATAATCCTTCAGAGTCAGATAAAGAATTATAAGAGAAAGAAAGAAAGAAAGGAAGAAAGAAAGAATGCACAGTTCATGGGAAGAAACAGAACCTGACCTTCCATTGCTGTACTCACTTGTCCATAATTAGTTAATTAATTAATTAAATCCAGGAAATTAAAATGAATATGGGGGAAAGTCCCAATGCTGGTCTTTTGACAACACACTTTGTGACATGCAGCCCAGCAGGCACATGACGTAATTGTGACGTCCCATCGACATCATTACAATGCCATGACGTTTATGCAACGTCAAATCTACGTCATTGCAATGACATTGCACCGACGTGGATTTGATGTTGCCCTAGCGGCGTGTGCCTGCTGGGAGCACTCTTCTAGATTGCCAAAACTGACATTACTGGTTCTAGGAAGCATTCTCAACCTTTGTTTTGGACAAATATCACACATTTTGGTCAGAAAAATAACTGGTTTTGAGATATGAAAGAATGCACTATATCTCGCGAATGTGATATAGTAATTCTCTAGTTTTTACACCAATGTTGAAATTCGGAAGTTGAAACCATGTTATATATACATGTATATAGTTAGTTGAACAAATGTGTTATATGCAAAAAAAAAAAAAAAAAATTCCCTAAATTTTAACAAGATTTTTCCCAAAGATTTTAGTAGGAAAAACACAAGAGACATTTTTCTACACAACCTGTGTATCTTTTAGATCCACCTTTAAACTGAATTATTTTTTGCATCCCCACCCATCCGGGGTTGGAGAAATTGATTGGGCTGCATGGTGTTTCCATGCAGAGCTGAAACAGGCTGAACTTCAGTACTGGTAAACGGTGTACAAGGTTTAAGCCTGCCCAGTAAAAGTGGTGTCAGTCGGACCACTCCATAGAGTTTTTTTGTGCAGTAGGGCTTGAGGTGTCATTCTGTCTCAATGTTGGGTAAAAGTCAAACAAAATCGTAAGCAACGTCTCCAAAATGACCTAAATAGTATTTCATCAGAAAAGTGGCCATTTTGGACATGTGAAAAAATGCACTATGTTTCAGGGCGGTGTTATCGTAATGTATATAGAAAACTGGGGTTTTCAGGGGTATGTCTGATCCAAGATCCATGTTGTTGGTTCTCGTTAGATCTGCCACAATGAGGTGCTTCGAATGTGCACCCACAACCAATGCCTGGAAAATATTATATAAATATAAAATCATACAGAAGAGTTTTCGTAAGGCCAACCTGTTCTTGGAAAACTAGGAAAATTATCTGTTAATTTTCATGTCAACAAGTCCATAAAATTAAAACATTTGTTGACCGCATTTTCTTCAGAGATAAATGGGTTTTAAAATTTAAAATTGTAAAAGAAACAAATAACATTTTTTTAAGTTAGCTAAAAAGTGACCGCCCCCGCCCATAGGGGCTTGAAGAAATATATGGGCTGCACGATGCTTCCACGCAGAGCTGAATCTGGCCCGCACACTAGTACTGGTAAACCGCTTAGAGGATCTAAGCCTGTCCAGGAACTGCGGTGCGAGGCGGACCGTCCATGCTAATAAACCCTATTGGTTTCATTGGGCGACAGGGCTTGAGATCTTATTTCATCTCATTGTCGGGTAAAAGTCCCACAAAATTGGAAGCAACGTCTCCAAAATGACCTTTACAGTGTTGACGGGGACGTTAAACCTCAAATCAAACAAAAAGCTAAAAAGTGTTGTAGGAACTTCGTCTCAAGGAAGCAGATCAAAAGAGCAAGACCAGCAGAAATAAGAATAAATATCATACATTTCCATCAAAATAATCCCAATTTTGACCCTGAAGAAAGCATTATATCACATGGATGTATTATGCCAAATTTCCTTCAAACTAAATTATTTGAATAGCATTTCAATGATTATGAGAATTTTTGCTTTTAGATAATATTTTCCATGTTCATTATTATTGTTATTATTATAATTATTATTGCAATAATAATTATTCAAGTAAAATACATTTTGCAGTAAACATTTGAAATAAACAAGCTTTTTGCTTTTATTTCTTTTCAATTCAATATTTATAATCTATATATGATATATTGATTATTTCTGTCTGCATAAATCTTGGTCTGCAAGGTAATTGGTCTGCAGATTATACCCTTTGGTCCACTGCAGACCGGTCCACGGTCCAAAGGTCTGCAAGCTTTGGTATGCAGATTAACCCAAATTTCGCAGGTTGTGTATTTTACCCAAAACGGCGGGCATTCCGAATTTGTCTCTAAACCGAAAGTAGAGATGCAGCGAACAATGAGAATGAAAAAAGAAATTCAGATGCTAGCTGAATCGCCACCACATGGCATATCTTGCTGGGCCAAAGATGATTTATCTGATAAACTTGAAGCCCGTAATTATTTTATGAATATAAGTAAAAACCTTTTGATACGGTATGTCATTAGTTTCCGCGGCGAGTTTTGAGTCGATTCGGCCAGGGACGTTTCGGCTTAAAAACCTGAAGCGTTTCTGGTGACACGTCTATCTATCTATCTTCTGATACTGCGTCAGTCACATTTGACCATTACCGCAGGTGTATATTACATACACTCCAGGTTTTGCAGGATGAAAGCCTACACAGTTATCATGTTATTACGGTAGCTGGGGAACGCACATAGACAATATCACAAAAAAGGCAAATCAAACCCTCGGCTTTATCAAAAGAAATATTATATCATCAGTTACTGTCCAGCAAGATGAGGTTTGTTCAGTTCTGAAATCTCTTCCAACTGGAAAAGCATGTGGGCCAGACCAAATTAATAATAAAGTTCTCAAAGAATGTGCACAACAATTATCTGGTCCCTTGACTGACCTATTCAACTTCTCTTTGTCGAACTCATCAATGCCCGACGCATGGAAAAGGGCCAACGTTACCCCTATCCATAAGAAGGACGATAAATCCCTTGTTGAAAACCATAGGCCTATCTCCCCTGCTAGCATTCTACATAAATCTACAGCGGGCCGTTAGCGGCCCGTCAGCTACCCTGACGGGCCGCTAACGGCCCGCTGTAGATTTATGTAGAATGCTTACTGGGTCTCTCCTAAGTTCTATTGGTAAATCACTTGAAAAAATAGTACATAAACACATGCACAACTTTTTACTGGAAAATACTATTATCACTCCATTTCAGTCAGGGTTCACTCAAGGTGACTCTACAGTAAACCAGCTCGTAGATCTATACAATACCTTTAACCGGGCCCTGGACGAAGGCAAAGAAGTCCACGTTGTATTTTGTGACATCAGCAAAGCCTTCGACAGGGTCTGGCATAGAGGATTGTTAGCAAAGCTAAAACATTATGGAATCTCTGGTCGCCTTCTGAATTGGGTTGAAAGCTATTTATCAAACAGGTATCAACGAGTGGTGTTACCCGGAGGTATATCTGAATGGCTTCAAATCAGGGCCGGAGTCCCCCAGGGGTCTATTCTTGGTCCGCTTCTCTTCATCATATACATTAATGACATTGTGCAGGAGATACATTCAAATATTCGATTGTTTGCGGATGACACAAGCCTTTACATAATAGTAGACTTCCCAGACTTGGCAGCTCAAATACTAAACGTTGATCTTTTCAGAATAGGCAACTGGGCTGATAAATGGTTAGTTAACTATAACCCAAATAAAACCGAATCATTGCTCCTGAGCCGTAAG
Organism: Lucinisca nassula; assembly: GCA_963580285.1. Classification (NCBI taxonomy): domain Eukaryota; kingdom Metazoa; phylum Mollusca; class Bivalvia; order Lucinida; family Lucinidae; genus Lucinisca; species Lucinisca nassula. The sequence goes on along the minus strand of OY757021.1, from coordinate 38,860,384 downwards.
ATTAACAGGATAAATCACCCAGCGCTTTTCTTAAACGAGGTCGAAATAAATGAAGTAACTTCACACAAGCATCTAGGTCTGATCTTTTCCCAGCGCTGTGACTGGCAAAACCATATTGACTATATCCAAGTAAAAGCCTGGTCTCGAATGAATCTCCTCAGAAGTCTGAAATTCACGCTTGACAGAAAATCTCTTCAAAAAATTTATTTTTCTTTCATTCGCTCTCTTTTAGAATATGCAGACGTTGTTTGGGACAACTGTACTCAGCAACAATGCACATCTCTTGAGAAAATACAACTCGAAGCTGGTAGAATTGTCTCTGGTACGACTAAGCTAGTAGAGATAGACAAACTATATGTAGAACTTGGCTGGCTCAAGCTATCAGAGCGAAGAAATTTGCATAAGCTATACCTATTCTTCAAGATGGAAAACAATCTAACGCCACTGTACCTCACGGAGCTAATTCCTCCGCGTGTAGGCGATGTCTCTGCCTATCCCCTTCGAAACTCTGATCATTACTTGTCTATCAACGCTAATACTAGCGCTTATGCTAACTCGTTTCTCCCATCAACTATCCGGTCATGGAATAATCTTCCAAACGCAACTAAGAACGCCACTTCGCTGTCTTCGTTTAAACGATTGCTTACACACAATATGCCAAAAATTCCCGAGTATTTTTACTGCGGAGATAGATTAGCCCAGATTCTCCACACTCGTTTAAGAACTGAATGTAGTGCATTAAACCAGCACCTATTCAGAAGAAATCTCATACCAAGTCCGAATTGTACATGTGGCGAGGTAGAAAGCAATGACCATTTTCTTTTGGCCTGTCCACGATACAATATAATTCGTATGGAAATGATAACCAAAATACGCCAGTATATACCGCTTGACATTATCGTCACAACAAGATTGCTTTTGCAAGGTGACACCAATATTTCTGTCGCAAATAACACTAGTATCTTCAAGGACGTACAGGCTTATATCTTAAAGACAAATCGCTTTGTTCACTGATTAGTGATAATTGGCATCACATCCTTTTCTATTAAAACTCAACTTTTTTTTTAAGAAATTGCCCATAGACACGAGTTACTCTTGGCAGACTCTGCATGTATATTGGTGTTGACGTATCTTCCAACATTTTTTTTCTGTCTTACTCTTGTCGCACTGTTACATTCTCTCTTTGGACATTTTCCAATTCTTATATCTTTTCTATCTTTATTCTTTTCTACTCATTTTATTATTTTCTTTTATTGTATCTTTTGACCGATTGGTCTTTTTTTCCTTCTTAAGTAGAACTATATGTAAAAAAGTACTTTATTGTTTGAATTTATACAGCATGCCGTTCACAAAAACTTATTCTTAACAGGAGATGATTAGTATAAGCGTTTCGCTTGTTTTCAAATCCTGTCATTGTAAATTGTACATGTACTGTTCGAATTGACTTGTCATAATGAAATGAATAAATATTGTTTAAACCAAAAGAAATATTAAAGTACACAACCAAGACCTTAAGTCCACAGCATACAAAACCCTTGTCCGACCGCAATTGGAATATGCTTCCAGTGTCTGGTCACCCCATACAGCTACAGATATCTACAAACTTGAATCTGTCCAACGCAGAGCTGCCAGGTGGGCCACATGAGACTATAGGTACACATCAAGTGTTACAGCTATGCTTGGAAAACTCCAATGGCGTCCACTAGATCAGAGACGCATCGATAATCGCCTTATCATGCTATACAAGGTCACGCATGACCTTGTTGCAATCCCTGTCTCAGATTACCTCACACCCAATCGCAGAGAGTCGAAATTTATCCACCCTTTGGCATACAAGCAAATCCCTACCCAGACCAACTATCACAAGTATAGCTTTTTCCCAAGATCAGTTATACACTGGAACGCTCTTCCAGCCTATATTGTTTTGCTACCAACCTTGGCACAGTTCTGTCATGCTGTCTGCCAGGTGGTGCATGTGTCCCCCTAAGCCACCAGATTCTGATTTTATCTTTTAAGTATACTAACTTTCTTTTCACACTGTATAAACTCATTTCACCTACTTTACTTACCTTTTATTTCAGCTAACCCCCTTTAGCACTTGGTATACCGGATACCCTTCTGTTGTCCTCTTATGAGGTTTAGAAGTATCGGAAGAAAGAAAGAAAGGGATCTTTAACCTGCACAGGGGATGGTTTTCCCTGCACAGGGGGCCTCCAGTTAACGTCCCGATCCGAAGGACGGTGCACTTTATGACATTCATCCCTGCAAATGATGCCAATGGAGCATATTCGGACACCGAAATTTTATCGCCGCTGCTGGGGATCGAACCTGGGACCTCTAGCATCAGAGGCAAGTGCACTAACCACTGAGCTATCACGCTCCATTGATATTCATTTACCAAGACCTGTTAGTCCCTAGCTCTCGCCAAAGAAGTAAACTTAGCTGCACTATCCTTTGCACCTTCTGCAGATGAGGTAACCTAATCTGGAAGGGCATTCTAATCTGTAATTGTCTGAGGGAAGAAGGATCCCTAAATTTTGACTTTGGTCGTTTCTGCCTATGACGTTGGATCTTAATGGTCCTAGGTCGTTTCAGCCCGGGTGGTACGGCCAGATGTTATTAGATAGATTTTTTGCATCAACCAAGCCAACATTAAGAAAACAGGCCTATATAAATCAAGGTTGAGTGGCAAATTCCACCCCCGGTATTTACCAGTGGCATTTACCGGTATTTACCGGCCTGGAAAATATGCCCAAAGTGGCAAATATGGCAAATATGATTTGGGTCTTAAAATATTTTAGAAATCTCAACCAAGTCGGAAATTGAGATATTAAGCAGGTAAAAATAAAATCACAGGTATGCATTTAGCTGTGCCATTGACACTAATATTGATCCTAAGTTTTTGGATAGACAGTAGACAGGCCTCTTAAAGATTGTTCAGATCAGAACAGTCTGATCAGGTCCTTGACTGATTTGTCTGTTTACTTTCTCAACAACATGCTTTAACCTTTATCCTGCTCTTGGCGACAAGCCCTATCTTTGCAAACAGTGTAGATCCAGATCAGATGGCTTCTGAAGGATCTACACTGTTTGACATTCAGTTTATGAATATGTAGAAATGAATTGTAAACTGAATGGTTCAAAGTCAGAAATGGCTGTGGCTTAATTGAATATTCAGCAAGTTTGACACTATCCAAAGTTGCAAGGAGTTTTACATAAATTGTCAATTTGACATTACTTAACAACAAAATTAAGAACATGTTTATTTAGCTCTGCCAGTGACACTTGGTATATTGACCCTTAATCTTTGCATAGACACTAGACAGATAGAATTACTAAAACAACAAATTTAAGAAAATGTTTATTTAAAGTAGGTAGAGCATAGCCAGAGGCAAAGATGAAAACAAGAAGATTCTGTTATGTTTTATTTGGGGCCCAAATCAAATAGAAAAAAATAAAATCACTTTTTATTTATTTAATTTTCAAATAAATAACTAAAATCAGTGCTAAATCTAAATCAGCTTAATACTTTTAATTTTCAGATAATTAAGGTGTGTTGTTTAAACTACTTATACAAGTAATTTTTTGGAACATACTTGATGACCATCAATTGAATTTGCCATATTTGCCGTAAATGCCGGTAAAGGCCAGTGGCATGGAAAATATGATATTTGCCGGCATTTTTGCAACCTTGTTGTAAATTTTACTACAAAAAAAAAAAAATTTGATGAAAAAGTTGATATTTTTCTTATTTCTGCTCAAAATATAGATTCAGGGTACACGTTAGATCTGCCTCGATGAGGCAGATCTAACGTGTACTGCTCAAAATATAGATTCAGGGTACATGTACACGTTAGATCTGCCTCGATGAGGACATTTATAAAGAATCGTTCTTCCCCCGAACCATTAGAGATTGGAATGCCCTTCCCGATTTGATTATTTTGACGGCTGAAGGTGCTAAGGATTGTGTAGCTAAGTTTACCGCTCTGGTTAGAGCTAGGGACTAACTTCCCATATCACAGGTCCTGATGTATGAATGTCATTTGACGTGTCACCAGTAACGATTCTGATTCTGACCCCTGTAAGCCCCAGTTGTACCATAATAAAGTGGAGTTCTATGGGGCTCAGAATTATATAGGCATGTTTTCGTGATGAAGCGATGTTCGAAAGTGGTAGTTAAGTAGCAGGTTTAAAGAGTGATTGACAAAGCTAACTTAACCCTTGTCCTGCTGAGCCCGGATATGTCTTATCTTTCAAACAGTGAAGATCCAGATCAGATGGCTTCTGAAGAATCCATCTGATCAGGATCTTCATTGTTTGTCATTCAGTTTATGAATTTGTCTCAATAATTTGCATCAAGTAATCTAATTTGTTGATAATCAGTAGTGGGTGTGACATGTTTAAATATTCAGTAGGTCAAGGGTTAACTAGGGGGTCACAGTTAAATGATGGTTTGTAAACATGCAGTGTTGGATAAAAGGCAAAGACAATGATTATATTGATTGTAGGTAAAAATGCCATATACAAAAATGCCAGAGGTAAAAATGCCATATACAAAAATGCCAGAGGCTACCTGGTAAAAATGCCATAGGTAAAAATGCCAGAGGTAAAAATGCCAGAGGTAAAAAATATTTTGGTTCTTATTCTATCTGATCAGGATCTACACTATTTGTCATCCCTTCTGCAACTTTTGGGCCCTTTGCAAGTTATCACGTTAACCCTTTGCAAGTTCATCACGTTAACAAGTCTGTGTTTTATGAGCATTTATAAGAAAAAAATATCAACCATTTCCTTATTCACTCAGATCATAGTCTACACTGTTTGCAGTTCCTTCTGCACCTTTTGGGCTTTTTGCATGTTCTACTTTAGAAAGGGCTATCTGTGGTATACATGGGAACATAATTTTCCTTACTTTTGCTTAAAGACAGGTTACGGGCACATGTTAGGACCGTCTCACTGATGCTGTTCTACTGGGCATAGGTACCCTATGCTTAGAGCATTAATAAGAAAAATGCTCATTTCTATTTCACCCATTTCACCCATTTCCTTATTACTCAGTGAGGCTGTTTAAATGAGTTCCCATAATCACAGAATATAGATTGTGGAAACTTGTTACAACTGCCTTATGGAGGCTGCTCTAATGAATACCCACAATTTATATTTCTGCACAAAACATAGATTGCGTAAGGCTGTTTTAATGAGTACCCATAATCACAGAACATAGATTGTGGAAACTTGTTACAACTGCCTCAGTGAGGCTGTTTTAATGAGTTCCCATAATCACAGAATATAGATTGTGGAAACTTGTTAGAACTGCCTCATAGAGGCTGCTTTAATGAATACCCACAATCTATGTTTCTGTGCACAAATCAAATGTAAATTTACATTTTTATCAACACGATCACTTTTCAAAACGAATGGTATGCCCAACTGCATTCAGAAAGTTTTCTATGTTGCGTTCACCATTGTTGTATTCAACACACAAACTTCGAAGTCTTGACTGTAGATTCACATACTTTCTGTGTTTTTTTCTTGGTTGCAGATTTCCAATTTATCACACTTTCTTTCATCTAAAAAAACAATATCTAAAGAACATCAGTTCATCCCATTTTAATGGTATTATAATTATCACACTAAAATCAAAACCAAATCAGAAAATGTAAATTAATTGCATTAATTTACAGCTCTGTATCAAACTCTTTTGCTCCAATATTCTATGCATTCATAGGTTGTTTTTTTGTTGTTTTTTTTTTGTTAAATAAAACTTTGTCAGTCTGAAAATTATCCAGTTTCCATATATAAACCTTCACAAAAGTAGCAGAAGGGATGACAAACAGTGTAGATCCTGATCAGATAGAATAAGAATCAAAATATTTTTTACCTCTGGTATTTTTGTATATGGCATTTTTACCTATGGCATTTTTACCAGGTAGCCTCTGGCATTTTTATGCCCCCGGAATCTAAGATTCTGGGGGGCATATAGTTTTTGGTCTGTCCGTCTGTTTGTCCGTTTGTCTGTTTGTCCGTTTGTCCGTTTGTCCGTCTGCAAAAACTTTAACATTGGGCATAACTTTTGAATGGTAAGTGGTACAGCTTTCATACTTCACATGTGCATTCCTTGTCACAAGACCTTTCAAGAGGTACCATAAATTTTGACCTCGTGACCTTCACCTTGAGATTTTACCTACTTTTGACCTCCTTTTTAAAAACTTCAACATTGGCTATAACTTTTGATTAGTAACTGATACAGCTTTAATATTTCACATGTGCATTCCTTGTCGCAAGACCTTTCTATTGGTACTATAATTTTTGACCTCGTGACCTTGAGATTTGACCTACTTTTGACCTCCTTTTTAAAAACTTTAACATTGGCTATAACTTTTGATTGGTAACTGATAGAGCTTTCATATTTCACATGTGCATTCCTTGTCACAAGCCCTTTCTATTGGTACTATAATTTTATAGTTTTTGGTCTGTCTGTCTGTTTGTCCGTTTGTCTTTGTCCGTTTGTCCGTTTGTCTGTCTACAAAAACCTTAACATTGGGCATAACTTTTGAATGGTAATAGATAGAGCTTTCATATTTCACATGTGTATACCGGTAGCCGGACAAAATCCCCCCTGGACAAAATCCCTCCCGCTTATTTTTGTATAGGTGGACAAAATCCCTCCCATGCTTTTTGCAACTAGGACATAATCCCTCCCACTACTTTTTACAAGGTGGACAAAATCCCTCCCATGTTTTTTGCAACTAGGACATAATCCCTCCCACTCTTTTTTACAAGGTGGACAAAATCCCTCCTGTAAATTTTGCAACTAGGACAAAACCCCTCCCGGCTGACATCAGTTGGCCAGTATTTTAGAATCTTCCTCAAGACTCAAATTGCACCAATAATTGCTTGTGGAATCCTCTTTCTTGCATTGAACATTTCCTACAATAGCAAGTTCTTCATGTGAAAAATCCTAAAAGACTGCACAGCCACATTTACCCTTTTTACCAGGCACACATGATAAGTAGGAAATATTATGCATAGGCTCAATTTTTACAATTACAACAGAAAGACCAAGTCTTTGTCAACATTTTAATCAGGCATACAAACAAACATTATTTATTAAATAATTGTTTGTGTCTAACAGCAATGATAACCATTTAACCATTTAAGTATAGAAAGAATATAAAGATAATTGAGTTAACTGTGAACAGTAATTAGGCAATTAGAAAAAAATGATTGACATTAATAGTGCTCAATTAGACAATTGCTTCTTAGCACATTTAAAATACAAACATATTCAGCATGAATGGATAAGGCACTAATTAACAAGAAATGATCATAAAAGAATAAATAAGAAAATAAGCACAAATTAACTAGAAGCCATAATAAATAAAAGTCATCAGCAATATGTACAAGAGTTAGCTATTTTTGCTCTTGTCTTTGGGATTTTCATGCTTTGGTAATAGCACACATTTTGTCCATATTTTCTTAACACATAAACATATACAAACCACTGTTTGACAAAACCAATAATTTGTCTTTGAATCCAGCCAAAATTCAGATTAGCATGGACACATTCCCAGTCTGATCAGGGTCTTCACTTTCTTCAGGTGGTTTGTGAAGACTCATCTCAGACTAGGCAAATTTATATGTTCTTGGTAGTCATACATATATTTTGTCCCAGTTGGAACATTTTTAGAAGGGATTTTGTCCACCTTGCAAAAAACATGGGAGGGATTTTGTCCACCTTGTAAAAATGTGCGGGAGGGATTTTGTCCTAGTTGCAAAAAACATGGGAGGGATTTTGTCCACCTTGTAAAAAGTAGTGGGAGGGATTTTGTCCACCTTGCAAAAAACATGGGAGGGATTATGTCCACCTATACAAAAATGAGCGGGAGGGATTTTGTCCGGGGGGGATTTTGTCCTACACTCGTGTATACCTTATCACAAGACCTTTCCAGTGGTACCATAATTTTTGATGTCTTGACCTTGAACTTGACCTTTGACCTATTTTTTTCAAAATTTTTAAAAACATTAACATTGGCGCTGTCCGGGGGCATCAGTGTTTCACAAACACATCTTGTTACCTATGGCATTTTTACCTCTGGCATTTTTGTATATGGCATTTTTACCTCTGGCATTTTTACCGCACACCATTATATTAATGACCAATGGAAGTATTTTTGCAACTTTAAAATAATTTTTATCACTCAGTCTAAGCATGTTGTGCAATTTGCTGGCCATAAAAATCCTGTAATTCTTCAGAAAACAATTATTTAAGAAATCGAGGAAGTCAGAGTCACAAATGAAGGGTGCACACAAATGTCCGGGAATTGTCCAGGAAATGTGCGGGAAATCGGGGGTAGTGGTGCGTTATCCCTAATATCTCCACTTTGGGTGGTCTGAAATTAATAAAATTAGTATCAAATAAAATTTTAAGCTCCATTCTAAAAGATTATTAAAATTATTTTTCATTTTTAACAATTTAAGGGTCCATTTTGGAAGTTAATTTTTCCAGGAAATTCTCGGATTGAGACCTGAATGTTGGGGTAGTGGTGCGTTAACCCTTATATCTCCACTTCGGGTGGTCAGAAATTAATAAAATTAGTATCAAATAAAATTTTAAGCTCTGTTCTAAAAGATTATTAAAATTATTTTTCATTTTAAACATTTTAAGGGTCCATTTTGGAAGTTAATTTGTCCGGGAAATTTCCGGATTGTGACCTGAATGTTGGGGTATAGGTGCGTTAACCCTAATATTTCGACTTCGGGTGGTCAAAAATTAATAAAAAATAGTATCAAATAAAATTTTTAGCTCCATTTTAAAAGATTATTCAAAATTATTTTTCATTTTTTAATATTTAAGGGGTCCGTTTTTTAAGTTGATTCGTCCGGGAAATCTGGATGTTGTGGGTACTGGTGCCTTATCCCTAATATCTCCACTCCGGGTTGTCAGAAATTAATGAAATAAGTATCAAATAATGATGATAATGTATGCGTCTATTCCATGACATTTGCTCACAAGACAATTGCCCACAAGACAGTTGCTCACAAGACAATTGCTCACAAGACAATTGCCCACAACCTTAATGGAAAATAGGACAATTGCTCACAACAATATTTTTTCATTAATTTATTTTGAAAGTCTTTTATTTATATTTTCTATAGTTTATGGGAACCATTTCTTCCTGTAAGTATTATGTAACAGTTAATAAGCTAGATTTCAACTACTACTGAATTAGTGATAACTTACACATCAGTAGTTGGATGAAATGATAGCCAACTTATCACTTAATTATAATGGGCAGTAGTCAGCTTAAATTATCAATATTATACATTAAGCAGCTTGATTTTGATTATTTCATTCATTTGAGGTATAATATCCCCGTCAACACTATATAGGTCATTTTGAAGGCGTTGCTTCCAATTTTGTGGGCTTTTTATCCGACATTGAGTTGATATGACATCTCGAGCCCTGTCGCCCAAATAAACCTATAATGTTTGTAAGCACTGACGGTCCGGCTCGCACCGCTTTGCCTTGGGAGGCTTAGCTCATTTAAGGGATTTACCAGTCCTCTTGTGTGGTGGGTTTCAGCTCTGCGTGGAGGTATCATGCAGGCCATCTATTTTTTCAAGCCCCAATGGGCGGGGGCTGTTAAGCATCTTGACAAATATACTCATCATTAATAAAAATTAACCATTATTTAATTATTATTATTTTTTTTTTGTTTCCAACATTTTATAATCATTCATTTGATCTCCTTAATCAATTAAATGCGAGCTATTCTACATGTATCACATAAAATTAGTGACATGATTCAATTTAATTACCTAATGTTATAAATAAACTAGTCTACTAATGTTTCAATTATCACTAACTACCGGTAGTTGAAATCAAAGTATCACTAATTAGTTGAAATTCAAAGGAAAAAAATAGTTCCCATAATTAAAGATAATATAAAAATAAAAATAAAATCATGAAAAAAAAAACGTGTTGTGAGCAATTGTCCTATTTTCCATTAAGGTTGTGGGCAACTGTCTTGTGAGCAATTGTCTTGTGAGCAACTATCTTGTGGGCAATTGTCTTGTGAGCAAATGTCTGCGCACCGTATGCGTCGCATGCTCATTATGAACGCCTCACTGAGGCGATTCTAATGAGTACACATAACATGACTTTATTTTATAGAAGATCACAGATATAATAAGTGATCTTTAATTACGACTCAAGACCTACTTGGCAAACAGAGTAGAGCTTGATTAAATGTTCAACCCATATATGCCTAGCGTCCCATTGATGGAACATTGGCAAACAGTGTAGATCTTGATCAAAAGATTAACCCATATATGCCTAGAGTCCCATTTGTGTGACATTGGCAAACAGTGTAGATCCAGGTCAGATATTTAACCCATATATGCCTAGCGTCCCATTTGTGTGACATTGGCAAACAGTGTAGATCCAGGTCAGATATTTAACCCATATATGCCTAGCGTCCCATTTGTGGGACATTGGCAAACAGTGTAGACCCAAATGATCAGACGCTGCAAAACGTGACGTCTGATCTAGGCCGCAAAATGCTGGCGATGAATTAGGTGTATGGACTTTAAGTGATTTTACGGACCATTATCGATACACCCAGGCATTTTGCAGAAGCACCAGACTGGAATCTTTATGATTTTACAAGTGAAGGAATGAAGTTTACGCTTGCCTGTATCTTTTTCTTTCCTAAATGCTGCCATTTTTTTTTTTTTTTTTTTTTCATTTTCCAAACATTCAACTAAATGCTGTCTCATTTTTGACACGTTGAATATTATTCTAGTGTTAAATGACTCAGGAGCAAAACAAAACTCTACCACATTCCCTATTGCAAAAAAGCCCACAATCATCAGAATTGGATTATTGTTGAACAGGGGTATACATTAGTTCCTTATTTCTGCTCAAAAACATAGGTTGTGGGTACTCGTTGAAACCGTCTCGCAGTTCTATGGAGTTCGTTTACACTCTGTTTAGAGCAGAAAAATGAAAAAATATGGGATTTTTTTTTTTTTTTAGAGTTGCTAAATGCTTCAAACATACAGTATGGTTACTCATCAGAACAGCCTCGGTGAGGTGATTCTAAAAAGTACCACAATCGATTTTTAGCAGAAATAAGGAAAATAATAATAAACTACATTTTATCTAAAGGAAACTAGGGTTCATGGGGGTATACATTATTTTTCCTATTTTTGATCCAATACATAGACTGTTGTTATATACTCCTTAGAACCACCTCATCGAGGATGTTCCAGCGAGCAACCACAACCTATGTTTGCAGTATAAATAAGAAAAATATGATGGAATTTTTATCAGAAAAGTAACCATTTTGGAAATGTGAAAAATGCACTATATCTCGAAACGTTAAGTCCTACAAAATTGGAATGCAAAGACTTCAAAATCACCAAAATAGTGTTGACGGTGATGTTTAATCTCAATTCAGACAAACTGAATGCACAGTTATTCTTACAACAACAACAGACGGTAAATACATTGATAGGCAAAGTTGATGGACTGACAAAACTTGTTCAAGAAAAATCGGAACAGCCCAAAAAGGGCAGACGAGCTGTCGCGAGCTAAAAAGAAGTGTAATGAGGACATGGAATGGGCCCTGGTGCCAGAGGTTTTCGATAGGTTACAACTGAAAATGGGTGTCAGTGATATTGACCTGTTTGCTTCTTCAAAGAACCATAAAAAACAACAGTTTATTTCATATATGCCTGATATTGGGGCATTTGCGGTGAATGCATTTTCAGTTGTGTGGAACTATAAGCTACATTATGCTTTTCCTCCTTTCAGCATCATCGGAAGGGTCATTCAAAAACTATGCGAGGACAGGGCGGAAGTTATTCTAGTGGCACCGCTGTTCCCCAGCCAACCATGGTTCCCTATGATGCTTCGCCAGATATGCGGACAGAGCTATGTATTGCCCAAAACCAATCAGATCCTGTATCAGCCAGGCACACAAAAGCAGCACAGACTCAAGAAAATGAGACTGGGGGCATTTCGTTTGTCGGGAAATGCCTTGTCAGTGCAGGACTACCAAAGAACATTGCAGATATCATCGTGCAGTCGTGGAGACCTTCAACACAAAAACAATACAGGTCTTATTTCCAGAGATGGGTGCAATTTTGTAATCAACAGCAGATTGATAAAATTAACCCATCTCTAGGAGAAATTATGACTTTTCTTACACAACTGCATGATGAAGGTGTCACCGCCTAGGGATTTTGGGGCGGGGATGGTCTTTGGTGGCAGGTGTGCTAATTGGGGTCCCTGCCTCTTTTTGCCCAGGCCTTGTACGAGCGCACTCGCTTGGCAAAGTTTGGGGAATTAAGCTCAAGAGGGTAGCGTACAAGACCTGGGTTTAGGTTGGTCCCCTAACCCAGCCTCGTGCGTGACATAAGGATCACACCAAACACAAAGTCTGATGTGATGTAGAGTATATAAAGTTAGACACAACACACAGTTCACTTTCCCAAATTTGTATATTTAAATAATTTCTGTAAATTTAGTCATAGGTTCCAAATAACGCGATTGATGCAGAGTATTTTGTATATTTCAATGTCCTATTTTTCACTAGAATGTCCTAACTGTCACTATTCACTTTCCACACAATTTTTCTCTAAAATTCACATGAAATGTCAAGTCCCAAACAAGTTCTCAAATTATTAATGTCATTAATGTGATGTCACCAGCATATAATTTTCCCAAAACTTAATGTTCATCAATTTACTTCATCAAATGTCTTGCAAATTTCCTAAAGTTATCTCCCTTACTTAGCTGTTTAATTTCCTTATGTTTTAGAGTCTCTATTTCCTTCAGTTTGTTACTAAGATTTAGCAAAGATTTGTAAGTCTCTACACAGAATTTTGAATCAAACAGTCTGTGCAGGGTCTACGATGCAAAACCCAAGTTAACAGTTCAATGTTTTAGTTCAAAAGATTGTCTCTAAACTCACTGCTCTAATTGGCCGTCTGCTAATGTTCAGCATGTTTTTATGTTGTGTGGGCTCATCAGCCCTGTCTCAAAATGAGCCAATGAACTGATTTCTTTCATCCAACCAATAGATTAATATTTTAGAAATGTCAGTGGGACCAATCAAAAGTCAGGCCCAAAAGGGTCTTAAAAGATTTTGCTCAAAATTATAGATTAACACCTGAGAAAAGGAGCCAATTATCTAAAGATCACAAGTTTGTTTGAACAATAGAAGTGTGCCAGCTCAGAGTGACCACTGTTTCCCTAATTTCTAATTAGGCTGTCTACTAAGTTTCAGTTTGTAACCCAAGGAGTGACCTACGTTTTCTTAGTTGATTGAATCTTATTGTTCCACTTGATGGTTTCCAAGCTATAACTTTTAAGCAGCTTTGTTTCCTAAAAGGTGCAAAAACATTTCTCAAGCCATGTTGCTTAACATGCTTGTTTGTCAAAACAATGCCTCAAGACCTATTTTACAAAGATTTACCTTGATGAACAAAATCCGGGGAAAATATTGAAATTATGCAATTTAAACTAAAATGAAAAATTACTTCTACATGTATTTCTGAAATTCTGTTTTCTCTTTCACCCATTCTCTCTTACTATGACCTAAAAAAATAAAACCATTCATTCAGCATTCATCCCACATCAAGATTCCTTTCTCATTTATTTATTTAATTTTCTGAAATGTAAATGTCCCAAATTTTTGACTGGTGACAAAGGTCTGAGTTACAGTGCCATCAATACAGCTAAATCAATGCTTTCAGTTTTATTTGAAATTATTCACAAAAGGAATATAGGAAATGAAATTTTAATTAAGCGATTTATGAAAGGGATATTCCATGTAAAACCGGTTATTCCTAAAACATGTTTTACTTGGGATGTTAAAATGGTGTTAAAATTTCTGGAAAGCATGAAGAATAGAGTTTTAACACTCAGATTATTATCAATTAAACTTGCTGTACTGATGGTACTAACCACTGGACAGAGGTGTCAAACCTTGAGTGTGATGGATTTAAGAAATATGGAAATTTCAAAAACTTATGTGAAAATCAGGATTGGTGATTTATTAAAACAATCAAGACCTAAAAATCATCTGGCAGAAATATTTATTGAAGCTTACGACCAAAACACAGACATTTGTGTAGTGAGTACGCTTAAGTATTATGTTATAAAGACACAAAGCCTAAGGAAAGATTCGAGGTTGTTCATCTCTACACAGAAACCCCATTCGGGTGCTTCTAAAGACACTATCGCCAGATGGATTAAATTAGGATTGAAATTAGCTGGCATTGACATGAGTTTGTTCACTCCACATAGCACCAGAAGTGCTTCAACTAGTGCGTTGGTGAGCAAAGTACCTATTGACACTATAATTAAGACGGCGGGATGGACCAGCGACTGCTCATTTAGAAAATTCTACAAAAAACCAGTCACAAATGACTCAACCTTTAGTAGTAGCATTTTAAAGTCAATTACTGACACTTAGCTGGTTTTTGCAAAGAATTTCAGTGACAGGAATCTACTTATCTCAGTTTAAGATCAGTTTCTGTTTTTTCTTACATATGTAGGCTGAATACATGGAAATGTGTTCAAAATTGCACTGCATACTTCTCGAATTAAGCATTGTATGATTGAATCTTAACATTCAGGATGATAGCATGCTACATTTTAGTAATTTGATGATTTAATGTTCATCACACAGTATGACTGTAAGCTTTGGCTTATCACGAGAATTTGTGTTGATAGCATTTCATTATTCAATAAAGTGCAATTTTGAGACAACAAATTTTGGTTGATTTCTATGGTTTGAAAGACTCTGAATCATGGTCTCTAAAAATTTCCCAGGATTCTCATTGGTGAATTGGTTGCAACAGAATTATAAAATTAAACGAGACTTACCTGTAAGGTGAAGTTTGATTGTAATTCTGTTGTAACCAATTCACTGAGAATCATGGGCCCTCCCATTATCCCTCCCATAGTTATTGGTTCCATGATTCAGAGTCTTCCGCTCTGAAGGCTGAAGATAGGTCACGTGATAGATCACATGTTCATTTCCCATGATTCTCAGTGAATTGGTTACAACAGAATTACAATCAAACTTCACCTTACAGGTAAGTCTCGTTTAATTTTATAATTAACCTAACACATGTTTAATCTCGTTAGAAAATTAATGGCCCGTAAAATCGCTCAAAGTCCGTACACCTAATTCATCGACAGCAAGAAATGGATGCGGCTCAATTTCGTTGTTGTTTAAGCTAACAGTGAAGAACCACATTTTGCAGCCCCGATCAGACGCCAAGTTTGCAGCGTCTGATCATAATGGTCCGTAAAAACAAAGTCCGTACACCTAATTCATCCCCAGCAAGAAATGGATGCGGTTAAATTTCGTTGTTGTTTAAGCAAACAGTGTAGACCCAGATCAGATGCTGCATTTCGCAGCCCCGATCAGACGCCAAGTTTTGCATCGTCTGATCATACTGGTCGGTAAAATCACTCAAAGTCCATACACCTAATTCACTGCCAGCAAGAAATGGATGCGGTTAAATTTCGTCGTTGTTTAAGCAAACAGTGTAGACTCAGATCAGATACCGCATTTTTGCGGCCCAGATCAGACGCCACGTTTGCAGTGTCTGATCATTTGGGTCTACACTGTTTGCCAATGTCCCACAAATGGGACGCTAGGCATATATGGGTTAAATATCTGATCTGGATCAACACTGTTTGCCAATGTCCCACAAATGGGACTCTAGGCATATATGGGTTTAACCTTTGATCAAGATCTACACTGTTTGCAAATGTCCCACCAATGGGACGCTATCCAACCAATGGGACGCTAGGCATATATGGGTTAAACCATTGATCAAGTTCTACACTGTTTGCCAAGTAGGTCTTGTGCTGTAATTAAAGATCATCTATTATATCTTCTATAAAATAAAGTCATGTTGTGTGTACTCATTAGAATCGCCTTAGTGAGGCGCTTATAATGAGCACACGAAATACATTATTATCATTATTTGTTACTAATTTCATTAATTTCTGACGACCAAAAGTGGAGATATTAGGGATAAGGCACCAGTACCCACAACATCCAGGACACAATCTGGGAATTTCCCGGACAAATCAACTTAAAAAACGGACCCCTTAAATATTAAAAATGAAAAATAATTTTTAATATTCTTTTAGAATGGAGCTAAAAAATTTATTTGATACTAATTTTTATTAATTTCTGACCACCCGAAGTTGAGATATTAGGGTTAACGCACCACTACCCCAATATCCAGGTCACAATCCGGGAATTTCCCGGACCAATTAACTTCAAAAATGGACCCTTAAAATGTTAAAAATGAAAAATAATTTCGAATAATCTTTTAGAATGGAGCTTAAAATTTTATTTGATACCAACTTTGTTAATTTCTGACCACCCGAAGAGGAGATATTAGGGACAACGCACTACTACTCCCAATTTCCCGGACAATTCCCGAACATTAGTGTTTGCCCAAACGAAGCCTTCCATACAGATAACATACAATAAAAAAATTCAGTGTATGTCTTGTATCGAAGACATATTATCATATGTTGCAGCTCAAGTGAAATGAATGTGAATTTTCATGTGTTTACATGTATCTATTTCAGAGATTGTTGGTTCAGATGGTACACCATACTCAGGAGGAGTTTTTAAACTGGACATACAGATTCCTGACAGGTACACAAGTACTCCTATGGTTCAAAATTTCTTTTGCTACTATTTACAACCAGATCGTATAATCGATTAATCGATCAATAAATTCCACAAAAATGATTATCATTTCTGATTTGCTTTTAATCCATTACTTGATAGGTACAATTTACTAGCCAAAGTTATGCATTATGCAGCGTCTCACCTGGGTCTACACTGTTTGCTCAGGCCTGTCTGTTCAGATATACATATGATAAATTGCAACATATGGTAAGAGTCATGCTCAGAGAAAAGTCAGACAGGTAAAATTATGACAAACACCTTAGCGATTACTAATCGATTATCGATCGCAATGACATGACTGATAATTGATTTTCTTTTCCGCTCCGATTAGCCAGCCCTAATTATACCTCATCAGTGACCCACAGATATTTTTGAAATTCTGCAATGCCTGGAATCGGGGATACTAAAAAAACTGTATCCCCAAAACTTCCTTAAAATGCCACTCACCAAATGTGTTGAAGTTGTCTCTTCTGAATATTATAATTACATTTTGATAATAATAGTGTAGACAAGGGCTGGCTAATCGGAGCTGAAAAGCTAATCGATTATCCGTCCTGTCATTACGATCGATAATCGATTAGTAATCGCTGTGGTTTTTGTCATCATTTTACCTGTCTGACTTTCTTTATGAGCATGACTCTTAAGTACTATATATTGCACTTTACCATATGTATATTTGAACAGACAGGCATGAGCAAACAGTGTAGACCCACGCATAATGCGGCATCTCATCAGGGTCTGCACTGTTTGCCACTCATTCAGCTATTTTGTGCATAACTTTGGGTAGTACATTATACCTATCAAGTAATCGATGAGAAGCAAATCAGAAATGATAATCATTTTTGTGGAGTTTATCGATCAATTAATCGATTATATGATTAATCGTGTCAGCCTTAGTGTAAAACCAGATCAGATGACGCAAAACCTGACCTACACCCAAGAGACATCAGCCCACCAGAACTGGTGGGTCAATTTTCTCTGAGTGTAGGTTGGGAAAGTGGTCCTGAATGGAGACTTAGATTCTTTTAACCTTTGACTTCTTGTACTGTAAGCAAACATTGGTGACCCTGATCAGACAGTGCATTGTCTGATCTGGGTCTACACTGTTTGCCAAACAGAAGACATGATTCCAGTCCAGATTCATGGCTATTTTCTATAAATATCATTTGCCATCAGTGATAGTCACATGGACATTAACAATGTAAAGCTAGTGTGCTTAGTGCATGTAACTTTGGGTTGATTGACAAACAGTCAAACCAAGAATACGTTGTCACTTGTCAGGTACCCGGTATGTGGGGTGTTGGATATATTTTAGTGGTTGTTTTGAAGTTTTACACCTATTTCCATACTTAACCCATTTTGTACCAGAAACCCCATAATGAGTAATTGGCAAACACTGCAGGCCAAGATCAGATGTGGCAGAATGTCACATCTGATCAGGGCCTACACTGTTTGCAAAAAGTTCAGCCAATCTCAAAATAAATTTTGCAGAAAACAAAACCTGTCACTCCTAAATTTTGAAGGACTCCTGCTATTTATAAGGAGGAAGATTCCATTTGGTACAAGATGGGTTAAAGCAAACTATGAAGACCCTGATCATACTCTACATTTTTCAGTGTCTGATCTGGGTCTTCAAGTTGTTTGTCGGTGTCTTTTTTGGGGATCTTAGTTATGTACAGGTTGAATTAAAATGGCATGTATACAAAGTAGATTTGGATAATTTTCTCATTACAGAGACCTTGTTTCGTCATAGTTGGCCGTGTTCTTATAACAAAGGATCTTGTTACATCATATTTCTTAAATTTTCCTTGGTTCTCGTGTTTAACCCATTTAACCTTTACAGGTTACCTTTCTAGGCTTATTCAGCAGACGACAAATTGTTGCTATTATTCTTATTTTTCCAGAAAACAGGACTTGACATCTCCATAGGAGACAATGTGCATGTGATGTCAAATCCTGTTTTCTGGAAAAATTAGAAAAATATTTCAAAATGGTGTCTGCTTCCAAAAAATACCCAGCATGCAGAGCGTTAATGTAGGAATGAATTTCATTTTTGTGGATTTTATGATATGTAAACTCGGGGGAATCCCAACTGCATAAAGGGCTTTATGCTAAATTTGTGAGCCATTCACTGGAGTTTACACATCTGACAACAAAATTTACAAAAATGATAGTTCATTCCTTATAATTCCAACCTTGTCATCAAAATGTTAAAAATGTCACCAAATATTGTCAGTTTTAGGAATTCTTTTGAAAGCGCAAGAACAAACTAACCAGCAGTCACTGTGGAATGATTATTCATTTAGAAGCTGCCATCTTTGGAAGAAACAAATGAAACCCAAGCAAAAAAAAAACAAGTTTTAAATTTGATTTATTTGTTTTCTACAATTTACGTTTTTAATAGTTTCCAAACTTTCATGCTCCTTTCAACGACCTATACAGTGTTGCAGGGATGGTAAACCTCAATCAATCTAGTTTTAATCCAAAATTAATACAACAAAACAGTTGCACACACTTTTCGTATTACTGTAAAAATCCTAAACATTCAGGTACCTTGAGGACTTGCTTTTATTGTCCTAAAATTTTAACATCCAGAACGGAGTCCAAAAGATGCATACTGAATGGCAAACAGTGTAGAACCTGTTCTCGCTCATCTGGATCTGCACTGTTTGCGTAGGACCATCTGTTTGTTATACCCCCAGCATACGAAGTATGCAATGGGGGTATATAGTTTTTGTCTTTTCCGTCTGTCTGTCTGTCCGTAAACAATTATTTTGTGTCAAAGATATCTCAGGAACTGCTTCACATAGAAACTTGAAATTTTGCACACATGATCAGTATGACTACTTGTATTGTGGGAAAGAAAATAAGGGCCAAGGGGTCAGGCCTTTTAGAGTTATTTCCCTTTGTAGTTCTTGCTGTTTAATAGTGTATATTTTTATTTTGTGTCAAAGATTTCTCAATAACTACTGTACATAGAAACTTGAAATTTTGCAAACATGATCAGTATGACTAGTAATTTTGTTGTATTGTGGGAAAGAAAATAAGGGCCAAGGGGTCAGGCCTTTTAGAGTTATTTCCCTTTGTAGTTCTTGTTTCAGCTGAGGTGATGGCACTGGCCGGGGGTATACGTGCCCCACTGGGCACTTTTGTCTAGTTTGATTTGTCGTTTAACATCCCCGTCAACACTGTATAGGTCATTTTGGAGACATTACTTTCAATTTTGTGGGACCTCTACTTGACATCAGGATGAAATGACATCTGAAGCCCTGTCGCCCAATGAAACCAATTGCATTTATAAGCATGGACTCACACTGCTTTGCCTGGACAGGCTCATCTGTCCCAATACTTAGGATCATTATGGTAATTAACAGTGGAAGAGAGCAGTTGACATCACAACATTGCCATCATCTAATCATATTGGAGAGAAATATCATTTATTTTGACATCACTTAACGTTTACAACTGTCTAGGCTAATTTAGCAGACGACAGATTGTTGATATTTTTAGCTCACCAGAGCCGAGGGCTCCGGGGGAGCTTATAGGATAGGCAGTTGTCGGTGGTCGTCGTCTGTGTCTGCGTCTGCGTCTGCGTCGTCTTCGTCAACATTTTCAAACGACATCTCTGAAGCCACTGGGCCGATTCAGCCCAAATTTCATCTGTAGCATCCTTAGGCAGGGGGATTGAAAGTTTGTGTTTTTAATGCAAATCGGCTCATTAGTTTGGTTGCTATGGCAACTTAGAGTGCCCATAGACTTATAATGGGGAAAATAGAAAAATGGCATTTACTGCCAAGCCTCTGCAGATATTTTGACAAAACTTTCAAAGAAATGTTCCATATGCGATCTACTATCTGCCGTATGATTTTAGGCCTTCTGCTCATTTTTGTTGGTTGCCATGGAAACCAAAATAAAAAAAAATAGACAAAAAATACTTAAAAAATCGTCTCCTCAGAAACCGTATGCTCTAGGAGGCTGAGACTATATGAAAATATTCACCATATTTGCCTTTACATGTTTTGTGTTTTTTATGAAATTTGGCCTTTTAGTTTTGTTGCTATGGCAACTTAGAGTTTCCATTGACTTATAATGGGGAAAACTGAAAAATGGCATTTACTGCCAAGTCATTGCAGATATTTTGACAAAACTTACATAAACATGTTCCTTGAGTAAACTTCTCTCAGCCATATGCTTTTATGTCAACCTGAGGGTCCCCTAGGTTGTGCTGGGGCCATGCCCCACCCCCTCTACTTCATAAAATGCCTTATATCTCAGAAACCTTACAGATCCCAACGCCTAAACCATATATATTTTTGTTCCTTATGATAAGATGCATTAAGTGACACCAACCTGGGGGTCCCCCGGGATGTGCCGGGGACATGCCCTGCCCCCACTTTTTCATAAAATGCCATTTATCTCAGAAACCATTCAGATCCCCACCCTAAACTATATATATTCTTGTTCCTTATGCTAAGATGCATTAAGTGACACCAACCTTGGGGTCCCCCCGGGATGTGCCGGGGACATGCCCCACCCCCTCCACTTCATAAAATGCCATTTATCTCAGAAACCATTGAGATCCCCACCTCTAAACCATATATATTCTTGTTCCTTATGATAAGACACATTCAGTGATACCAACCTTGGGGTCTCTCTGGGGTGCGCTGGAGCCATGCCCCACCCTTCCACTTCATAAATGCCATATATCTCCGAAACCATTCAGATCCCCACCCCTAAACTATATGTATTCTTGTTTCTTATGATAAGACGCATTCAGTGACACCAATCTGAGGGTCCCCTAGGATGTGGCGGGGCTAATGCCCCACCCCCTCCACTTCATAAAAGGCTGAATATCTCAGAAACCGTTCTGATCCCCACCCCTAAACCATTTAAATTCTTGTTCCTTATGATAAGACGCATTCAGTGATACCAACCTTAGGGTCCCCTGGCCGCATGGGGGCTATGCCCGACCCCTCCACTTCATAAAAGGCCCATTATCTCAGAAACCGTTCAGATCCCCACCCCTAAACCATATAAATTCTTGTTCCTTATGTTTAGATGCATTCAGTGATATCAACCTAAGGATCTCCCAGGCCACACCAGGGCTATGCCCCAACCTTCCACTTCATAAAAGGTGATATATCTCGGAAACCCTTCAGATCCCCACCCCAAAACCATGCATATTTCTTGTTTCTTATGAAAAGACGCATTCAGTGACACCAATCTGGGGGTCCCCTAGGATGTGCCAGGGCTATGCCCCACCCCCTGCACTTAGTAAAAGCCCAATATCTCAGAAACCGTTCAGATCCCCACCCCTAAGGCATAGAAATTCTTGTTCCTTATGATAAGACGCATTCAGTGATACCAATCTAAGGGTCTCCCGGGCCGCATGGGGGCTGTGCCCCACAACTCCACTTCATAAAAGGTGATATGCCTCGGAAACCATTCAGATCCCCATCCCAAAACCATATATATTCTTGTTTCTTATGATAAGAGGCATTCATTGAAACCAACCTGGGGGTCCTCTGGGATGTGCCCGGGCCATGCCCAACCCCCTCCACTTCGTAAAAGGCTCAATATCTCAGAAACCATTCAGAACCCCCACCCCTAAACCATATATATTCTTGTTCCTTATGATGAGACACATTTAGTGATACCAACCTAGGGGTCTCTGGGGGTGTGCTGGGGCTATGCCCCACCCTTCCACTTCATAAAATGCCATACATCTCAGAAACTGTTCAGATCCCCACCCCTAAAATATGTATATTTGTGTTCCCTACAATAAGACTCATTCACTCACATCAATGCGGGGTCTCTATGTGCCAGGGCAACATGCTGATGCCATATATCTCAGACACCATTAAGATCCCCACCTCATAATCATATATATTCGTGTTTCTTATGATTAGACACATTCAGTCACACAAACTTGGTGGTCCACAGGGGCCATTCCTCACCTCATCATTTCATAAGAGGGCCTCATATCTTGGAAACTGTTCATATCCCCACCCCTAAACAATATATTTTCTTGGTCCTTATTATAAGACACATTCAGCGACAACGATCTTGGCTTTCCTGTGGTCTGCCAGGGCCATGCTCCAACCCCTTCGCAGCTTAAAAGGCCTTATATCTCAGTAACAGTACACATCCCAACCCCTAAACCATATATATTCATGTGCCTTCTGATAAGATGGATTCAGTGATACCATTCAGGGCTCTGTTGGGTCCATGTCTCATCCTTCCTGCTCATAAAAGGCCTAATATTTCAGATACAGAGTCCAAATGGGTGCTCATTTTGAAATTGGGGTTTGTTTGGGAGACTTTATAATCAATAAATTAAAACCTGAAACCATACATGGCTGCCAGTGGGCAGTGTCCGCCTGAGTTCTGGTGAGCATTGTGGCCCATGGGCCTCTTGTTTAGCTCACCTGGGGCGAAGGTTCCAGGGGAGCTTATAGTATAGTGAGTCCTCAGTCGTCTGGCCGGCCGTCGTCCGTTCGCACTTTTGAGCAGCTATATCTCTGCAGCCTGCAGGCTGATATCAATCATTTCTCATCTGTAGCATGCCTCCGGTGGGGCATTTATGACAAACTTTTTTTCAAAATCGCTTTAAAACTTTGGTTTTTATGGCAACCGCAAGGTCCCAAAGATTTACTATGGGGTAATGCTTGTCATCACTGCAGCGCCTTCAGTTTTGATTGGATCTTTCTGAAACTTATATGTAAGGTGGCTGGGGATAAAACTCGAATGAGTTCGGAAATTGGTCAAGTCGACCCATTTATCATAGAGTTATGTCCCTTTGATTGCTGAAAATGCCAATTTTTGACCTTGTCATCACTGTAGCCCCTTCAGTTTTGATCGGATCTTTCTGAAACTTATATGTAAGGTGGCTGGGGATAAAACCTCAGATGAGTTCGAAAAACCGGCCAAGTCGCCCATTTATCATAGAGTTACGTCCCTTTGATTGCTGAAAATGTTGATTTTTGACCTTGTCATCACCATAGCCCCTTCAGTTTTGATCAGATTTTTCTGAAACTTATAATTATATAAGGTGGCTGGGGATAAAAATTTGGGTTAGTTCGATAACCGGCCAAGTCGGCCCATTTATCATAGAGTTACGTCCCTTTGATTGCTGAAAATGCCGATTTTTTACCTTGGCATCACGGTAGCCCCTTAAGTTTTGATCGGATCTTTCTAAAACTTATATGTAAGGTGGCTGGGGATAAAACCTTGGATGAGTTTGAATACCGGCCAAGTCGGCCGATTTATCATAGAGTTGCATCCCTTTGATTGCCGAAAATGCCTATTTTTTACCTTGTCATCTCCGTAGCTCCTTCAGTTTTGTTCAGACCTTTCTGAAACTTCTGTAAGGTGGATGGGTATAAAACCTCGGATGAGTTTGAATACCGGCCAAGTCGGCCCATTTATCATAGAGTAACGTCCCTTTGATTGCTGAAATGCCTATTTTAGACCTTGTCATCACCATAGCTCCTTCAGTTTTGATTGGATCTTTCTGAAACTCATATGTAATGTGGCTGGGGATAAAAACTCGGATGAGTTCGAAAAACGGCTAAGTCGGCCCATTTTCATAAAGTTACATCCCTTTGATTGCTGAAAATGTCGATTTTTTACCTTGTCATCACCGTAGCCCCTTCTAAGTTTTAATCGGATCTTCTTGAAACTTACATACAAATAAGTCCTATTTAAAAGCTTGGATGAGTTTGAAAACTAGCGATGTGGGTCAATTATTTATGAAGTTATGTCCCCTCCTTTGCGGAAAATGCTTATTTTTTACCTTGTTTTTGGTTTAAACATATTTTATTCGTATTCTACAAGTACAATACAAAGCAAATATGACTGAAATCATTACAAAAAGGGATTCAGAAGAAAGTCAGAGACTTATTTGAATCTGTTTCCCTAAACATTTGCGATAATACCATTGAATTAAATCTATATAATTGTCGATGCAAAACAGTAACTATTGTAAGTACAGAATTAGCGACTATGTTCAAAGCTATTTTGTAGCATTTTTACATACTAAAAATGGTTAAGGTGAAGGTAGCGTTGGGCTCATAGGTGAGCTTATAGTATAGCCATGGTCCGTCGTCCATCCGTCCGTCCGTCCACCATTTTCAAAGATCTTCTTCTCCTATACTGCAGGGCCAATCAAAGCCAAATTTCATATGGAGCCTCAGTGGGATGGGGGAACGAAAGTTTGTTCGCGTGGTCTGGATCACATGACCAAGATGGCCGCCATGCCCATACATGTATATGGTAAAAAGCCTTCAAAAATCTTCTTCTCCAGAACCATAAGGCCAGTGGCCTTGAAACTTGGCATGTAGCATATGGTACTCGGGCCCATCATGGTTTGTACAAATGGTGACCCCGGGTTGACCTTGACCTATTTTACAGCAATGTCAATACCGGCCCCAATAGCTCAGTTGGTAGAGTGTCCGCTCCGGGGAACGGGAGGTCTCGGGTTCGATCCCGGGCCGCGACATACCAAAGTCGTTAAAAATGGTACTAGCTGCTCCTCGTTTGGCACTCAGATTTACGGGGTAGAGCTAGGACTTTACCGGCCCCGATAGCTCAGTTGGTAGAGTGTCCGCTCCGGGGAACGGGAGGTCTCGGGTTCGATCCCGGGCCGCGACATACCAAAGTCGTTAAAAATGGTACTAGCTGCTCCTTGTTTGGCACTCAGATTTACGGGGTAGAGCTAGGACTGGTCGGTCCAGTGTCAGGATAATGTGACTGGGTGTGGTATCATGTAATGTGTCTGGGACATGATACTTCAGTGAGGCAGCACAATAAACGTGAGCATTGAGCTCCCTGTCGCAACCAGACACCGTCGTGATATGACTGAAAAATTGTTGAAAGCGACGTTAAACCCGAATTCACACACACACACAGAGCTAGGACTGGTCGATCCAGTGTCAGGATAATGTGACTGGGTGTGGTATCATGTAATGTGTCTGGGACATGATACTTCAGTGAGGCAGCACTATAAACGTGAGCATTCAGCTCCCTGTCGCAACCAGACACCGTCGTGATATGACTGGAAAATTGTTGAAAGCGACGTTAAACCTGAATTCACACACACACACAGCAATGTCAAATTTGCCGAAGTAGGCTTTTGCTTGGGGCAAAGTGAAAATAATGGATTTATAGGAAAACCATTGAAGACAGTGTCACCAAAATTTGTAGATCAGGTAAAGTAACTGAATACATGAAGATCTATGGGTCAGAAAGGTCAAGGTCATTCATTGGCCTTAGACCAAGGTCATTCAGGATCCATATTTCAAACATTTTTTTCTCCAAAACTGCTGAGCCAATTTAATTGAAATTTAATATGGAGCCTTTGTGAGTTGAACAAATGAAAAAATGCCAATACGGTCTAGATCACATGACCAAGATGGCCGTCACGCCTATATATATGGTAAAAAGCCTTAAAAATTCTTCTTCTCCAGAACCGTAAGGCCAATGGCCTTGAAACTTGGCATGTAGCATATGGTACTCAGGCCCATCATAGTTTGTACAAATGGTGACCCCGAGTTGACCTTGACCTATTTTACAGCAATGTCAAATTTGCCGACTTAGGCTTTTGCATGGGAAAAAGTGAAAATAATGGATTTAATTTTTTAGGAAACCATTGAAGACAATGTCACCAAAATTAGTAGATAAGGTAAAGTAGCTGAATACATGAAGATCTATGTGTAAGAAAGGTCAAGGTCATTAATTGACCTTAGACCAAGGTCACGCAGGTTCCATATTTCAAACATTTTTTCTCAGAAACTACTGAGCCAATTGAAGTGAAATTCAATATGGAGCCTTTGGGAGTTGAACAAATGAAAAGCTGCCAACATGGTCTAGATCACATGACCAAGATGGCCACCACGCCCATATATGGTAAAGAAACTTCGAAATTCTTCTTCTCAAGAACCGTAAGGCCAATGGCCTTGAAACTTGGCATGTAGCATATGGTACTCGGGCCTATCATAATTTGTTCAAATGG
Source organism: Lucinisca nassula (assembly GCA_963580285.1). Taxonomy (NCBI): domain Eukaryota; kingdom Metazoa; phylum Mollusca; class Bivalvia; order Lucinida; family Lucinidae; genus Lucinisca; species Lucinisca nassula. The sequence goes on along the minus strand of OY757021.1, from coordinate 38,833,630 downwards.
TGACCCTGGGTTGATCTTGACCTATTTTACAGTAATGTCAAATTTGCTGACTTAGGCTTTTGCATAGGAAAAAGTGAAAATAATGGATATTTAGGGAAACCATTGAAGACAGTGTCACCAAAATTTGTAGATTAGGTAAAGTAACTGAATACATGAAGATCTATGGGTAAGAAAGGTCAAGGTCATTCATTGACCTTAGACCAAGGTCACTCCGATTTCATATTTCAAAAAAAACATTTTTTCTCAGAAACTACTGAGCCAATTTAAGTGAAATTCAATATGGAGCTTTTGTGAGTTGAACAAATGAAAAGTTGCCAGTACGGTCTAGATCACATGACCAAGATGGCCGCCACGCCCATATATGGTAAAAAGCCTTCAAAAATTTTCTTCTCCAGAACGGTAAGGCCAATGGCTTTGAAACTTGGCATATATCATATGGTACTCGGGCTCGTCATAGTTTTTACAAATGCTGACCCTGGGTTGACCTTGACCTATTTTATGGCAGTGTCAAATTTGTCAACTTAGGCTTTTGCATGGGAAAAAGTGAAAATAATGGATTTTTAGGAAACCATTGAAGACAATGTCACCAAATTGGTAGATCAGGTAAAGTAAATGAATACATGAAGATTCATGGGTAAGAAAAGTCATCATTCAGTGACCTGGGACCAAGATTAACCAGGTTCCATATTTCAAACAGTTTTTTCTCAGAAACCGCTGGCCCAATTCAAGTGAAATTTGATATGGATCCTTTATATGATGAACAATGAAAATTTGCTCATATGGTCCAGGTCACATGACCAAGATGGTGGCCATGCCCATATATGGTAAAAACACTTCGAAATTCTTCTTCTCCAGAACCGTAAGGCAAATGACCTTGAAACTTGGCAGGAAGCATCTGGTACATGGGCCTATCATAATTTGTTCAAATGGTGACCCTGGGTTGACCTTTACCTATTTTACGGCAATGTCAAATTTGCGGACTTAGGCTTTTGCTTGGGAAAAAGTGAAAATAATTGATTTTTAGCTCACCTGAGCCTTTAGGCTCATAGGTGAGCTTATAGTATAGCCATGGTCTGTCGTCCGTCCATCCGTTGTCCGTCCATCCACCATTTTCAAAGATCTTCTCCTCCAAAACAGGGAGGCCAATCAAAGCCAAATTTCATGTGGAGCTTCAGTAGGATGGGGGAACGAAAGTTTGTTCACGGGGTCTGGGTCACATGACCAAGATGGCAGCCATGCCCATATATGGTAAAAAGCCTTCAAAAATCTTCTTCTCCAGAACCATGAAGCCAATGACCTTGAAAGTCTTGTAGCATCTGGTACTTGAGCCCATCATAGTTTGTAAAAATGGTGACCCTGGGATGGCCTTGACCTATTTTATGGCTATGTCAAATGTACACCAGGACCAGGTGTCAGGTGAGCGTTTACAGGACCACTGGTCCTCTGGTTTTACCATAACTCCTTCAGTTTTCATCGGATCTTCTTGAAATTGATATGTTAGTAAGTTAGAGATAAAAGCTCAGACAAGTTTGAAAACTAGCAATGCCAGTCATGGAGTTATGTCGCTGCTTGGCTGAAAATGCTTATTTTCGACCTTGTCATCACTGCTGCCCCTTCAGTTTTGATCAGATCTTCATGAAACTTACACACAAGTAAGTCAGGCAGAAAAGCTCGGAGGCGTTTGAAAACTGGTGAGGTTTTCCTATTTATCATAGAGTTACATCCCTTTGATTCATCATCATCATCATCAACGGATTTTTGATTAACGTACAGGTACAGGGGCAACGTTCACATAAGTGGGCCCCCTTCCAGGTAGCTGGCTTGCTGCACGCATGGCAGGTCTTACACCAGATCTCCAGGCTTGTCTATCATGAGGATCGATAGCAGAGAGCTTCCATTCTCTGCAATCTCTTTCTGTTAGCTGCTTCCAGGTCATCTTGGGCCTTCCTGGCCCCCGCTTTCCACTTACCTGTATGTCACAGGCAGTCTTGATTGCACCGTTGGAGCGTTCCACATGTCCATACCAGCGAAGTCTTCTCTCTTTCAGGATGAGGTCCAGGTCCTCAATGCCAAGACGCTCCAGTAACTCACTGGACCTGATGGTGTCAGTGTCCTGTGGCTTGACATTGCATATCTGTCTGATCATTGCCCTGTCATTTCGCTGTAGACGTTGGAGGTTTGGCTTTGTCAATGGCCATGTCTCACTGGCATGGAGCATTGCGCTCCGCACACAAGAGCTATACACACGGCCACGTGTCTTGAACGAGAGGTGGCGGGAAGAGAGAACTGGTAGCAACTCCTTGAATTTCTTCCAGGCTGTTTTCACACGTGATGTAGTTGAAAGGTCACAACCACCCCCTGCAGAGAGCATATCACCTAGGTAGCAGAAGGAAGCTACAACCTCCAGCTTGTCTGATCCGACTTGAACTTCCCTCTGTGGTCTGCCATCTAAGGGGCGTGCAGTTCCTTGGCACCGTGTACACCTGTACTCAGGGTCCTCTATCAAGCGTTTGAGCCCACTGCATTTCTTGTGCACCCAGAACTTGCAGCCATTACAAAAGATACTGTTGCTGCCAACTCCAGTGCGACATACAGCGCATGGGAACTGGCCTGTACTCTGCAAGAGGTCCAGACCTGTACCACAGATCATGATCTTTGTCTTTCCTGCATTCACTCTCAGCCCTTTTGCCTCCATTGCCTCTTTCCAAGTTGAGAGCCTCCTGACACATTCCTCAAGGGATTCAGCTATGATGACAAGGTCATCAGCATACAGGTCCTCCCAGGGGACTCCAGAGCGGAACTCGCATGACAAGGCTTCAAACACAATGATGAAAAGCAGTGGGCTGAGAACAGAGCCTTGATGAACACCCACCTTCACCTCGATTGCAGTAGTTAATTGCTTATTTTTGACCTTGTCATCACCATAGCCCCTTCAGGTTTATATCGGATCTTCTTGAAAGTTACATATAAGCAAGTCAGAAATAAAAGCTTGAATGAGTTTGAAAACCGGTGAGGTCAGCCGATTTATCATAGAGTTACATTCTACTTGATTGCAGAAAATGCTTACCATGTCATCACCTTGTCCTCCAATAAATCCTTCAGTAAAGGTTGGCACTTCCTGAAACTTTGAATCTGTTAGCTCAGGTGAGCGATACAGGACCATCTTGGTCCTCTTGTTTCTTATTTTTCCCCCCAAAAAACATGACTTGACATATCATGCAAATTGTCTCCATAGGAGACAATTTGCATGATATGTCAAATCCTGTCTCCATAGGAGACAATTTGCATAGGAGACAATTTGCATGTGTCAAATCCTGTCTCCATAGGAGACAATTTGCATGATATGTCAAATCCTGTTTTATAGGAAAAATAGAAAAATATTTTAAAAATGTTGTCTGCTGCGAAAAAGTACCCAGCATTCTGAGCATTAATGATCATGTGACTTTGCATGAGTCAATGTTTTCATTGAAGCATAAACAACATTATGCCCCAAATAGTTAACTGTAGAAGGTTTTCTGTAAGTGCAATGAGAATGTAAATATTTTGGAATACTGTGCAAGCACCTCAGGGATAATCAAAAGTTGCTTACTTAAGGCAGATGCTTGCTTAATACAGGTGGATTTTTAATGCATTTGCCTTTTTCGGGAACTAAATGCTTGCTTAAGGAAGGTTGATTGTTTAATAGAGGTGGCCACTATGAGAGGTTTGACTGTATATTTTTGTTTTGTAGATATCCATTTGAGCCACCAAAAGTTCAGTTTGTGACACCAATATACCACCCTAATATTGACACCAGTGGAAGGATATGTCTAGACACACTTAAGATGCCACCCAAGGTAACATATGTATTTGGACAGATAGGCCTGTGCAAACAGTGTAAATCCAGATGAGACACTGCAAAACATGGCATCTCATCAGGGTCTAGACTGTTTGCCACTCATCCAGCTATTTTTAGACACGGCACCGCAGTGGGTAGTTAATTGAACAAGATCTGGGTCTTCTTTGGTCACTCGGGTTTGTCTGGCGGAATAAATACAGTATACATATATAGAGGCAGCTCGATCACCAACTGTGGTTAGCTATGGTTAACCTCTGGTTAAACAGACTTTGATCAAACCACCTCTGGTTCCATGGCGGGAAAGTCGTGCTGTCACTCTAGTCCAACCAGACTGAAGTGTTGGTTTCTCTGGTAAACAGTGTTCAAGATGGTGGCAAAAAGTTAGAAAATCTGTTGGGCCCAAGGGAAAATACATATTTTTAGTGTTGTTAAAGCATGTTTATTTGTAAGAAGATGTAAAATGTGCACAAAATGAAAGATAGAATCTGTGCTGCTATTTCTGCAGTGTTCAAAATGGTGTTCTTCCTTGTCGTCCCAAAAATACCAATCGTGTCGTGGGGGCTGCCATGTTTGTTTACCAAAGACCTACCAGAGGTTGTTCTATCACATTTGTGGAGGAACATGTGCAGTTTTGACTTCCGCTACCATAGTCCGGTTGATGATCAAACTCGCTCACAGTAAATACTGTAACTAGTTGCCAAGCCCTCACAAGGACTAAGACTGCCCAGAAAAGGTTGATTTGCACTTTGGGCTGGCTAATCGGAGCTGAAAAGATAATTGATTATCAGTCCTACCATTGTAATCGATACTTGATTGGTAATCACTGAAGATTTGTTCATAATTTTACCTGTCTGGCTTTCTGTCTAAGCATGACTTCTACCATATGTTGTACTTTATCATATGTATTTGCACAGACAGGCCTGAGTAAACAGTGTAGTCCCAGATGAGATGCCACAGAATGCTGCGACTCATGAGGGTCTGCACTGTTTGCCACTCATTCGGCTATTTTAGACACAACTTTGGGTAGTAAATTGTACTTATCAAATAATCAAGCAAATCAATAATTATAATCATTTTTGTCGCGCCTGCTATTAGCATGGCGCGATATAGGCGCCCGGTTTTCTGTTCGTTCGTCCGTCCGTCCGTTTGTCAAGGCACAGGGTCCGAACTTAAATATTTTTGCCACAAGCAAAATTTAGCTTGTTACAAAAAATATCAACTAGCTAAAATGAAAATCAACTCAATTTTTTTCAAAACCCCTTTAATAGGAGCAGAAATTTATTTTCTGCCGAAGATCAAGGCTTTTTTCTTGTGTCCTGGCTTATGTATTTTATCGGTGGCCTTAAACGTTATTGTGCGTAATATGTGGTCGCTGTCTGCAGTCAGTTAGAGTTGTCTCTCTTAGTAAACTGTCAATCAACCGGCAAGTTTCCTTTCAGACAATAGTGCAAAAGTTGGTCCTTTTGAACTCAAAATTTCTCCATGTAATTTTGATATTTTAAAAAAAAGAAAATTATTTTGATATATTATAATCATTTGTCTTTCATTCTTTAATAATTTTAATGTGAAGTATAATCAGACAAATGAGAAACAAATAATCAAAGGTGGTAACTGTCAGCGAAATTTTAACAGGTTTCGGACGCCATTATTGGTTCTTTTAAACTCAAAATTTCTCCATGTAATTTTGATATTTTCAAAAAAAGAAAATTATTTTGATATAATATAATCGTTTGTCTTTCATTCTTTAATAATTTTAATGTGAAACATTATCGGACAATTAAGAAACAAATAATCAAAACTGATAACTGTCAGCGAAATTTTAACGGGTTTCGGCCGCCATTATTGGCCTCTGATACATCACACCGGCGACACATCTCCCGGCATATTATTGTCATCTGTATTATCGTTTTGTTTTTTTACCGACAAATGGACATTTTTTGCATTCGCGAAAATTTTCTTGTACAAATATTTTGTCCTCACATTTTGAAATTCTCACTCGGATTTAGCGTAAATGCGAGCTTAATTTCGGACCCTGAGGCATCAACATTTGCCACCACCCTAGCGTTCACCCTGAGGTTCAAGTTTATTTCTCAAGAACCATAGGAGCTTCATTTATGATACTTGGTACAAACTTGTATCACGGTATGACAACTTACATGCAAGCAACCATATTTGACCTTCACCTACATTTCATGGGTCACTGACTTAGTAAGATATTGCGACCACCCTAGCGTTCACCCTAAGGTTCAAATTTATTTCTCAAGAACTATAACAGCTTCATTGTCACGCCTGCTATTAGCATGGCGCGATATAGGCGTCCAGTTTTCTGTCCGTTCAGCCGTCCGTTTGTCAAGGAGTCAACATTTGTGACCACCCTAGCGTTCACCCTAATGATCAAGTTTATTTCTCAAGAGCTATAAGAGCTACATTAATGATACTTGATACAAACTTGTATCTGGGGATGGCAACTTCAATGCAAGCATCCATATTTGACCTTGACCTACATTTCATGGTTCACTGACTTCGTAAAATATTGCGACCACCCTAGCATTCACCCTAATGGTCAAGTTTATTTCTCAAGAACTATAGGGGCTTCATTAATGACACTTGGTACAAACTTGTATCTGGAGATGGGAACTGAAATACAAGCATCAATATTTGACCTTGACCTTCATTTCATGGTTCACTGACTTGTAAAATATTGCGACCACCCTAGCAGTTACCCTAATGATCAAGTTTATTTCTCAAGAACTATAAGAGCTTCATTAATGATGCTTGGTACAAACTTGTATCTGCAGATGGCAACTGAAATGCAACTAATGATCAAGTTTATTTCTCAAGAACTATAAGAGCTTCATTAATGATACTTGATACAAATTTGTATTTGGAGATGGGAACTGAAATGCAAGCATCCGTATTTGACCTTGACCTACATTTTATGGTTCACTGACTTTGTAAAATATTGCGTTCACCCTAGTGGTTAAGTTCATTTCTCAAGAATTATTTGAGCTTCATTAATGATACTTAGTACCCGCTTGCATTTAAGAATGGCAACTTTTATGCAAGCATCTATGTTTGACCTTGTCCTAGATGTCATGATTTGGTGACTTTGCGCTCCCACAGGCGCGACATAGCCGTTGGCGGAATTCTTGTTGTGGAATTTATCGATTGATACATCGATTATTAGATTAATCGTGTCAGCCTTACTTGTACAACACAACCTTAATAGTGTTGACTTGAGTGTTACATCCCAAAACAAACAAACAAAAACTGTATGTAAAACATAGAAAATTCTGGGTCATTTCCTAGGCATCATGTAAACAAGTCAGTGTAATGAACACCCCTCTTAACCCCACTTTATATAATGAAAACTGTGGTTTATGGGGCTGAACATTATTTTGCCTATTTCTTCTCCAATACATAGGTTGTGGGTGCTCATAAGCACCGCCTCAATGAGGCAGTCCTAAGGAGCACCAAAAACCTATATTAGATGTACATGTATTAATGAAAGTAAAATATGTCAAAATTTCACCAGAAAAATACCTGTTTTCAGGCGGCCCCCGCCCATCGGGGCTTGAAGAAATAGATGGGCTGCATGATGCTTCCACACAGAGCTGAAACCGACCCGCACACGAGTACTGGTAAATCGCTTAGAGCATCTAAGCCTGCCCAGGCAAAGCGGTGCGAGTCGGACCGCCCATGCATATAAACCCTATTGGTTTCAATGGGCGACAGGGCTTGAGATGTCATTTCATCTCAGTGTTGGGTAAAAGTCCCACAAAATTGGAAGCAACAGCTCCAAAATGACCTATACAATGTTGATGGGGAGGTTAAACCTCAAATCAAACACAACAAATGTTGTGGCTATTTGTAAGAATTGCCTCATCGAGGCGATTCTAACAAATATCCGCATGATTTGTTAACAGCATTTGTTTCTTGTACACATGTCACTAAGGGAAAATAGCCATTTATTACATACATGTATTTTCAATAATTGGGATCCCTTATAGCAGAAAATTCTACATACTGGAAAAATGTTAGGGAAAAAATATTATAGTTATAACGAGGGCTCTCAGTATATAATTGTATGATCATACATGTACATTGCATGTCACATCTTAGTTTTGTTGTGAAACTACACTGCCTCATTAATGATTTTCATTAAAAAGAGGTCATGTTTTTCACTGAAAAGCCAATGAAAAACTAGTTACATGTATATGACAAAACTAGTTACATGTATATGACAAATAGTTTCTCTCGCATTCAGTCATTCCATATGAAATTTGTGAAACTTGCAAAAGGACTTTTGAGATGCATCATGGTAATAAGTCCATGTAATGAACACCCCTCTTAACCCCACTTCAGCCTCGATAGCGCAGTGGTTAACGCGTTTGACTTATGATCGAGAGGTTGTGCTTTCGAATTTGGCCACTGGTATCGAGGTTTGTCTTGGGCAAGACACGTAATGACACTGCTCCAGCCCACCCAGGTGTAAATGGCTAGCAGTGGTGTTAAAACCACTGCCTCTCTAGAATAAGCTTGAAGCTTTCATCGCAAAAAACTAACCCCACTTTATATTGAGAAAACAGGTTTTGGGGGAGGTGAACATTATTTTCCTTATTTCTGCTCCAAGACATTTGTTGTGGGTACTCAGACCCTATGTTTTGAGTGTAAATAATAAGAATATCACAATTTTTTATCAGAAAAATGACCGTTTTGGAGGTATGAAAGAATGCACTATACCAGATGCGTTATTATAATGGATTCCATATGGAATGTCAGCTCATTTGAGGTCATATTTTGGTTGTTTTGCTAGGGTGCATGGAAACCTTGTCTCAATGTGAGCACAGTGTTAACATCTATACAGTTGCTGATGGCAGAACCAAACCCAGATGATCCACTTATGACAGATATTGTAAGTTACCAGTATACACCACAACCTCATTATAACACGGTTCATTATAACACCGTTTTGGATATAACACGGTTTCAAGATGGATCCCAAAAATGTATAGATTATATAGAAAAATGACCATAAATGGTCATTTTTCTATATAATCTATACATTTTTGTTTGGATTAACTAACACGGTTTCTGCTTTGGACCCCATCAATAGTGTTATAAAGAGGTTGTGGTGTATCTTCATATCTCTGATACTGTAAAATTACTGACATTGTTTTGTGTGTTTGTTTGATTCAAGGTTTAATGTCCCTGTCAACACTATTTAGGGTATTTTGGTGATGTTGCTTCCAATTCTGTGGGACTTTTACCGACATTGGGATGAAATGACACCTCAAGCCCTGTCGTCCAATGAAACCAATAGGGTTTATAAGCATGGACCGCATGACTCGCACCACTTTGCCTGGGCAGGCATAGACCTTCTTAGCAGTTTACCAGTACTCGTGTGCTGTCGGTTTCAGCTCTGCATAGAAGCACCATGCAGCCCAATCTATTTAAGCCCTGATGGGCGGGGGTCGTACTGACATTGTAAATTAATTTCCAGTCGGGGCTGATATTGTAAATTAATTTCCAGTCAGTAGTACTGACTGGAGTCATTCTGACATTGTAAATTAGTTGTTTCGGCTGTGTTTATTAGCTTTCATATCAGGCTCTGTATCAGTCAGAGAACACTACTGATGCAATGTCACCACCAATTTCGACCAGATATTGTCTTACCATTATAAGGCTTCCAAGACTTGACATCCCATGCAAATTGTCTCGTGAGACAATTTGCGTGGGATGTCTAGTCCTGATTTCAGGAGACCGTTTGCTAGGGATGCCTAGTCCTGTTTTCTGGGAAAAATTAAAAAAAAATGTCAACAATTTGTCGTCTGCTGAATTTGCCTAGGGAGTGGTAGTGGTTAACTAAGCATAAAAAAAGTTTTGGGAACAAAACACTAAAATAATTATCAGCGCACCTTTACTTTTCAGGTCATTGACAATTTACTAAAGATCATATATTATGCAAAATATGAAGTATACTGCCGATGTTCATGTCATTACAACTGACCAATAAACTTAAAGTGCATGCAAACTAGGCTTAAAGATTCTGTGACAGGTATTGTTAGTTATTTATTCATATCCCGGATTAATACTGATCTACTGCCCGATAAATTCTTCTACCTAATTGTTTTGGAAAGGTCCAGCTGCAGTAATTATATGGAATGTCAGGCTTATTGAATTTGTTGTGTGTTCAACTTTGATTTCCTTACTGTAATCAAACAATGAGGACCCTGATCAGATGCCTCTTACATGAGTGTTCATGAATCATTGAATTTATTAAACAAAGTGAGCATTAAGGAATTTAATATGATGCTTTACAGAGGATTGTATCCCTTTTCTTCAACAAGTTTAATAAATTCAATAATACATGAGAACAAATGTAAGATTCTATTTATCATATGACATTTAAAACACATTTTGTTAATAATAATAAAACAATAGTCATTATTTTCAGAGGGTAGCACATTTAGTAGAAATACAAGCTAATCTTCCATGAGCCCCACTAACCATGGTTTTGTTTTACAAAACTGTCAATATTCTGCCATCAATAAACATGACCTTATTAAGGATGTTGTACGGGTAACATTACATGGCGTATCTAACTAGTTGGTATATTTAATCCACTCCAAATTTAATACATGGTAAACGCAGCGTCATACGATAAACTGAGTTAATTTGCAGGACAATTAAAATAAAGGAACCACAAGTTCTGGAAGGTGTGTTTCAATATTGAATGGTCACAGTCCAATATGTTCTAAAATTTTAATTCCTTGGAATTATGGCATACATAACAGAAATGAAGATTGCAGAGTGTACAAGTTGTTTCTGGGCCAGACTAGCTAGTTTCCACCAATTAGGCCTCATCAGTGCTTCTCAGATATTTTCGAAATTCCACAATGAAATCAATGATGCCAAAGGACTATGATGTTGATGGAGTTCCGGACTATTTTTCCAGCCTACACATGGAAAACAATTGACACACCAGGGTCGAGTTGTCAAGACTAATAGTGTTGTTACATGAAGTTAACATATCCTTAAAACTTTGATCATTATCCCCACTTTTTTCAACGAAAAGTGGGGATATTGTTATCGCCTCCGTCCGTCCGTCCGTCTGTCCGTCTGTCTGTCCGGCTATCTCCTCCTAAACCGTTAGCCGGAATTCAACCAAATTTGGCATGCGAGTTGCTTACATGAATGGCTTGCGCAAGAGCACAATTTTGGCTCGTCTGTTTTTTTGAAAAAAAACTTTCAAGCTATTGTCATCACTCCGGCGTCTGCGTTGTCGTCTGGCGTCGTTCCAAAAAACTTAACCTTGGCTATAACTTAAAAAGTATTAGACCTAGCCTCATGAAACTTCATACACACACTCATCATCACAAGAGCTACATTTTGATCAAGGACCATAACAACATTGTTGATTTTGGCTGAATTATCTCCCCTTTTCCAATTTTTTTCTGAAACACATTTTTTGCTCTCATTTTAATACTATTCACAACAGAGCCTTCAAACTTCACATGAATGTTCCTTGGGACAAGACCTTTTCAGTGATACCACACTTTTTGATCTGTGACCTTGACCTTTGAACTTTGACCTATTTTTCGAAAATTTAACCGAAAACCTTAACCTTGACCATATTTCCAAAAGTATTTGGCCTACCTTCATGAAACTTCATACACATACTCACCATCACAAGAGCTACATTCCCTACAAGTTTTATAACTCCATCTTGCAATTTGATTTGACTTAGAAATTTTGTTTTCTAAAAGAAACTGCAGACGAGCGTTGGCACCCGCTTGCGGTGCTCTTGTTTTTTGTCCCCGCCCCCAGGGGCACTACTGTGGAGAAAACGTGGGGATTTGCGATGGCTTGCCATCGACTGCGCGCTCTAGTTTATTTTTGCAAATATGCTATTGAAAATATTTCTGTGGAAAAAAATGTGAGCAGCTTTCCTTTTAGAGTGGGCCCATTTTCAGAAGGGTTCAGTAGATATAGGAACTTGACCTGGAAAACGGCTTATACTTCATACTCCGAGTCCTGAAATTCATCTGAAAGCGCTATCCATGCCTTCTGTGTCGTTTACTTACACAACTTATCCAATTTTCGTCCAGAAATGAGCGAAATAAGCAGTCTTGCGGTATTTACTTACTTTACTTAGATTACTTATCAGTCATCATTGTCAGATAAGTAAAGTAAGCTGAGCTGAGGCTGACCTGGTGTCCTGGAGTCTCTGATTTCGCTGTTAATTGATTTCTACTCATTTTACTTACGTTACTGATCTTCACATCAACACTATAAATAAAATAAGCAAGTTTACAGTATTCTACTTAGGTTACTCAGTTTACTTACCTGGCACTACAGCAGTATAAGTAATCTAAGTAAACTAAGTAGATGTCAAAAAATCTATGCCCCTCGATCCAAAAAACATGCTACATAAAATTAAGTGCAATAAGCTAATTAATTGACATAGAAAGAACAATTTTACATAGTTAAAACATAAATAACTAAAATTTGCTGACCAGAATACTGACGCATGATACTATAATAAGGAAATGAGCTAAGTAGGATGAGTAACATAAGTAGGCGTATAGCTAGCCAAGGGTGGTACATGTATCAGCCTCACTCTTTAGATAAGCTAAGTAATGTAAGTAATGTAAGTTGACTAATCAAACCAACGAAAGTCAATCTTGATATAACAGGATAAGTACAAGAATAAGCGTAAGTAACCTAAGTAAACTAAGTAACCTTGCATGTCTTTTATGACAATAGCTACTACCATACCAACAATGCTAAGAGTAAGCTAAGTAAGATAAGTAACCTAAGTTGAGGTTATATATTTCATCCATGACTATGAGCAGTGTAAGTAGGATAAGTAAGTTAAGTAAGGTAAGTAACATAAGTATTGCAAGTAACTGATATACCAGTAACATCAGCGACATCAGAGTAAGTTAAGTAAGCTAAGTGAAGTAAGTACGTAAGTATTGTGGTTTCGATCTCAGCACATGAGTAAGCTGAGTAGGGTAAATAAACTAAGTAACCTGAGTGGAACTCTAAGTAACATAAGTAAATGTCCTACCCGCTACAACAGCCATACCAGAGTAAGTGAAGTAAGCTAAGTAAACTAAGTAGGCGTCCTGGTCACTTCGATGTGCAGGGTAAGTAGGATAAGTAAAGTAAGTAACCTAAGTAGACTTATAAGTATTATAAGTAATGTAAGTAACCTCTCCACCAGCTACAACAACCATACCAGAGTAAGTTAAGTAAGCTAAGTAAACTAAGTAGGCATGATGGTCACTCCGAACTGGGTTGAGTAGGGTAAGTAGGATAAGTAAACTAAGTAACCTAAGTTGAATTCTAAGCAACATAAGTAAGGTAAGTAACTACTCCACCAGCTACGCTACCCATACCAGAGTAAGTTAAGTAAGCTAAGTAAACTAAGTAATCGGCAAAGTGTGTCCCATCGAGGATGAGTAGGTTATGGAGGATAAGTAAACTAAGTAACCTGAGTAGAATTCTAAGTATCATAAGTAAGGTAAGTTACTGCTCTACCAGCAAAGCTACCAATACCAAAGTAAGTTGAGTAAGCTAAGTAAACTAAGTTGGCGACCTTGTCACTCCGAACAATGTAGACTATGGCCAGTAGGATAAGTAAACTAAGTAACCTAAGTAGAATTCTAAGTAACGTAAGTTAGGTAAGTAACTGTCATACTAGCTATACCACGCTTACCACAGTAAGTTAAGTAAGCTAAGTAAACTAAGTAAACGGCGAAGTCTGTACCGAAGAGGATGAGTAGGATAAGTAAACTAAGTAAACTGAGTAGAATTCTAAGTAACATAAGTAAGGTAAGTAACTACTCCATTAGTCGCTCTACCCATACCGGAGTAATTTAAGTAAACTAAGTATGTGGCGAAGTCTGTACTGGAGAGGATGAGTAGGGTAAGTAGGATAAGTAAACTAAGTAACCCGAGTAGAATTCTAGGCATCATAAGTAAGGTAAGTTACTGCTCTACCAGCAAAGCTACCAATACCAAAGTAAGTTGAGTAAGCTAAGTAAACTAAGTTGGCAACCTTGTCACTCCGAACAATGGAGATGATGGTCAGTAGGATAAGTAACCTAAGTAGAATTCTAAGTAACGTAAGTAAGTTAAGAAACTGTCATACTAGCTATACAACCCTTACCACAGTAAGTTAAGTAAGCTAAGTAAACTAAGTTAACGGCGTTGTCTGTACTGAAGAGGATGAGTAGGGTAAGTAGGATAAGTAAACTAAGTAGAATTCTAAGTAACATAAGTAAGGTGAGAAACTACTCCATTAGCCGCTCTAGCCATACCGGAGTAAGTTAAGTAAACTAAGTAAGCGGCGAAGTCTGTACTGAAGAGGATGAGAAGGGTAAGTAGGATAAGTTATCTAAGTAACCTGAGTAGAATTCTCAGTAACATAAGTAAGGTAAGTTACTGCTCTTCCAGGAACGCTACCAATACCAAAGTAAGTTGAGTAAGCTAAGTAAACTAAGTTGGCGACCTTGTCCCCCAAACAATGATGAGTAGGGTAAGTAGGATAAGTTAACTAAGTAACCTAAGTAGAATTCTAAGTAACGTAACTGTCATACTAGCTATACCACCCTTACCACAGTAAGTTAAGTAAGCTAAGTAAACTAAGTTAGCGGCATAGTCTGTCCAGACACGGATCAGTAGGGTAAGTAGGATAAGTAAACTAAGTAACCTAAGTAGAATTCTAAGTAGGGTAAGTAACTACTCCACTAGCCACTCCACCCACACCATAATAACTTAAGAAAGCCAAGTAAACTTAGTAAGCAGCAAAGTCTGTACCGAAGAGGATGAGTAGGGTAAGTAGGATAAGTAAACTGAGTAACCTGAGTAGAATTCTAAGTAACGACCTTATCACAGTAAGTAAGGTAAGTAACTACTCCACTAGACACTCTGCCCAGACCAGAGTAAGTTAAGTAAAATAAGTAAACTAAGTTACTAAACTAAGTAAGCGGCAAAGTCTGTCCCAACGAGGATCAGGAGGTTAAGAAGGATAAGTAAGCTAAGTATCCTAAGTAGAATTGTAAGTAACATAGGTATGGTAAGTAACTACTCCATTCGCCACTCTACCCATACCAGAGTAAGTTAAGTAAGCTAAATAAACTAAGTAAGCGGCGAATTCTGTCCCATAGAGGATGAGTAGGGTAAGTAGGTTAAGTAAACTAAGTAACCTAAGTAGAATTCTAAGTAACGTAAGTAAGGTAAGTAACTACTCAATTAGCCACTCTACCCATAGCAGAGTAAGTTAAGTAAGTTAAGGAAACTAAGTAAGCGGCGAAGTCTGTATTGTAGAGGGTGAGTAGGATAAGTAAACTAAGTAACCTAAGTAGAATTCTAAGTAACGTAAGTTAGATAAGTAACTGCCTACTACCTATACCACCCTTAACACAGTGAGTTAAGTAAACTAAGTAAGCAGCAAAGTCTGTCCCAACGAGGATCAGTAAGGTAAGTAGGATAAGTAAACTAAGTAACCTAAGTAGAATTAAAAGTAAGGTAAGTAACTACTCCATTAGCCACTCTTCCAATACCAGAGTAAGTTAAGTAAGCTAAGTAAGCAGCGAAGTCTGTACCGAAGAGGATGAGTAGGGTAAGTAGGATAAGTAAACTAAGTAGAATTCTAAGTAACATAAGTAAGGTAATTAACTACTCCACTGGCCACTCTACCCAGACCAGTGTAAGTTAAGTAAGCTAAGTTAGCGGCCAAGTCTGTCCCAACGAGGATTAGTAAACTAAGTAACCTGAGAAGAATTCTAAATAACATAAGTAAGGTAAGTAACTACTCCATTAGCCACTCTACCCATACCAGTGTAAGTCAAGTGCGATAAGTACTATGTAAGTGGCGAAGTCTGTACTGGAGAGGATGAGTAGGGTAAGTAGGATAAGTAAACTAAGTAACCTAAGTAGAATTCTAAGTAACATAAAAAAGGTCAGTTACTGCTCAACAAGCAACGCTACCAATACCAAAGTAAGTTGAGTAACTAAGTAAACTATGTTGGCGACCTTGTCGTCCCGAACAATGATGAGCCGGGTAAGTAGGATAAGTAAACTAAGAAACCTAAGTAGAATTCTAAGTAACGTATGTTAGATAAGTAATAGTCCTACTACCTTTTCCACCCTTACCACAGTAAGTTAAGTAAACTAAGTAAGCGGCAAAGTCTGTCCCATCGAGGATCAGTAGGATAAGTAAACTAAGTAACCTAAGTAGAATTCTAAGTAACATAAGTAACTACTCCTCTAGCCACTCTACCCATACCAGAGTAAGTTAAGTAAGCTAAGTAAGCTAATTAAGCAGCGAAGTCTGTAACGAAGAGGATGAGCAGGGTAAGTAGGATACGTAAAATAAGTAACCAGAGTAGAATTCTAAGTAAGATAAGTAAGGTAAGTAACTACTCCACTAGCCACTCTACCCAGACCAGAGTAAGTTAAGTAAGCTAAGTAAACTAAGTAAACGGCGAAGAATGCCCCATAGAGGATGAGTAGGGTAAGTAGGTTAATTAAACTAAGTAACCTAAGTAGAATTCTAAGTAACGTAAGTAAGGGTAGTAACTACTCCATTAGCCACTCTACCCATACCAGAGTAAGTTAAGTAAACTAAGAAAGCGACGAAGTCTGTATTGTACAGGATGTGTAGGGTAAGTAGGATAAGCAAACTAAGTAACCTGAGTAGAATTAAAAGTAACATAAGTAAGGTAAGTAACTGTCCTACCAGCTAACACCCTTATAGCAGTAATGTAAGTAAGCTAAGTAAACTAAGTAAGCGGCGAAGTCTGTCCCATAGAGGATGAGTAGAGTAAGTAGGATAAGTACTTATTCTTACTTTATCTACGTTATTTAGAATTCTACTTACTTAGTTTACTTATCCTACTTACCCTGCTCATCGTTGTGCGAGATAACACTTGTTTACTTAGCTTACTCAACTTACTTTGTTATTGGTAGCGTTGCTGTATGGCAGCAACTTACCTTACTTATGTTACTTAGAATTTTACTCAGGTTACATAGTTTGCTTATCCTACTTACCCTACTCATCATCTTCAGTACAGACTTCTCCGCTTACTTAGTTTACTTAGTTACTTAACTTACTGTGGTAAGGGTGGTATAGGAAGTAGGACAGTTACTTATCTTACTTACGTTACTTAGAATTCTACTTAGGTTACTTATCCTACTTACTCTAATCATTGTTCGGAGTGACAAAGTCGCCAACTGAGTTTACTTGGCTTACTCAACTTACTTTGGTATTGGTGGCGTTGCTGGTAGAGCAATAAATTACCTTAATTGTGTTACTTAGAACTCTACTCAGGTTACTTAGTTTACTTATCCTACTTACCCTTATCATCCTCTTCCGTACAAACTTCGCTGCTTACTTAGTTTACTTAGCTTACTTAACTTACTAATGTAAGGGTCGTATAGCTAGTATGACAGTTACTTACCTAACTTACGTTACTTAGAATTCTACTTAGGTTACTTAGTTTACTTATCCTACTGGCCATAGCCATCATTGTTCTGAGTGACCACGTCGCCAACTTAGTTTACTTAGCTTACTCAACTTACCTTGGTATTGGTAGCGTTGCTCTTAGAGCAGTAGCTTACCTTACTTACGATACTTAGAATTCTACTCAGGTTACTTAGTTTACTTATCCTACTTACCCCAATCACCCTCTTCGGTACAGACTTTGCAGCATACTTAGTTTACTTAGCTTATTTAACTTACTTATGTTAGGGTCGTATAGCTAGTATGACAGTTACTTACCTACTTACGTTACTTAGAATTCTACTTAGGTTACTTAGTTTACTTATCCTACTGGCCATAGCCATCATTGTTCGGAGTGACGACGTCGCCAACTTAGTTTACTTAGCTTACTCAACTTACCTTGGTATTGGTAGCGTTGCTCTTAGAGCAGTAGCTTACCTTACTTACGATACTTAGAATTCTACTCAGGTTACTTAGTTTACTTATCCTACTTACCCCAATCACCCTCTTCGGTACAGACTTTGCAGCATACTTAGTTTACTTAGCTTACTTAACTTACTAATGTTAGGGTCGTATAGCTAGTATGACAGTTACTTACCTACTTACGTTACTTAGAATTCTACTTAGGTTACTTAGTTTACTTATCCTACTAGCCATAGCCATCATTGTTCGGAGTGACCACGTCGCCAACTTAGTTTACTTAGCTTACTCAACTTACCCAACTTACCTTGGTATTGGTAGCGTTGCTCTTAGAGCAGTAGCTTACCTTACTTACGTTACTTAGAATTCTACTCAAGTTACTTAGTTTACTTATCCTTCTTACCCTTATCATCCTCTTCCGTACAAACTTCGCTGCTTACTTAGTTTACTTAGCTTACTTAACTTACTAATGTAAGGGTCGTATAGCTAGTATGACAGTAACTTACCTAACTTACGTTACTTAGAATTCTACTTAGGTTACTTAGTTTACTTATCCTACTGGCCATAGCCATCATTGTTCGGAGTGACCAGGTCGCCAACTAAGTTTACTTAGCTTACTCAACTTACTCTTAGCGCAGTAACTTACCTTACTTATGTCACTTAGATTTCTACTCAGGTTACTTAGTTTCTTGTCCTACTTAGCCTACTAAACCTCTTCAGTACAGACTTTGCCGCTTACTTAGTTTACTTAGCTTCCTTAACTTACTGTGGTAAGGGTGGTATAGCTAGTAGGACAGTTACTTACCTACTTACGTTACTTAGAATTCTACTTAGGTTACTTAGAATTCTACTTTGGTTACTTAGTTTACTTATCCTACTTACCCTTCTCATCATTGTTCGAAGTGACAAGGTCGCCAACTAAGTTTACTTAGCTTACTCTACTTACTTTGGTTTTGGTAGCGTTGCTGGTAGAGCAGTAACGTACCTTACTTATGTTACGTAGAATTCTACTTAGGTTACTTATCCTACTCATCCACTTCAGTACAAACTTTGCTGCTTACTTAGTTTACCTAGCTTACTTAACTTACTCTGGTATGGGTACAGTGGCTAGTTACTTATTTTACTTAGAATTCTACTCAGGTTACTTAGCTTACTTATCCTACTTACCCTACTCAGCCTTGTTGGGACAGACTTTGCCGCTTACTTAGTTTACTTGGCTTACTTACTGTGTTAAGGTAAGTTTAGGTAGTAGGACAGTTACTTTCCTTACTTACGTTACGTAGAATTCTACTCAGGTTACTTAGTTGACTTGTCCTACTTACCCTACTCATCCTCTTACCCTACTCATCCTCTTCAGCACAGATTTCGCCGCTTACGTAGTTTACTTAACTTACTCTGGTATGGGTAGATTGGCTAATGGTGAAGTTACTTAACTTACTGATTGTACTTATAAATCTACTTAGGCTACTTATTTTACTTATCCTACTTACCCTACTCATCCTCTATGGGACAGACCTCGCCGCTAACTTAGTTTACTTAGCTTACTTAACTTCCTGCGGTAAGGGTGGTATAGGTAGCAGGACAGTTTCTTACCTTACTTACATTACTTAGAATTCTACTTAGGTTACTGAGTTAACTTATCCTACTTATCCTGCTCATCATTGTACGGGATGACAGACTTCGCCGCTTACTTAGTTTACTTGGCTTACTTAACTTACCGTGGTCCGGTTGGTATAGGCAGTAGGACAGTTACTGATCTTTGCTTACGTAACTTAGAATTCTACTTAGGTTACTTATCCTACTTACCCTACTCATCGTTGTTCGGAGTTACAAAGTCGCCAACTGAGTTTGCTTAGCTTACTCAACTTACTTTGGTATTGTTGGCGTTGCTGGTATAACAGTAACTTACCTTACTTATGTTACTTAGAATTCTACTCAGGTTACTTAGTTTACTTATCCTACTTACCCTCGTTGGGACAGACTTTGCCGCTTACTTAGTTTACTTAGCTTACTTAACTTACTGTGGTAAGGGTGGTATAGGTAGTAGGACAGTCACTTTCCTTACTTACGTTACTTAGAATTCTACTTAAGTTACTTAGTTTACTTATCCTACTTACCCTGCTCATCATTGTTCGGAATGACAAGGTCGCCAACTTAGTTTACTAAGCTTACTCAACTTACTTTGGTATCGGTAGCTTTGCAGGTAGAGCAGTAACTTACCTTATTTATTTTACTTAGAATTCTGCCCAGGTTACTTAGTTTACTTATCCTACTTACCCTACTCATCCTCTCCAGTACATACTTCGCCGCTTATTTAGTTTACTTATCTCACTTATCTTACTCTTGTCTGGGTAGAGTGGCTAATGGAGCAGTTACTTACCTTACTTATGCTACTAAGAATTCCATTTAGCTTATCCTACTTACCGTACTCATCCTCTATGGGACAGACTTAGCCGCTTACTTAGTTTACTTAACTTGCTGGGGAAAAGGTGATATAGGTAGTAGGACAGTTACTTACCTTACTGACGTTACTTAGAATTCATCTTATGTTACTTAGTTTACTTATCTTACTTACCCTGCTCATCATTGTTCGGGATGAGAAGGTCGCCAACTGAGTTTACTTAGCTTACTCATCTTACTTTGATATTGGTAGCGTTGCTGGTAGAGCAATAACTTACCTTACTTATGCTACTTAGAATTCTACTCAGGTTACTTAGTTTGCTTACCCTACTTACCCTTCTCATCCTCTTCAGTACATATTACGCCGCTTACTTAGTTTACTTAGCCTACTACCGGCCCCGATAGCTCAGTTGGTAGAGTGTCCGCTCCGGGGAACGGGAGGTCTGGGGTTCGACCCCGGGCCGCGACATACCAAAGTCGTTAAAAATGGTACTAGCTGCTCCTCGTTTGGCACTCAGATTTACGGGGTAGAGCTAGGACTGGTCGATCCAGTGTCAGGATAATGTGACTGGGTGTGGTATCATGTAATGTGTCTGGGACATGATACTTCAGTGAGGCAGCACTATAAATGTGAGCATTGAGCTCCCTGTCGCAACCAGACACCGTCGTGATATGACTGAAAAATTGTTGAAAGCGACGTTAAACCCGAATTCACACACACACACACACACACAT
Organism: Lucinisca nassula; assembly: GCA_963580285.1. Lineage (NCBI taxonomy): Eukaryota > Metazoa > Mollusca > Bivalvia > Lucinida > Lucinidae > Lucinisca > Lucinisca nassula. Next base: position 38,812,721 of record OY757021.1, on the reverse strand, counting down.
ACTTAGCCTACTAAACTTACTGTGTACGGGCGGTATAGGTAGTACCACAGTTACTTACCATACCTACGTTACTTAGAATTCTACTTAGGTTACTTAGTTTACTTAGCGTACTTACCCTACTCATTATTGTTCAGGTTGACAAGGTCGCCAACTTAGTTTACTTAGCTTACTCAACTTACTTTGGTATTGGTAGCGTTGCTGGTGGAGCAGTAACTTACTTTACTTATGTTACTTAGAATTCTACTCAGGTTACTTAGTTTACCTATCGTACTTTCCCTACTCATCTTCTTCTGTACAGACTTCGCTGCTGACTTAGTTTACTTAGCTTACTTAACTTACTCTGGTATGGGTACAGTGGCTAGTGGAGTAGTTACTTATGTTACTTAGAATTCTACTTAGGTTACTTAGTTTACATATCCTACTTACCCTACTGATCCTCGTTGGGAACAGTCTTTGCCTACTTTGCTTACTCAGTTTACTTAGGTTATTTAACTTACCGTGGTAAGGATTGTATAGGTAGTAGGACAGTTACTTACCTTACTTACGTTATTTAGAATTCTACTTAGGTTACTTAGTTTACTTATCCTACTTACTCTGCTTATCACTGTTCGGGTTGACAAGGTCGCCAACTTAGTTTACTTAGCTTGCTCAACTCACTTTGGTTTTGGTAGCGTTGCTGGTAGAGCAGTAACTTACATTATTCATGTTACATAGAATTCTACTCGGGTTACTTAGTTTGCTTATCCTACTTACCCTACTCATCCTCTACAATACAGACTTCGCCGCTTACTTAGTTTACTTTACTAACCTGGGTATGGGTAGAGTGGCTAATGGAGTAGTTACTTATCCTACTTACGTTACTTAGAATTCTACTTAGGTTACTTAGTTTACTTAACCTACTTACCCTTCTCATCCTCTATGGGACATACGTCGCCTCTTACTTAGTTTACTTAGCTTACTTAACTTATTCTGGTCTGGGTAGAGTGGCTAGTGGAGTAGTTACTTACCTTACTTATGTTACTTAGAATTCTACTTAGGTTACTTAGTTTACTTATCCTACTTACCCTACTCATCCTCTTCTGTACTGGCTTCGCTGCTTACTTAGTTTACTTAGCTTACTTAACTTACTCTGGTATGGGTAGAGTGGCTAGTGGAGTATTACTTACGTTACTTAGAATTCTACTTAGGTTACTTAGTTTACTTATCCCACTTACCCTACTCATCATCTTCAGTACAGACTTCGCTACTTACTTAACTTACTCTGGTATGGGTGGAGTGGCTAATGGAGTAGTTACTTACCTTACTTATAATTCTACTTAGGTTACTTAGTTTACTTATCCTACTTATCCTACTGATCCTCGTTGCGACAGACTTTGCCGCTTACTTAGTTTACTTAACTTACTGTGGCAAGGGTGGTGTAGGTAGTAGGACAGTTACTTACCTTGCTTACGTTACTTAGAATTCTACTTAGGTTACTTAGTTTACTTATCCTACTTACCCGGCTCATCATTGTTCGGGATGACAAGGTCGCCAACTTAGTTTACTTAGTTTATTCAACTTACTTTGGTATTGGTAGTGTTGCTGGTGGAGCAATAACTTACATTACTTATGTTACTTAGAATTCTACTCAGGTACTTAGTTTACTTATCCTACTCATCATCTTCAGTACAGACTTCGCTACTTACTTAGTTTACTTAGCTTACTTATCTTACTCTTGTCTGGGTAGAGTGACTAATGGAGTAGTTACTTACCTTACTTATAACTCTACTTAGGTTACTTAGTTTTCTTATCCTACTTACCCTGCTTATCATCGTTAGGACAGACTTCGCCGTTTACTTAGTTTACTTAGCTTACTTAACTTACTCTGGCATGGGTAACGTAGCTGGTGGAGTAGTTACTTATCTTACTTCTGTTACTTACAATTCAACTTAGGTTACTTAGTTTACTTATCCTACTTACCCTTCTCAACCCTGTTCGGAGTGACCATCATGCCTACTTAGTTTACTTAGCTTACTTAACTTACACTGGTATGGTAGGTGTAGCTGGTGGAGAGGTTACTTACATTATTTATGTTACTTATAAGTCTACTTAGGTTACTTACTTTACTTATCCTACTTACCCTGCACATCGAAGAGTCCAGGACGCCTACTTAGTTTACTTAGCTTACTTAACTTACTCTGGTATGGCTGTTGTAGCTGGTAGGACATTTTCATATGTTACTTAGAGTTCTACTCAGGTTACTTAGTTTACTTACCCTACTCAGCTTACTCATGTGCTGAGATCGAAACCACAATACTTACTTACTTACTTCACTTAGTTTACTTAACTTACTCTGTTGTCGCTGATGTTACTGGTATATCAGTTACTTACAATACTTACGTTACTTACCTTACTTAACTTACTTATCCTACTTACACTGCTCATAGTCATGGATGAAATATATAACCTCAACTTAGGTTACTCATCTTACTTAGCTTACTCTTAGCATTGTTGGTATGGTAGTAGCTTTTGTCATAAGAGACATGCAAGGTTACTTAGTTTACTTAGGTTACTTAGGTTACTTACGCTTATTCTTGTACTTATCCTGATATATCAAGATTGACTTTTGTTGGTTTGATTAGTCGACTTACATTACTCACGTTACTTAGCTTATCTTAAGAGTGAGATTGATACATGTACTATCCTTGGTTAGCTATACGCCTACTTATGTTACTCATCCTACTTAGCTCATTTCCGTATTATAGTATCATGCTTCAGTGTTCTGGTCAGCAAGTTTTAAGTATTTCTCTTAAAACTATGTAAAATCGTTCTATTTTATCAATTAATTAGCTTATTGCACTTAATTTTATGTAGCAGGTTTTTTGGATCGAGGGGCATAGATTTTTTGACATCTACTTAGTTTACTTAGATTACTTATACTGCTGTAGTGCCAGGTAAGTAAACTGAGTAACCTAAGTAGAATACTGTAAACTTGCTTATTTTACTTATAGTGTTGATGTGAAGATCAGTAACGTAAGTAAAATGAGTAGAATTCAATTAACAGTGAAATTAGAGACTCCAGGACACCCCGGAACCTCTGTTAGCCTGAATTTCATTCTGTGTAATGTGTCCTGAATCTCATCCCTATTAGGGTGTTTATATGAAAGCCCTTGTACTATGTACTACATACTCCGTGTCCTGAAATCTTAGACATTTATTTCGAAAATGGCTGAACTTTCTACAAACAGTGAAGGCCCTGATGCATGCTGCAGCATCTGATGGTGATTCTGATCTGGGTCTGCACTGTTTGCCCGTGGCCCATTTTTAGGGGTTTCCCGTATAAAATGGGAGAGAGAGTATTTTTGGGACATACATGTATTTTTTCTGATTTTTCCAGAAGGAAAAATATGTTGCGGGTACACCGCGACCTCTTTGTATGAGTGGGGTCCAAAGCAGAAATCTTGTTGGTTAAATAACTGTTAAATCCAAACAAAAATGTATAGATTATATGGAAAAATTACCATTTATGATCATTTTTCTCTATATATAATCTATACATATTTGGAATCAATCTTGAAACCGTGTTGTATCCATAACCATGTTATAACGAACAGTGTTATAATGAGATTGCAGTGTACTTGTCAGAACTGAGTCAATAAGGCAATTGAAGCAAGTATACATACCATATGCATAATATTGGAAATAGTTAAAGTATATATATTGTTTCTCGGGGCCCGCGCCCATCGGGGCTTGGAGAAATAGATTGGACTGTATGATGCGTCCAAGCAGAGCTAAAACGGACAAATCATGTGTGATGGTAAACTGCTTAGAAGGCCTAAGCCTGCCATGCAAAGTGCTGCAAGTTGGACCATCCATGCATATTAACCCCTATTGGTTTCATTGGGTGGAAGTGCTTGAGATGTCATTTAGTCTTAATGTTGGGTAAAAGTCCCACAAAATTGGAAGCAGTATCTCCAAAATGACCTAAATAGTGTTGATGGGGACAGAAAACTTTAATTAAAACAAACAAAATGGGAAATACCATAATGATCCTAATTATTGGGACAGATAGGCCAAAGCAAACAGTGCTGACCCAGATCTGACTGCTCGTGAAGGCACAGTCTGATCAGGGTCTGCACTGTTTGCCATTCTGTCTGCACCTTTTGAACTCCTTGTGGGGTTGTGAAACAAATTTGTTAAAATTTTTGGAGAGTTACAGCCAGTCCCCAAGGTGTCCGAATTTTTAGGATTTTTACAGTAGTTAATCCATTTTGCAAAATGCGGCATCTGATCAGGGCCTACACTGTTTTTCAAAACGTTCAGCCATTTTCCAAATGAATTTTGAAGAAAACACAACTTGAAACCCCTAAATTTTTATGTCCCCGGTAGCGATAGCGGGGACATATTGTTTTTGCCCTGTCTGTTTGTTTGTTGGTTTGTACATGGACAACTTTAACGTTGACCATAACTTTTGAACCATTTGAGATAGAGCTTTCATATTTGGCCTGAAGGTTCCTTGTGACAAGACCTTCACATTCATGCAAAAAAATTTTACCTGTGACCTTGACCTTGACCTTTGACCTACTTAAAAGAAAAAAATAACATTGATCATAACTTTTGAACCACTTGAGATACAGCCTTCATATTTAGCATGTATGTTCCTTGTGACAAAAGCTTTACATTCATGCAAAAAAATTTGACCTGTGACCTTGACCTTTGACCTACTTGAAATAAAAAAATAACATTTTGGTCATAACTTTTGAACGGTTTGAGATAGAGCCTTCATATTTTGCATGTAGGTTTCTTGTGACAAGAGCTTTACATTCACACAAAAAAATTTGACCTGTGACCTTGACCTTTGACCTACATAAAATAAAAAGTTAACATTGGTCATAACTTTTGAACCGTTTGAGATACAGCCTTCATATTTAGCATGTAGGTTACTTGTGACAAACGCTTAACATTCATGCAAAAATTTTGACATGTGACCTTGATCTTTGACCTACTTAAAAAATAAACATTTTTGGTCATGACTTTCGAACCGTTTGGGATAGAGCTTTCATATTTGGCATGTAGGCTCCCTCTGATTAGAGCTTTTCATTCATGCAAAATGTTTGGACCATGACCTTGACCTACTTAAAAGAAAAAATAAAATTGTTCATAACTTTTGAACCGTTTAAGTTAGAGCCTTAATATTTGGCATGTAGGTTCCTTATGACAAGAGCTTTACATTCATGCAAATTTTTTTGACCTGGGACCTTGACCTACTTTAAAGAAAAAATAATTTTGTTCATAACGTTTGAACCATTTAAGATAGAGCTTTCATATTTGGTATGTAAGTTTCTTGTGTCAAGGGCTTCCCACACAAACAAAAATCTTGAACTGTGAGCAACTTTGAATAAAAAATGACCATGCCCGGGGACATGTTCGTGTTTCACAAACACATCTTGTTAAATGGACTCTTGCTTTATATAAGGTGGAAGATTCCATTTGGTAAAAAAAGGGTTAAAGTTCATTTTTTGTTTCTTTTCAGTCCAATGAATTCAAGCACAACAGAGCTTTGTTTCAACAGAATGCCAAATTATGGACAGACAAACATGCTAAAGCCTGTACAGTAATGGTATGTTTTACAGTAATTCGCATATTTATTTACCATACATATTCTGACCCTTAAAAAGTCTTAAAAATAAGCCTAAGCCAACAGTGTAGACCAAGATCAGACTGCTCAGGATCTGCATTGCTCATGATCAGTTGGCATAAATGTGGCTTCTAGTTGGTATGTGGCCTCACATTTAAACCACTTTCTTGGCAATATTTACCTTATAGTTAACACATGTTAAATAATGTTAATCATACATCAATAAATAAAATAAACAGATGAGACAGTTCTAACGAGCACCCACAATCTATTCTCGGAATACAAATAAGAAGATACCACAAATTTTCATTAGAAAGATAAGTTTTGGAGATATGAAAAGATGCACTATGTCACAGGGATGTGTTTTCGTAATGTGTATCGGTATTTATGCATGAATAAAAGGTTGCCCTATGAGCAATAATTTTGGAGTCTTACTAATCCAGCAATTTTAATGCTTGTCCTGCTGAATAAATTAATTTTGACACACCCATTTCTGACTTTCAACCAATCAGCGGACTTGATACAGGCCTCATATTTTTCAGGCATTTGCAGGATTTCAGGCTTTTAGAGCTTGATATTTTTTTCTGAGTTTCTAGCTTTTAGATTTGAATTTTTTTCTGTATAATATTTAAAATTTTTAACCCTTATCCTGCTGAAAAAATTATTAAGCCACACCCATTTCTGACTATTCACCAATCAGATTACTTGATATAATGTATTTGTGCAATTCACAAGCTGCATTATAAACAATGTAGATCCTGATCAGATGGCTTCTTCAGAAGCCATCTGATCTGGATCTACACTGTTTGCTAAGGAAATGGTTGTCATGTTCAACATGATAAGGGTTAAAACTACAAAATCGGACCTTTCACGCAAGGAAAAGCTTGGTCAGTATGAGGCCTGTTGATAGAATGTATTCATTCAAATTCACAGACTGAAAGACTTAACCGTGTAGATCCTGATAAGATGGCTTCTTCAGAAGCCATCTGATCAGGGTCTACACTGTTAGCAAAGGTAGGGGTTATCATTTTCAGCAAGACAAGGGTTGAAATCTTTTTTTGCGGGAGTTGATCTTATCTGTACTTTAGTGTCTGTAGGCTTTTCACATGCAAATGTCACAGACATGGAATAGTTGAATCAGCGAGTTTGATTAAATTTTACGTCCTGAGGGAGTTATCTCCTGCCATGAGACAGACATCTTGGCAGCATGAGGTGTTTCTAGTTGCATGTTCTTTGCCCATTTGTGACAAATAGAATCTTTCACATAATAGCTTGGGACAGATCACCTGTCACAAAGTGACGAGGTGAGCTTTTGGGATCACTTTTTGTCCGTCGTCCGTGCCTGTGTGTGTAAACTTTTTCTTCAAATGACATCTCCTCCTTAACCACTGATCGGATTTTGACCAAACTTCACAGGAATGATCCTCAGTTGGTCCCCTTTCAAAGTTGTTCAAATGGTTCCGATCCATTGCACATCTAGGTCATAGGAGCTAAAAATAAATTTTTTGAATGCAAACTCTAAAATTCTTCTTCTCTGAAACCGCAAGGCCCAGGTCTTCGATATTTGGTATGAAGCTTCATCTAGTGGACCTCTACCAAGATTGTTCAAATTATAGCCCTGGGGGCCAATATGCCCCCGCCCCGGGGGCCTTTGGTTTTACATAAGCTTATATAGGGACAAATCTAAAAAAGTCTTCTTCTCTGAAACCACAAGGCCCAGGTCTTTAATATTTGGTGTGAAGCTTTACCTGGTGGACCTCTACCAAGATTGTTCAAATTATAGTCTTTGGGCCAAAAATGCCCCCGCCCCAGGGGCCTTTGGTTTTACATAGGCTTATACAGGGAAAATCATTAAAAATCTTCCGCCCATAGGGGCTTCAAGAAATATATGGGCTGCATGATGCTTTCACGCAGAGCTGAATCCGGCCCGCACACTAGTACTGGTAAACCGCTTAGAGGATCTAAGCCTGTCCAGGAACCGCGGTGCGAGGCGGACCGTCCATGCTAATAAACCCTATTGGTTTCATTGGGCGACAGGGCTTGAGATGTCTTTTCATCTCAATGTCGGGTAAAAGTCCCACAAAATTGGAAGCGACGTCTCCAAAGTGACCTTTACAGTGTTGACGGGGACGTTAAACCTCAAATCAAACAAACAAATTCTCTGAAACCGCAAGGACCAGATCTTTGATATTTGGTGTGAAGCTTCATCTAGAGGACCTCTTTCAAGATTGTTCACATTATAACTCTGCGGCCAAAAATGTCCCCACCCCGGGACCCTTTGGTTTTTCATAGGCTTATATAGGGAAAAATCTAAAAAAATCTTTTTCTCTGAAACCACAAGGCCCAGGTCTTTAATATTTGGTGTGAAGCTTTACCTGGTGGACCTCTACCAAGATTGTTCAAATTATAGTCTTTGGGCCAAAAATGCCCCCGCCCCAGGGGCCTTTGGTTTTACATAGGCTTATACAGGGAAAATCATTAAAAATCTTCCGCCCATAGGGCTTCAAGAAATATATGGGCTGCATGATGCTTTCACGCAGAGCTGAATCCGGCCCGCACACTAGTACTGGTAAACCGCTTAGAGGATCTAAGCCTGTCCAGGAACCGCGGTGCGAGGCGGACCGTCCATGCTAATAAACCCTATTGGTTTCATTGGGCGACAGGGCTTGAGATGTCTTTTCATCTCAATGTCGGGTAAAAGTCCCACAAAATTGGAAGCGACGTCTCCAAAATGACCTTTACAGTGTTGACGGGGACGTTAAACCTCAAATCAAACAAACAAATTCTCTGAAACCGCAAGGCCCAGATCTTTGATATTTGGTGTGAAGCTTCATCTAGAGGACCTCTTTCAAGATTGTTCAAATTATAACTCTGCGGCCAAAAATGCCTCCACCCCGGGACCCTTTGGTTTTTCATAGGCTTATATAGGGAAAAGCTTTAAATATCTTCTTCTCTGAAACCACAAGGCCCAGGTCTTTGATATTTGGTGTGAAGCTTCACCTAGTGGACCTCTACCAAGATTGTTCAAATTATAGCCCTGGGGCCAAAAATGCCCCGCCCAGGGGGCCTTTGGCTTTACCTAAGCTTCTTTAGGGGAAATCTTTAAAACTTTTCTTCTCTGAAATCGCAAGGTCCAGGTCTTTGATATTTGGTGTGAAGCTTAATCTAATGGACCTCTACCAAGATTGTTCAAATTATAGCCCTGGGGCCAAAAATGCCCCGCCCAGGGGCCTTTGGTTTTACATAGGCTTATATAGGGAAAATCTTTAAAAATCTTCTTCTCTGAAACTGCAAGGCCCAGGTCTTAGATACATGTATTAGGTGTGAAGTTTCATCTATTGGACTTCTATCAAGATTGTTCAAATTATAGCCCTAGGACCAAAAATGCCCCCACCCCGGGACCCTTTGGTTTTTCATAGGCTTAATTAGGGAAAATATTTAAAATTCTTCTTCTCTGATACCACAAGGCCCTGGTCTATGCTATTTAATATGAAGCTACACATAGTGGGCCTCTACCAAGATTGTTCAAATTATAGTCATGGGGCCAAAAATGCCCCCGTCCTGGGGGCCTTTGGTTTTACATAGGTATGCTTATACATGGAAAATCTTTGAAAATCTTCTTCTCTGAATCTGCAAGGCCCAGATCTTTGATATTTGGTGTGACGCTTCATCTATTGGACCTTCTTAAAGATTGTTCAAATTATAGCCCTTGGGCCAAAAATCCCCCGGGACACTTTGGTTTTACATAGGCTTACATAGGGAAAACCTTTAAAACTCTTCTTGTCTGAAACCAGAAAGCCCAGGTCTTTGATAGTTGGTATGAAGCTTCATCAAGTGGACCATTACGAAGTTTGTTCAAATTATAGCCCTTGGGCCTAGAATATACTAGAGACACTTATTCTCAGGTGAGCGATTCAGGGCCCTCTGGGCCCTCTTGTATGTTCTGAAAGGATAACAAAAAATATGATATTGTTAGTTTACAGTGTAGACCCTGTCATATCAAGTATCATGTACATTCTGAGATGTCTATTCTGAGTCTGGGCTGTTTACGCCTGTCTCTTTGTAACTGGGCACTTGGTATATATACTCAGTCAAAAAAGTTCCTATACCTAAAATTGCTTCTGTTACTATAGCTACTATAGATAAAAACTACACAAAGTTTGTTATATTTTGATAAGAAGACTCATTTTCCCGTGCAAAAGCACCATTCGTTTTTGTTTTCGTAAACACATCATCGTAGACTATTGCTTTAAACACCCAAGGGGTCACTGTGTCATTTTCGCATAGAAAATCATTAAAACATGCTATGATTTAGCATCAAAAAATTTCCCTGTACCCTACATTTCTAAAAATTTGATACATGTGACATTTCTTTAGATACGATTTGTGTCTATTCACAAAAGATTTGGAACTTTAGTTGCATCAGCTACGAGAAACAGGCTATCACATATTGACCTCCAATTCTTAGAAGTTGTGTGCAAATGCTGCTTTCAATGGGAACTCCGTAGAAAATCGCAATCGATAGTGCTACATGCTACATGAATTTTCTGTATTTTTTACCATCGTGATTAAAAGCAATGGTGGACACAAAGCGTTTTTTGAAAAAATGGCAAAAATTGATTGACAGGAATAAAAATTACAGCAGTTCGAAAATTGCTATATTTTTAATTGCAAGGGAGATAATTTGAGAATTTCACAAGTTAAAACCTCGCTTATAATGCGAGATCATGAGATATTGTAAAAGTAAAGTGTTATCCGATGTTCAGAGAAAATTGTCTTCCATCTTAGACAAAAAAGAACTTTCTGCGCATGCGCAATGTCCATTTTCTACCAAAATCTTTCTAGGCACATATTGGAAGACAACTCTGGAGCAGAAAGGTATGGACAAATGCAAGTTTGAGCATTCTCTAGCTAAACGTCCGATTTTAATGTCTACAGCCAAATTTAGCTCAATAGCTGCAAGATATTTAGTGAGTTTCACCCGAAAGTTGTTATAGTTACTTTTTTGACTAAGTATATATATATAGGGAACAGATTGAATCAGAACAGTGCCAATCCAGGTCAGGCCTCATATTTTTCAGGCATTTGCAGGATTTCAGGCTTTTAGAGCTTGATTTTTATGCTCCCCGAAGGGGGAGCCATATAAACGCCGCTTTGTCCGTCTGTCCGACCGTCCGTCTGTCCGCACCAACAAATGTATAGTTAGGTGGCTATGTAAATGGACAGAATCAATGTAAGTCAATGGGATTTATTCCGTTAGACACCGAAAAAAAGTTCTTTTCTGTGGCTAAAAGTAGCCACTTAAGTATCGATCCTGCCAAAAATAGCCACATAACTATCCATTTGTGAGAACGTCCGACCGTCCGTCACACTCCATATCTCTAAAAGTATTAAAGGTATTTAAGTGAAACTTGATAAACTGATAGAGGGCGATGAGGGGAATCGTAGAATACAAGAACCATAATCCTGTCACCAGTATTTATGGAGTTACTTCCCTTCTTAACCCTTTCAATGAAAAGATTGTCCGGAGCATATCTCTGAAAGTACAGAAGGGATTTAAGTGAAACGATACATTGATAGATGGCCATCAGAGGAAGTGCATAGTACAAGAACTGTAACTCCATCACAAGTAATTACAGAGTTATTTACCTTTTTAGTTTTTGCTATATTAAGCTTGTCCGGAGCATATCTCTAAAAGTTTTAAAGGTAATTTAGTGAAACTTGATACACTGGTAGGGGGCTATGAGAGAAATCGCAGAATGCAAGAAGCATAATCTTGCCAACAGTATTTACGCAGTTACTTCCCTTCTTAATTAGGGCCCCACACAGTATTTTGGGTGCCCTGTCCGTCACACTCCATATCTCTAAAAGTATTAAAGATATTTAAGTGAAACTTGATATACTGATAGAGGGCGATGAGGGGAATCGTAGAATTCAAGAACCATAATCCTATCACCAGTATTTATGGAGTTACTTCCCTTCTTAACGATTTCAATGAAAAGATTGTCCGGAGCATATCTCTGAAAGTACAGAAGGGATTTAAGTGAAACTTGATACATTGATAGATGGCCATCAGAGGAAGTGCATAGTACAAGAACTGTAACTCCATCACAAGTAATTACAGAGTTATTTACCTTTTTATTTTTTGCTAGATTAAGCTTGTCCGGAGCATATCTCTAAAAGCTTTAAAGGTAATTTAGTGAAACTTGATACACTGATAGGGGGCTATGAGAGAAATCGCAGAATGCAATAAGCATAACCATGCCAACAGTATTTATGGAGTTACTTCCCTTCTTAATTAGGGCCCCACACAGTATTTTGGGTGCCCTGTAGTAATCTCCTTGTCAGTCTGTTTCAAATCTAAACCAAAACATTTAACCGGTTATAACTTCAAAAGTATTATCCCTACTCCCATGAAACTTCACACTCATACTAACAATCACAAGACCTACATTCTGACAAACCATATTGCTTTTGTCCGTGTGTTTGTCACGCCTCAACCATAAAAACTTAACCCCGGTCATAACTTCAAAAGTATTTGCCCTACTCTCATGAAACTGCACACACTTACTATCACAATACCTACATTCTGACAAAGGGCCATAACTATATTGCTTTTCGGTGTGTGTTTGTCAGGCCATAACCAAACAATTTAAACTTGGTCAAAATTTTTAAAGTATTTATCTTACTCTCATGAAACTTCACACATCACAAAACATCACAAAACCGACATTCTGACAAAGGGCCATAATTATGTTGCTTATTTTCGGTGAATTGTCTCCCCTTTTTCCAAAAATATCTCCTGTTGTTTCATAACCATGGGTAATAGGGCCTTCATATTTCACATATGTACCGGTATTCCTTGTGACATTCTTCATTGAAAATCACTTACTAGGGAACGCCTGTTTGTCACGCCTTAACCAAAAAACTTAACCTTGGTCATAACTTCAAAAGAATTGAAACTTCACACACATACTTACCACCACAAGACCTACATTCTGACAAAGGAGAATTACTTGTGTGTTTGTCACACCTAAACCAAAAACCTTAACCTCAGTGATAACTTCAAAAGTATTTTGTCTACTCTCATGAAACATCACACACATAATAACCATCACAAGACCTACATCCTGACAAATTGCTTTTGGGTGTGTGTTTGTCAGGCCATACCCAAACAACTTAAAACTCCGATCAAAATTTTAGAAGTATTTGTCCTACTCTCATGAAACTTCACACACATACTTACATCACAAAAACCTACAGTCTGACAAAGGGCCATAACTATATTGCTTATTTCACAAATTATCTCCCCTTTTTTCAAAACAATATCTCCTGTTATTTTATAACCATGGGTAATAGGGCTTTCATGTTTCACATGTGTATTCCTTGTGACATTTTCCATTGAAAATCACTTACTAGGGAACACAAAACTGAGTTTCTTAGCCTTATGGTTTAAGATTTACAGGTCCTTGCAGGGAAGGGGCCTTACATTTCTGCTTTTTTTTTTTGCACTCTTTGTTGAAAATCACTACCTAGTTTCTTTATTTGTACTCCAAACATCAACTGGGGGTACTCATTAGAACCTCCTCATTCAGACGGTTCTAACGAGTACCCATAACCTTTGTCTTCAAACAAATCTTATCAAAAGTGTATAGGATCATTTCACTAAAATAACCCTCCTACTACTTCGCATCTTCGGGTAGCATCCCTCGGTTTCACCAATGCTCTTGTTTTCTTGATTTCAGGCTTTTAGATTCTGATTTTTGTGCATATTGTCTCTTTAAAAAACTATTTAGCCCTTATTTCTGACTATAAGTCTACCAAATTACTTTATATTTTCACAAACTCCATTACAAACAGTGTAGATCCTGATCAGATGGCTTCTTTAGAAGCCATCTGATCAGGATCTTCACTGTTTGCAAAGGTAATGTAGTTGTGTCTTGTTCAGCAGGATAAGGGTTGAAGCTGCAAAATCGGGCCTTTCAGGCATGGGAAAGCGTGGTCAGTATGAGGCCTGCTGATAGGATCTGCATTCCACTAGCAAAAAAAAAAAAAAGAAATTTTTGGCAGCGGGCCTCAATAGTATATTGGTAAAGAGTATGGTTTCTTTAACGTTATGCTTGTCATCATTGTGAGATCGAGACTCAATTGGGTCACATATGCCAATGTCTGTGATTGAAGGCCTGTTTCTTTTTATGCCGACCATTCAAAAAATGGCAGGGTATTATGTTATACCCTCCAAAGTTTTGAGTGTCCATCCGTCAGTGCCTCATAGTTTCGTGCCCACTCCATAACTCTGATACTGTTTGAGATATTTTCACGAAACTTCACAGATATGTAAAGCACTATAAGATGACACGCAGAACATAATGAACCTTAACTCTGATTTTCCTACTTTTGGAGTTGTTGCCTTTTGATCATTGAACATAGCCATTTGTTATGTGTCCGCTCCATGACTTCAATACCATTGAAACTTCACACATATGTACCCCACCATGAGAGGACATTCATAACATATGAACCTTAACTCTGATTTTCCTACTTTTGGAGTTATTGGCCTTTGAACTTTGAATATACATGTAACTGTTGCTATCAGTTTCATGCCTGCTCCATAACTCTGATACTGTTTGAGATATTTTCACGAAACTTCACAAATATGTAGAGCACTATAAGGCGATATGCAGAACATATGAACCATAACTCTGATTTCTCCACCTTTTGGAGTTGTTGCCCTTTGAACATGGAACATAGCCATTTTTGTCATGGTTTCGTGTCCACTCCATAACTTTGAAACCTTCTGAGATATTTCCCTGAGACTACAAAGATATGTAGAGCGCCACAAGACAACATGCAGAACACATGAACCATAACTCGGATTTTCCTACTTTTGGAGTTATTGCCCCTTAAACATTGAACGTAGCCATTTCTATCATGTAGTCTGTTTGAAGCACTATATCCCCTGAACCTAATGATTGATTCTGACCAAACTTGCATGGTTACATCGCTAGGATGGGGGAAAACAGCCGTCAGACTTTGATGACCTTGACCTCATTTTCAAGGGCTCAAGCACCCAAAAACTTTCAATTTTGGGCCAAAGATGGCTTGTCTGCACCCAATCTATGAAATGCGGTCTAACTTGCTACAATATATATCATTGCAAATTGCAATTGATCAAAGATTTGATTAGATTTTGAAGACCTTGGCTTTATTTTAAAGGGCACAGGCCCCACAAAAACTGAAAATGAGAATTTTACTTCTGGTTTTCTTCCTTTTGAGCCATGGCTCTTTGAACATTGAAAATAGCTATCTCGGTCATGTATTCCTGTCAACTTTATTAAGGGTAAGAGTAATGCATCCTTACTTTGAATTCCTTTTTGACTCTGATATGGCACTTGCTGGATGTAATTGTAGTGGCAGAGGATCATGCAGTGCTTGCAGCTTTTATTTTCTAGGTACTCCAGTTCTCATCCGACTGTTGTTAATGTGAGAGAGAGACAGAGACAGATAGAGAGAGTAACTGTTTGTGCACTTTCCAAACATTCAAAAGCAACAAATTTGAGCATTAAGATATTTTTTTAGCAAAAGTAAACAGAAAGACACAGTCGGTAATATTGGGAAGTAGACTTTATAATGTTAAGAATGTTTTGTCTGGACAGCTGGTCACATTGTCCTCAGAAACACAAAATATTATAACCCACCAGTTATTTAAGTTCCTCCTAGTAAAATGACTCATGCCTTCATGAAACAAAGCACAGCACTGGTGGGTTTATTGTGTCTGGGTGTTAGGCGGGACAATGGTCCTGTAATGGGTTTTGTTTAACCCTTATCTTCCTGCACTTCCTGTAGTTTTGTTTAACTCTTATCTTCCTGCACTATAAGCAAACAGTGCAGACCCTGATTAGACACTGCATTCTGTGGCATCTGATCTGGATCTACACTGAGCAAGTCAGCCTCGATATCACAGTGGTTAACGCATTTGACTCCTGATCGAGAGGCTGTGCGTTCCAATCCGGCACAGGGTATCGAGGTATGTCCTTGGGCAAGACATGTAATGACACTGCCTCACTCCACCCAGGTGTAAATGGGTAGCAGTGGTGTAATAGCCACTGCCTCTCTCGCGTGCAAGAAAACACCCGCAATGAGTGCTTGAGAGTGATTAAAAAAGCTTGAAGCTTCCATCGCAATTGAACTAAAATAAATTAGTATAAACTAGACTGAGCAAGTCCAGACGCTCTACACAACACTTTTACTCACGACGATAATAACAGTGTGTGTGTGTGTGAATTCGGGTTTAACGTCGCTTTCAACAATTTTTCAGTCATATCACGACGGTATCTGGTTGCGACAGGGAGCTCAATGCTCACTTTTATAGTGCTGCCTCACTGAAGTATCATGTCCCAGACACATTACATGATACAACACCCAGTCACATTATCCTGACACTGGGTCGACCAGTCCTAACTCTTCCCCGTAAATCTGAGTGCCAAGCAAGGAGCAGCTAGTACCATTTTTTTCAACTTTGGTATGTCGCGGCCCGGGATTGAACCCGTGACCTCCCGTTCCCCGGAGCGGACACTCTACCAACTGAGCTATCGGGGCCGATACGACGATAATAACAGGATGACTAAATTATTATTTATATTGATTCCTGATCATTGCCTTCACTTCTATTTTTTATAACTGGATTTAGTACAAATCTGTGATAGTCACGCAGACATCAGCAATGTGAAGCTACTGTGCTTTATAGTAACTGAGTCAATTGACAATCCAGCAATCAACCGAAAAAGCATAGAGGCATATAAGGCGGTGTAGTGGTTAAATATACAGGATACTTTTCCATATTTATCATATGACGTCGCGTCTGAGAGTGTAATAACGCCATATTTATCATATGACGTCGCGTTTACTAATGGCGGAATATTGATATTTTTGTCATCAAATCGGGAATAAAATGCGTTTTTTATGCCCCTGCATCATATGATGCCAGGGGCATATAGTTTTTCGGTTTTCCGTACGTGCGTAAATGTGTACGTCCGTCTGTACGTGTGTGTGTACGTACGTACGTACGTACATACGTGATCCTGTAACCTCAGGTTAAAGTTTTTGTAACAGGTAGAGCCTGAACTTTAAGAACTCATATTTTCCTAACCAATTGATGGAACTGGTTCATCTTTGGTATGATGATAGATATAGGTCCAAAGTTTTATTAAGCAATACCCCCACCCATGCCTGTGACCTCAAGGTCAAGGTCACAGACTTAGAAATTTTCAATGTTAAAGACTCAGGTTAAGGTTTTTGTAACAGGTAGACTTGAACATTTTAGAACTCATATTTTCCTAACCACTTGATGGAATTGGTTCATATTTGGTATGGTTATAGATATAGGTCCAAAGTTTTATTCAGTGATACCCCCACCCATGCCCATGGCCTCAAGATCAAGGTCATGGACTCAGAAATTTTCCATGTTAAAGACTCCATTTAAGGTATTTGTACCTGGTAGAACCTGAACTTTTATGATGGCTTTGGTTCATATGATGATAGATATAGGTACAATGTTTTATTCAGCAATACCCCCACCCATGCCTATGACCTCAAGGTCAAGGTCACAGAATTAGACAATTTTAATGTGAAAGATTTTAAAGAGCTCAAATTTTCCAAACTATATTATGTATTTGACTTATGTATGCTATGATGATAGATACAGGTCCAAATGTTTATTTGGCAATACCCCCACTCATGCCTATGGCTTCAAGGTCAAGGTCACAGACTTAGAAGAAATTTTTAATTAGATATTTTAAGAGTTGATATTTTCCAAATCGTGCGATGGATTGAGTTGATATTTGGTATGATGTAAGATACCTGTCCATTTTATATAATCAAAACCCATGAGCTCAAGGTCAAGGTCATAGACTTAAATATTTTTAATTATCCCCTCGCACAACATAGCTTTAGTGTCTATATTTCTTCACTGATTTCAATATAACTTCACACAAATGTTCCTGATGACAATATCTCGAGCGAGTTTGACTTTCAAGGTCATGACCCCAAGGTCAAGGTCACTGTGGCTATTTTTAGAAAAACTTTGTCATTGCTCTAGCACTTACATTTTTTCACCAATTTCAATATAACTTCTCACAAATGTTCCTGATGACAAGGTCACACACTTAGAAAATTTTGTTGCAACATGGATTTTCGGGGTGAGGCGGGGCCCTTGGCGGGGGCATCTGTGTCATCTGGACACATTTCTAGTTAATGTCATATGATAAATAGCATCTTGCATTCGTGCTCATGTATTATTGAATTTATTTAACTCGTTGACGAAAAGGGATAAAATGCTCGGCAAGCCTCGCATTTTATCCCTTTTCCTCAACTAGTTTAGTAAATTCAATAATAAATGAGCACTCATGTAAGATCCTCTATTTCTTGTTAGAAAAGTAAGTTGTGGGTACTAGTACTAGTACCAACAATTCGCATTTTCATGGAGAAATAAGAAAAAACATACATGTATATCCAAACTACCCTCACTACTTCTCCTTAATAGAAGCTATGAAACGCATCTACCATATGTATTGGGACAAATAGACCTGAGCAAACAGTGTAGGCCCAGATAAGATGCTGCACAACGTGTCTCCTCTGGGTCTTCACTGTTTTGGCACTCATGCAACTAGTTTTGGACACAACATCAAGCTTTAAGCTGCACTTGTTCAAATTTTAGAACAAGTATTTGTTTGTTTGATTTGAGTTTAACGTCCCCGTCAACACTGTAAAGGTCATTTTGGAGACGTTGCTTCCAATTTTGTGGGACTTTTACCCGACATTGAGATGAAATGACATCTCAAGCCCTGTCCCCCAATGAAACCAATAGGGTTTATTAGCATGGATGGTCCGCCTCGCACCGCGATTCCTGGACAGGCTTAGATCCTCTAAGAGGTTTACCAGTCGGATTCAGCTCTGCGTGGAAGCATCATGCAGCCCATATATTTCTTCAAGCCCCAATGGGCTTGGGCCGTTTAGAACAAGTATGGTAAGGAATTGAGGTGACCTGACACTTAGGGTAAATATGGTAGAATATACTATAAGAATCTTATATGGGTGTGAGGTTGGTCCCCGCCCATAGGGGCTTGAAGAAATAGATGTGCTGCAGGATGCTTCCACGCAGAGCTGAAACCAACCATTCACAAGTACTGGTAAACCATGTAGAGGATCTAAGCCTCCCCAAGGCAAATGCTTATAAACCCTATTGGTTTCATTGGCAGGCAGGGCTGGAGATGTCATTTCATCTCAATGTCGGGTAGAAGTCCCACAAAAGTGGAAGCAACGTCTCCAAAATGACCTATACAGTGTTGACGGGGACTTTCAACCTCAAATCAAACAAAATATGGGTGTGAGGGGAGGATGGAAAAATACATTCTGAGGATCACTGTCTGGCATCACGAGGCTTGCCGGACAGTGATCCAAAGGGACAGATTTTTCTATCCACCCCTCACACCCATAGAGGATTCTTTTTCTTGCATACCTTACATTTCTAAGTGCAGATATTTTAATGCTGCAGTCACTTCGGTTGCCGACGTCCGCCATATTGTGATGATACTACAGTGGTGTTTAGTGACGTCACCTAACGTGCTGTGATGTCAGCCTTAATGACGGCGCATATGAGGTTGTATTCAACCAGTGCATTGATCAAACCCGAGAAAATATTTGATTTTGGATAACAACAAGAGGGTTGGAACAGAATTTCTATCCCAAGCTAAAACTATGGACTTTCTTATCCGGTGTGCAAGAAATGTAGTTTCTATGCCTCTTTAGTACAAAATATGATGTCTCCTGCTGGAAGCATTATGTTTTTCCCACCTTAATAAGATACAGCTGCAACTGCACTTTTGCATAACCCTAAGAACTGGGATGAGCTTGTACTGTCTGAATACAGTGCAACTTACCAAATTAAACCATATACAGTGAAATTCGGCTATCAAGTCCACCTAAAATTAAGACTAATTCTGCTCCATAAAGTTTATTTAGTAGGTTGGAGTTATTCTTTCTTTGTGTTTTCTGCATACAGTGTCCTCTGGTCAGAGACCACCTTTGGGACTGTTCAAAAGTGGTCTTAAAGACTTAATATAGGCATTTTAATGTAGTTTCTGTGGCTCTTCGGTACAAAAGCAGCTGTCTCCTGCTTGCCCTTCTTAATGAGATACAGCTGCAACTGCACTTTTGCATAACCCCATAGAACAAGAAGTACTGTCTGAGTAAAATTAGACCTTATACATTTATATGTACATGTATATTTGTATTTTTTTTTTCAGAAAACAGATACAGATTTAGAGAACACTGCTGGCAGTATTAATGTAGAGAATAAAGAAGAGGGCACGGAAAGAGACAGAAAAAGAGCCCAGCCTATGGCAGATACTACAAATAAACAGCTGAGAATAACGTGAACTGATTCAGTCTCTACCAAACACTGCTGAGTCTAGATATAACTAAACAGACAGTTGAAGCTGTAATAGTAGACATACAGTGAGAGTGACACTTCAAAGGCTCATACAGCCCTAGCTCGTTTATCATGGCCGTAACAAACTCCTTTTTGAGTCGCTCAGAAAAATTACACAACTGTAGATATTGATATATTTGTGATAATTTAAGAGAAATGGGAACACCTGGCAGATTTTTCCGCCATTTTTCGTAGGGAGGCAACTTTCGGGACTCCCTGTTCAGTTTTCTGTAAGCCCTGTCCCACTGAAAAAGGGGTCTACTCTTAAAGGAAAGAATTTGCTCCTCAGGAGCAAATTCTTTCCTTTAAGAGTTGACCCCTATTAATAGGGAAGACAAAAATACTTTTGCAGGAGTTGCCTCCCCTTCCACTTAAGGAAAATTTCTTTTTCATCTTGAAAATGTTTGCTGCATGTACTCATTAGAATTGCCTCAATGAGGTGATTGTAATGAGTATACACAACAAAACTTTACTCTAAAAAAACAACAGCTATCTCTATTGTGTCTCCATAATTTATGCTATGATTGACTCATATATGACAATATTCTGACATAAGTTTGGAGTGGTCCATTTTCAATTGAAGGGGTGTTAGATTTGTTTTGTTTAATGTAAGTTGTGCAAAACTGTTTCAGTGTAGATCAAGATTGGATGCCACATTCTGCAGGGTCTGATCCAGGTCTACAATGTTTTTGAATATCCCAAAATGGGGACGCTAGGCATATATGGGTTAAAACTTAGTGGCTCGAATTACATGTCTTGAATGCATTCCAAAGGTGGTCAAAGTTTGACTGTCTTACAATAAAGTTAGTTATCCAGTCTGTGAGAGTCGAAAACAATTGGCGGAAAGGGAGGTGATAAAACTAAGATCCTTTGAAATTCTTTTTAAAGGTCACAGAAGGTTTATGTGCCAAGAAGGCATAACATTTTTAGAGTTTACTTGAAAATACAAACCTGTATAAAGCAAGTACCATTGGTATAATGAAAAAGTTCTTGCTTAAGACAGGTGTGTGCTTAATACAGGGGCATTTTAATGCATTTGTCTTTCACAGATGCTGAATGCATGCTTGCTTAATACAGGTTGCTTGCTAAGGCAGGTTGCTTGCTTAATAAAGGTGGCCAATATGACAGGTTTAGCTGTAATATGGTAAAGTATGTGTACATTCAGGGGTCGAAATTGTTTCCCTAAACATCATTTGTCCATAGATTTTCAATGTAATTTCACTGATGCAAGAAAATAAAATGTGATATCCTTTAATATTTGTTTAGTCTCAACAATTTTTGTTTTTGTACCATAACTGCCTGTAGTTTAGTCTCAACAATTTTGAGCAGTTTTTTGCTTTGTTTTTTGTTTTGGAGTTAAATATCCCAGTCAACACTATTTGGGCCATATAATAATATAGTCACAGAAACTATACCATTCTTTGAAACTTGTACATTGACAAGATCTAACAAGCCATCCTCGGTAGCTCAGTTGGATGTGCGTCTGACTGGTGATCAGGACACGGTTTCACACCTGCCGGGATCGGCAACATTCTTTTGTTGAGATTGATCAGGAAATCTTTCTCTCCCATCTGCTGATTCAAGGAGGGTAGTTGTCAGTTTTTGGCAAAAGCGTGTGCACTCTACTGCAGAGTTCTCGTTATCTCCAAATTTGGAGTAATTTACTCCAACTTTTTCATTTCTGACTCCAACTGTTTGGAAAGTCTCAATAGAAAAGTACAGTAAAACTCCAACTTTTTCAGGAGGACAGCAATTTTACTCCAATTTTCAAAATCCTAGTGAGAACCCTGCTCTACTGGTTAAGTGCTTACCTGAAAAGTGTGGATAGGTAAACTGACAGGCTCGATATGACCCATAGTTTTGACTGGGCCATTTAACTCCAATACAAACAAACAAGATCTAACAAGGCAAATATGCAATAAACTTGTTAAAAAAGGGATGAGGTATCTTTTTTCCACAGTCACAATGGAGTTCTGAATTAACCCATTTTATACAGGAAACCCCAAAACGGGTAATTGGCAAACAGTGCAGGCTCAGATCAGACGCCGCAGAACACGGCGTCTGATCAGGGCCTACACTGTGTGCAAAAAGTTAAGCCATTTTCGAAATAAATTTTGAAGAAAACACAACTTGACACCCCTTAATTTTGAAATGGACTCCTGGTACATATAAGGAGGAAGATTCCATTTGGTACAAAAAGGGTTAAATTTTCAAGCAGACCTTCCAGAACAAACACATCAGGGACCAGTTGTTCAAAACTAATGACATTGTTGGTTAACAAAATATTAAAACTTTGGTCATGCTCAGAGAGTAAGCCAGAAAGCTTAAATTACGATCTTCAGTGATAACTGATTGATTATCTATCACACTGGCAAGGTTGATAATCTATTTTTTATCATATGACGTCATTGATAGGCAGTGGATAACGTCGTGTAATAAAAATTGTATGACCACGTGTCATAACACTTCGGCGGGATTAAGTAACGTCATGACGATGTCCATGTCAACCATGCATTTTTAGGGAAAAAATGTCAGATTTAAAGGGGATAAAATCCCATCTTAAGTGGTCATATGATAAACAGAATCATACACTTGTGGTGATTTCATATGAAATTTATGAAACTCCCAGAAGGCTTGTTTCCTATCATAGCAACAAATAAGGTTGGCATTTGTTGATTTTTGGTTTTGGTTTTACAGCCCTTTCAAGATTATTACACTTTTTTTGAGCCAATTGATAATCAGTGGTGGACAAACAATAGAGTACACAGAGAAAAACAGTCTGGCCTTCCGTTGCAGAACTTGATGTCTCACATGTGGCCGAACCGCAGCGGTGAGAGACCAAATGATTAAGAGTCGTCACTCTTTTCCACTAGGCCACGGACGCCTGTAGACATTTGTTAACTGTAGAAATATTTTCCTTAGGCGTATAAAAATAGCTGTGTTTATACTAACATGCTGAATAAACATTTGGTCGCTAGGTAGGCTCGGAAATTGAAAATGGTAGGGTCAGTGTTTTAATTTTTATTTTGTTCTTTTATTGATACAAGATATGTCGCATGACAGCATAGCTTGCCTGTTTTGCGCCTTCAAGATGTAAGGTAAACCTATTGAACCATGAAATATAGGTCACACTGACCTAGATATACTTTGAGGTAAACCATCAGGTCACATGGAACTAATAATTAAGATGTGGTGTTTCTTCATGTATTCAAGATAACAGGCAAAATCACTGAACCATGAAATATAAGTCACACTGACCTAGATATATTTTGAGGACAATCATGGGGTCACATGGAACTAATAACCCAGGTATGACATTTCTCCTTCAAATAGTATTCAATATAACAGGCAAAATCACTGAACCATGAAATATAGGTCACAGTGACCTAGATATATTTTGAGGTCAATCATGGGGTCACATGACACTAATATCCCAGGTATGACATTTCTCCAACAAATAGTCTTCAAGATATAAGACAAAATCACTAGACTGTGAAATGTAGGTCACCATGACCTACACCCTTTTACACATGAACCAATATCACACCGTTGGCTGATATATAACCAATTGTGTCTATAACTTGTTAGCATAATGGAAACGTATGTAACAAATAACAAAGGGGTCCTAGATTTTGACCGCTAGCCCCACCCCATCCCCCTCCCAGTTATGAACCCAGGGGTATGTTGTCTAGGAATCTCACAAGACACTCCCAGGTATCCAAGTTGTAAAATATGAATGCTTTGTGATGAGTGTCTGTTGAGATATAAGCATTTCAAAAACTTTAACTCAGTTTTACAGAGGTGTTCTAGATTTTGACCCCTAGCCCCACCCCCGGCATGAACCCAGGGGTCTGTTGTCTTTGAATGTCAGAAGACCCTCCCAGGTACTTAAGTTCCAAATATGAGTGCTCTGTGATGAGTAACTATTGACATATAAGCATTTGAAAAACTAAACGCAGTGTGACAGGAACGCACACACACATCCGAGGTGACAACAATAGCTCTCCATGTACTTCGTACAGGGAGCTAAAAAATAACAAAGGGGTCCTAGATTTTGACCTCTAGCCCCACCCCATCACCCCTCCCAGGTATGAACCCAGGGGTATGTTGTCTTGTGTGTGTGTGTGTGATTTCGGGTTTAACGTCGCTTTCAACAATTTTTCAGTCATATCACGACGGTGTCTGGTTGCGACAGGGAGCTCAATGCTCACGTTTATAGTGCTGCCTCACTGAAGTATCATGTCCCAGACACATTACATGATACCACACCCAGTCACATTATCCTGACACTGGATCGACCAGTCCTAGCTCTACCCCGTAAATCTGAGTGCCAAACGAGGAGCAACTAGAACCATTTTTAACGACTTTGGTATGTCGCGGCCCGGGATCGAACCCGAGACCTCCCTTCCCCGGAGCGGACACTCTACCAACTGAGCTATCGGGGCCGGTAGGTATGTTGTCTTGGAATCTCAGAAGACACTCCCAGGTATCCTAGTTTTAAAATATGAATGCTCTGTGGTGAGTGTCTGTTGAGATATAAGCATTTCAAAAACTTGAACAGTTTTACAGAGGTGTTATAGATTTTGACCCCTAGCTCCATCCCGGGGCATGAACCCAGGGGTCTGTTGTCTTTGAACGTCAGATAACCCTCCCAGGTAATTAAGTTCCAAATATGAGTGCTCTGTGATGAGTAACTGTTGAGATATAAGCATTTGAAAAAAATTTAACACAGTGTGATGGGAACGCATGCCCACATCCGAGGTGACAACAATAGCTCTCCATGTACTTCGTACAGGGAGCTAAAAAGTAGAAGAGTCAGGGGGGGTCTAAAGCAGGGTCGGTCGGGTTAGCAGAAACATGGCTATTTTTTAGGCCTTATTTCTCCATATAAATTGCGTTGTCGGTATTCATTTGAACCGCCTCAGTGAGATCCCACCAACAACAAAGGTCATATGAGCCCCACCAAGCGAATTTGTGTCTTCGAGCATTCCGTCATGATAAATTTTAACTGCGCATGCCCAGCCATTCAGGGGGGCCAGGGATATGGCTTTCTGTCTGAAGGTTCCTCTTGATTCACTGCTTGTATGAGCGAGCAGCGAAGGTTCTGGCGAGACTGCGCAGATGCGCAAGCTCGCCTGAACCTTCGCTGCTCGCATGGGCGATAAGTACCAAAATCACTTGACGGGGCCCATATGGAAATGGGGACTTTGTTAATCATCCCAAAGTCTGGAGAAAGATGAAAGAGACATAAAGGGGTGAAAATAGCAAACAAGAGGGCCATGATGGCCCTAGATCGCTCACCTGATCCACAGAGTAACAAGTGGGCCCCGGGGAGGGCCATTATTGGCCCCAGGACTAGAATGTGCATAATGTTCAGGGAGGTCTAAAAAGGTGAAGCTTCATACTAAATGTCAACAAAGGCTATAATTTGAACAATCTTGGCAACGGTCCACTAGATGAAGCTAAAATATCAAAGACCTGGGCCTTGTGGTTTCAGAGAAGAAGATTTTACCAAAGACCTGGGCCTTGCGGTTTCAGAGAAGAAGATATTTTAAAGGTTTTCCATATGTAAGTCTATGTAAAACCAAAGGGCCCAGGGGCGGGGGCATTTTTGGCCCCAGGGCTATAATTTGAATAATCTTGGTAGAGGTCCACTAGATGAAGCTACACACCAAATATCAAAGACCTGGGCCTTGCGGTTTCAGAGGAGATTTCATTAAAAAAAAATCTATTTTTGGCTCCTTTGACCTTGATTTGCAACGGACCGGAACCATTTGAACAACTTTCAAAGGGGACCACCTAAGGATCATTCCTGTGAAGTTTGATCAAAATCCGATCAGTGGTTTCGGAGATGTCGTTTGAAGAAATTGTTTACACACGCACGATGGACAAAAATGATCCCAAAAGCTAACCTCATCACTAAGTGACGGTGAGCTAAAAAAAAACAAACAAAAGAAAATAAATATTCCCCCTCTACCCTTACCTGCTGCAAGTATAGTAGGCCTTATACCATTATCAGGTGGACAAGCCAATGACATTAGATTCATGGCCACCCCATAGATGGTTATGAGCTATTCAAGTTTAAAGTGTGAAAACTGAAAACCGTATTTATTCTAATTAGGACACCTCAACTCGAGCTGGCCTCAACTCCCAACTCCTTACCATGCCTGTTCTAAAATTTGAACATGTCCCACTTACTGCACATGTGTATTGAAACACTGGCTAACAGTGTAGACCTTGAAGAGATGCCGCAATATGCGGCATCTCATCTGGGTCTACACTGTCATTGAAGGACTATAGTAATGTGTGAGAATTCGGGTTTAACGACGCTTTCAACAATTTTTCAATCGTATCACGACGGTGTCTGGTTGTGACAGGGAGCTCAATGCTCATTTTTATAGTGCTGCCTCACTGAAGTATCATGTCCCAGATACATTACATGATACCACACCCAGTCACATTATCCCGACACTGGGTCGACCAGTCCTAGCTCTACCCCGTAAATCGGAGTGCCAAGCCAGGAGCAGCTAGTACCATTTTTAACGACTTTTGTATGTCGCGGCCTGGGATCGACCCCGTGACCTCCCGTTCCCTAGAGCGGACACTCTACCGAGCTATCGGGGCCGGTATGAAGGACTAAAGTAAGCCATGCCAGTTTGTTTAATAGCTTATATAAGTAACAGTATCGTATTTAAACGTTTATATCAGGATTTGTTTGTTTGTATTGGAGTTTAACAGTCCAGTCAACACTGTTTAGGTCATTTTTGAGCCAGTCAGTTTACCTATCCACACTTTTCCTGGGCAGACTTATACGTAAGCGGTTAACCAGTACAGTGCACATTCTTTCGCCAGAAACTGACAACTGCCCTTCTTGAATCAGCAGAAGGGAGAGAATGACCTTAGAAAAGATTTCATGAACAATCTCCACGAAAGAATGTTGCCGACCCCGGCAGGTATCGAACCCGTGTCCTCCTTATCACCAGTCAGACGCGCTTCCTACTGAGCTACCAAGGCCGGCTTTATATCAGGATAGGTTGCAAAAGAAAAACCAAGTCAACAGAAAATTGCACAACGATTCTAATTCATACTTAAACACGCAAGAACATTTTATCCTAAAATATACATGATCTGAGATCTTAAGCACATACTATCGTACTACGATAATGATTTTCACCATAGTTTCAGACAAGGAGGCTGAACAGGTTAATAAACCCTTATCCGGCTGAATATTCATTTTAGCCACACCCATTCCTGACTTTGAACCAATCAGATTACTTGATGTAATTTATTCCTACAAATTCATAAACTGAATGTCAAATAGTGTAGATCTGGATCAGATTCAGATGGCTTCTGAAAGCCATCTTATCTGGATCAATAGTGTAGATCCTGATCAGATGGCAAGCCATCTGATCTGGATCTACACTGCTTGCAAAGATAGGGGTTGTGAACAGCAAGATAAGGGTTAGGTACTAATTTCCTTTATTCATTTATACGAAAACATGCCTATTCAAATATATTGAGAATTTTGCCACCAAAAAAATAAAAATCTTCCAATAAAAAAAATCCTATATTTTTCATATTTCTGCTCTAAACATAGATTGTGGGTACTGGTTAGAACCGCCTCATAGAGGGGGTTCTAACCTCTACCCACAATCTATGTTTTTGAGCAAAAATATGAAAAATAATGCATAGCCCTGCAAACCTCAGTTTTACTATATAAAAGTGGGGTAAAACCATAAACTGAATGTCAAATAGTGTAGATCTGGTTTTAAGTGGTCAAAATTATATCGGCATGTCTTCGTGATTTCTTGTTAGAAGCATGTGGGTACTTGTTAGAATCACATCAGTACAAGTACCCACAACATTTTTATGGAGAAATGTGAAAGAGTCTCCTTTATATCTGGAGTTATGATTTGAACATAATAATATACAAAATAAATATACATTAACAAGTGATGTGATAAAAACAAGACGAGTTAAAAACTTTGCACATTTCAGATGTGCGGATTTGTTTAGAAGACAGAGATGCAATTACAAAACACACGAACATGATTATGCAACAGGATACTTTACATAGGATGCAAAAATAGTATTTGCATAGGATGCAAAAATGATGTTTGCATAGGATGCAAAAGTTTTGCACAGACATGTTCAAGAAATAGATAACGAAGGTTCATGTCCAAAAAGAAAATATGGTTAAATACAATCCTTGGTGGCAATATGGTGCTTTTGGGGGTCTTTATATCTGTGCAGTTTCAGTTATATATTGCATAGACAAGTAGGGCGTTTGAGTTTTACATCCCACCAACAGCTAAGGTCATACGGAGACGGCACCTCGGTTTAAAGACTTATCCACATGTCTGGTGGAGAAGCCCGGGATCGATCCTGCGACCCCTGGTTTACAAGGCGAGTAGCATAACCACTACACCACGGAGGCTTCTGCATAGACAAGTAGAAAGGGAACAACAGGCCAAAAACATGTTTACAGTCAAACTTCAATGGGGACCACAAAACTCTGTTCGAGACAGGGGTTGGTTTAGCCACTGAGGGCTACTTCCAGGAGGCATGACAGGGATAATATTGGACTTCTTTTCGGTGTTCTATAATATATATGATGTGTGTTCTCAGAATTGCCTCATTAAGGCGATTCTAATGAGTACACACTGAATACATTTGCAAGATAAATGACGAAAATATCCTAAATTTTCGCTCACTATTTCTTATGTAGAGAAATTCCCTAGGGACTCAACAACAGGTTCGACTCAGCAATGGCAAACAAGTCATCTATGCTCGAGTCATGAAAGTCCTACTGTATCAGGAATTCTAACACCCCTGCTCATGTTGTTCTTTATTTGTCTTTACATTGGTAGCCGTGCTGTATCTTAGGCATTTGAGCTTAGGAATTTCATTGCCTGGTATCCTAGTTCGGGTTGTTCGCACCACAAATCAATAGTAACTTTTGACCTGCTCCAACTGTGTGTGCCAAAAAACTGATGTAAGGACATCATGTATGTCTGGATTCATCGCGGCACTCCATTCCATTAATTTTGCAACTGATTTGTTTGTTTGTTTGATTTGTGGTTTAACACCAGTGCTTCAGCTGAAGTGCACGACCAGCCGGATGCTTTTAGCTTTATAAGTGTTACCATATATGGGTATGGCGGCCATTTTGGTCGTGACCTGGACCTAAAACAGTTCCCCCAATAAATGCGCCTTATCGTAAGGAGCAAAAATATATCTTATACTTTAGTACTGTATTCTGAATCGTTTGCAGGATAAAATGCATTCTCACTTTTCCAATATAAAAGCATATGTGTCAAAGTTTGACATAGGCACAAAGAAGGTCAAGGTCAACCCAGGGTCACCATTTTAGCAATTTATGATGGGCCTACGTCCCAGATGCTATTTATCCAGTTTTGTGCAAATCTGCCCAGTGGTTCTGGAGAAGACTATTTTTGAAGGGTTTTTACCATATATGGCTTGGCGGCCATTTTGGTCATGTGACCTGGACCGCATGAGCAAATGTTGGTTTCCCTATCCCATAGAGGCTCCATATGAAATTTGACTTCAATCGGCCAAACGGTTTCCGAGGAGAAGCAGTTCAAAAATTTTCACATTTTTCGCCTCGGCGAGGCTATACTAAATGGAATGTAATATTTCTTAAGCTCAGTGGTTAGATCTCATTGATATCTATCAGTATGCCAAAATTTTTTTAAATATTCCAAGCAGTTAAGTCACTATCACCAATTTTCACAAACCGGTTACGGACGGACAGACAGACAGACCATATATGGCTTGGCGGCCATTTTGGTCATGTGACCTGGACCCATGAGCAAATTTTGGTTTCCCCCATCCCATAGAGGCTCCATATGAAATTTGACTTCAATCGGCCCAACGGTTTCCGAGAAGAAGCAGTTCAAAAATTTTCACATTTTTCGCCTCGGCGAGGCTATACTAAATGGAATGTAATATTTCGCAAGTTCATTGGTTAGATCTCATTGATATCTATCAGTATGCCAAAAATTGTTTAAATATTCCAAGCGGTTAAGTCACTATCACCAATTTTCACAAACGGGTTACGGACGGACAGACTGACCGAATGACACGGTGATTTTAGGGCACTCCTAGAAATCAACCGACTTCAGTTGGTTGCTTTTTCTGCGGGTCGTGCAATTCCCGTCAACACTGTATAGGTTATTTTGAAGACGTTGCTTCCAATTTTGTGGGACTTTTACCCGACACTGAGATGAAATGACATCTCAAGCCCTGTCGCCCAATGAAACCAATAGGGTTTATAAGCATGGCCTGTCAGACTCGCACTGCTTTGCGTATGCAGGCTTAGATGCTCTAAGCGGTTTACCAGTACCCGTGTACGGTCATATTATTTCATGAACACAGAATGCAAGTTTTTGTAATTTACATCATCAGCTGATCTCTACGAGTAATCTGCCCTCTTGAATATTGGTCGTTGAACCCTGTAACTAGGGAACCATGTGACATAGAGCAACAGCCAACTACCAAATGAAATTTCAACTAGAGCCAGTGTTTATGAAACACAATGCCCCCAACTGCTTGACCCTAACACTGCTTGTCCCTAACAGTAATTGAGATATCTTGTTTTTATGTGGCTGTAATGCTGAAATTACACAAGAAAAGCTGTAGTTAATCAGGTCGTTTATTTATCACCCCCTACTAGTTTTTTAAGTTACAGGATAATAGCTCATACAGTTTTAGAGATACAGTCAAACTTGTCTTAGTGGCCACCTTTATTAAGCGAGCAACCTGTCTTAAGCAAGCATGCATTAAGTTCCACAAACTATTCTTCCGCGAAAAACAAAGAAGCATAATACCTTGCATCTTTTATCCAGGATTTTTTTTCAACAGTTAATCAGTTCATCTACACATCATCCCAAACCAGCTTGTAAAGTTGCAGGGCAATCGCTCAAACAATTATTGAGATATCTTGCTTACAAGCTGAAAACACGAAAAAAATCTAAGGGCCATAACTCAAGAAAAAAAAATCGGATTTTTTTCAAAAGTTGATCAGTTCATCTACTCATCATCCCCGACAAGTCTGTGAAGTTTCGGGGAAAAACCTCAAATAGTTTTTTTAGATATCTTGCTTACAAACTTAAAACGCGAAAAATTTCAAAGGGCCATAACTCAAGAAAAAAATTTCGGATTTTTTTCAAAAGTTAATCAGTTCATCTACTCATCATCCCCAAACAGCATGTAAAGTTTCAGGGCAATAGCTCAAACAGTTTTTGAGATATCTTGCTTACAAGATTTCATAGTATTTTTTGCAAAGGGGCATAACTCAAAAAAGGGGCATAATCCTGACGAGAAAAAAAACACGGGTCAATTATTTTTTCATGAGGAATCCATATATGAAATTTCAAAAACCTAGCACCCATGGTTCTAAAGTTATGCTATGCAGTAAAAAGTGGGACGGACGTAAGGACGGAAGGACGCCAAAACGCGAAAAATTTCAAAGGGCCATAACTCAAGAAAAAAATTTCGGATTTTTTTCAAAAGTTAATCAGTTCATCTACTCATCATCCCCAACCAGCCTGTAAAGTTTCAGGGCAATAGCTCAAACAATTTTTGAGATATCTTGCTTACAAGCTGAAAACACGAAAAAAATCAAAGGGCCATAACTCAAGAAAAAAAAATTGGATTTTTTTCAAAAGTTAATCAGTTCATCTACTCATCATACCCAACCAGTCTGTGAAGTTTTGGGGAAAAACCTCATATAGTTTTTGAGATACCTTGCTTACAAACTTAAAACGCGAAAAATTTCAAAGGGCCATAACTCAAGAAAAAAATATAGGATTTTTTTTCAACAGTTAATCAGTTCATCTACACATCATCCCAAACCAGCTTGTAAAGTTGCAGGGCAATCGCTCAAACAATTATTGAGATATCTTGCTTACAAGCTGAAAACACGAAAAAAATCTAAGGGCCATAACTCAAGAAAAAAAAATCGGATTTTTTTCAAAAGTTGATCAGTTCATCTACTCATCATCCCCGACAAGTCTGTGAAGTTTCGGGGAAAAACCTCAAATAGTTTTTTTAGATATCTTGCTTACAAACTTAAAACGCGAAAAATTTCAAAGGGCCATAACTCAAGAAAAAAATTTCGGATTTTTTTCAAAAGTTAATCAGTTCATCTACTCATCATCCCCAACCAGCATGTAAAGTTTCAGGGCAATAGCTCAAACAGTTTTTGAGATATCTTGCTTACAAGATTTCATAGTATTTTTTGCAAAGGGGCATAACTCAAAAAAGGGGCATAATCCTGACGAGAAAAAAAACACGGGTCAATTATTTTTTCATGAGGAATCCATATATGAAATTTCAAAAACCTAGCACCCATGGTTCTAAAGTTATGCTATGCAGTAAAAAGTGGGACGGACGTAAGGACGGAAGGACGGACGGACGAACAGGGCAAAACCAATATGCCCCCACAACTTCTTCGAAGTTGGGGGCATAAAAACCTAGCATACAGGGTTCAAAAGTTATGCTATGCAGTAAAAAGGACATGGAAGGATGGACGAACATCGCAAAAGCAATATGCCCCCACAACTTCTTCGAAGTTGGGGGCATAAAGAGATGTCAGGTAATAATAATAATAAAAATTCTCTATGCAAAATTGGTCGAGGAGTCTTAGAAGAGAAATACATCTAAATTATTTCTAACCGTGCTCAAATGCCCCAGAGCCGGCCTCCGAAACTCAGTTGGATGCATGTCTGACTGGTGATCAGGAGGACATGGGTTCGATACTTGCCAGGATCGGCAACAATCTTTTGTGGAGATTGATCACGCTCATACTCTTCCTTCCGCTGATTCAAGAGGGGCAGTTGTCACTGTACTGGTTAACCACTTACGTACAAGCCTGTCCATGAAAAGTGTGGATAGGTAAACTGACCCGCTCAAAAATGACCTAGATAGTGTTGGCTGGGACATTAAACTCCATTTCAAACAATCAAATGCCCCTGATGAAGCAGAGTTTAATTTGGGTTGTACCTATTTGAGCACGAGCAAGCACAGCCAGCTCTTGTTCAGTCGGGTGCAACCATTCTCAACTGTGTTTTATCTGGGGCATTTGAGCACTGTTTGGAACAATTCATTTCTTAACTGAAAAGTGACATAACTCTCAACAGATTTTTGCCAATTAATAATCTTAAACAACATATCCCGGATACAAACGTGTTTGCAAAATTTGAAACAAATCACATTACAATAAGTCAATGTACTTGGTGAACCGCTTAGAAGTCTGCCCAAGCAAAGTAATGAGAGTCAGACCATCCAATGCAGGCCTTTTGGTTTCATTGGGCAGCAGGGTTTGAGATGTCATTTCATCTCACTGTCGGGTAAAAGTCCCACAAAATTGGAAGCAACATCTCCAAAATGGCCTACAAAGTGTTGATGGGGGCGTTATACCTCAATCAAACAAACAAACTTAAATGGCATATTTTATATCTGTAGAGACGAAACTTTGTGATATTTTTCTTATTTGTAGTCAAAACAGTGTGCTGTTAGAACCGCCCCATTTAGGTGGTTCTAACAGGTACCTACAGAGATTGTGGATGCTTGTTAGAATTACCTAACAGAGGCGGTTCTAACAAGTATGCACAATCAAGAAAACATAGATTGTGGGTATTCGTCAGAACCGCCTCACTGAGGTAGTTGTAACAAGTACCCACAATCTATGTTTTTTGAGCAAGAATAAGGGAAATAAATGAATGTAATTTTTAACGTGCATCGAAGTATGAATAGCATCAGGTCACATGCAAAGTTTAACCCTTGTCCTGCTGAATATTCATGTATGCCACACCCACTACCGGTTATCAACCAAGCGGATTATTTTATGCAAATTATTGCAACAAATTCACATTCTGAATGGCAAACAATGTAGATCCTGATCAGATGGCTTCGTCAGAAGCCATCTGATCTGGATCTTCAGTGTTTGGAAAATAAGGTATATCCGGGCTCAGCAGGACAAAGTTTAAGTGAACCGGGGTTCACTTTCTTTACTCATGACCAGATACTGTTCATACTTCTATGAACATGACAAAAATTACATTCATTTCCTAAAATATTTTTAAAATAACCGTCAAAATATTTTTGGCACAGTTATGCCCCTTTTTCGACTTAGAATTTTTGTTTTCTAAAAGAAACTGCAGCACCCGCATGCGGTGCTCGTTTTATACAAACAGTGTTGACCCTGATTAGACCACTCCAACAAGAGCGGTCTAATCTGGATAATATGATTGTTTGAAATGAGGTTTAACATCCCCGTCAACACTATTTTGGTCATTTCGGAGATGCTGCTTCCAATTTGTGGGACTTTTACCCGACACCGAGATGACATCTCAAACCCTGTCGCCCAATGAAACTGAAAGGCTTATATGCACTGCATGGTCTGACTCGCCCCACTTTACCTGGACATGCTTAGTCCTTCTAAGCAGTTTACCAGTACTCATATATGGTCAGTTTCAGCTCTGTATGGAAGCACCATGCAGCCCAATCTATTTCTCCAAGCCCTGATGGGTGAGAGCGACTAAAGATCATATTACAATCTGACAGTAAGCTGATTGTACCGTTAATAAATAGTTTGCTCTAGACAGCAGACAGTGTTAATAATGCAATAAGTGATATAAATTTTAATGCCAATCACGACAATTGTTGTCTGCTTTGCCATCTGCCGGTTACCTTAAAAGTAATTTTTTGCAAACAGTGTGGATCCAGCTCAGACTGCTCCTGTGGGTCCACACTATTTGCCTGTATAAGAAATTATTTCTGAAAAGTTTGCAAGAAGATTCAGCAGATGACATAAGCAGACGACATTTTCAGATGTAGTTTTTCTTGACGTCTTAAGCATTACGGTAATAAATAATTTGCTCTATACAGCATACAGTGTTAGCAATACAATAAGCCTTTAACATAAATTTTAACTAAAAAAAAGAACTTGTAAAAATTGCAAAAAAATTAAAATCAAATTCAGAACTTAACTATTTACACAGTCAAAGAGTCCTTGTCCTCAATAACAAACGAAAATATAAAATAAGATAAAAAGTGGTGCAATATAGCCAGTAAGAAATTAATACAGCTGCCAGTGTTGTTTAGGAAAATTTAATGATATATGGAAACACTATCCCTTAATCCTTAGATTGCTAGCGGCCTCTGCCAATCGGGGCTTGAAGAAATAGATGGGCTGCATGATGCTTCCACGCAGAGCCGAAACCGACCGCACACTAGTACTGGTAACCGCTTAGAGGATCTAAGCCTGCCCAGGCAAAGCGGTGCGAGTGTCACATCATCCATGCTTATAAACCCTATTGGTTTCATTGGGCGACAGGGCTTGAGTTGTCATTTCATCTCAATGTTGGGTAAAAGTCCCACAAAATTGGAAGCAACGTCTCCAAAATGACCTATACAGTGTCGACTGGGATGTTAAACCTCAAATCAAACAAACAAAAAAAATTAGATTGGTAGTCATGACTAGCAGATGGCATTTTCAAAGAGTGTTTTTCTTATTTTTCAGTGAAAATAAGGCCTGACATTGCATGTAAATTGTCTGCCAAGCAGACGATTCACATGTTATGTCAAGCCTTATTTACTATAAAAAATATTTAAAAGATTACACTCTTGTCTGCTCCAGAAATTCATGTAGTAGTTGAAGGGAAATGATGCCAAACACAACAACTGTTGTCTGCTTTGTTGCCATTGTTTCAAACAGTGTGAATCCAGATCAGACTGTTCCTATTGGAGTGGCCTGATCAGGGTCAGCTCTGTTTGTTTGTAGGCAAAAAATGTTTGAAAACTTTGCAAGAAGATGAAGCTGACACCTAAACAGAAGATATTTCTAGTTGTATCTTTTCTTGGCATCTTTAGGGCTAATAAATAAATTCAATGGTTTGTTTTGTTTGTTTGATCTGAGGTTTAACATCCCCATCAACACTATTTAGGTCATTTGGAGATGTCGGATTTGAGATCGAGAGGTACCCGGTTCGATCCTCGCAAGCGCCAAGTGTTGTTTCCTTGAGCAAAGAGACTTTATCCACATTGCTTAGTACTGGTTCCTACCCAGGAAAAGAGGGCCACATGGAAGATTAGTACTAGTACTAAATGTGTTACCTTCTATAAATAAGGTCAATTATTATTACATGTATTATTATTATTATTATTGCTTCCAATTTTGTGGGACATTTTGTTAGGTCATTTGGAGATGTCGGATTTGAGATCGAGAGGTACCCGGTTCGATCCTGGCAAGCGCCAAGTGTTGTTTCCTTGAGTAAAGAGACTTTATCCACATTGCTTAGTACTGGTTCCTACCCAGGAAAAGAGGGCCACATGGAAGATTAGTACTAGTAGTACTAAATGTGTTACCTTCTATAAATAAGGTCAATTATTATTACATGTATTATTATTATTATTATTGCTTCCAATTTTGTGGGACATTTTGTTAGGTCATTTGGAGATGTCTGATTTGAGATCGAGACATCTTAAGCCCTGTCGCCTAATGAAACCAATAGGGTTTATAAGCATGGACGGCCCAACTTGCACCGCTTTGCCTGGGCAGTCTTAGATCATCTTAGCGGTTTACCAGTACTTGTGTGCGGTCAGTTCAGCTTTGCGTGGAAGCATCATGCAGCCCATCTAGTTCTTCAAGCCCCTAATTCTGTCATTACATTGTAGTAAATTGTGGGTGCTTGTAAGAACAGCCTCCATGAGGCAGTTCTGACGAGTACCCACAATCTATTTTGAGCAAAATATGACATCACGAAAGCATGCCTATATAATTCTGACCCACTTGAACCCCACTTTTATATAGTAAAACTGTGGTTTACAGGGGTAAACCTTTTTTTTTTTTCTTATTTCTGCTCTAAAATATAGTTTGCGGGTACTCGTTAGAACCCCCTCATCGAGGCGATTCTTACAAGAACACACAGTCTATATTTTGAGCAAAAATAAGAAAAAAAATCACCATTTTTATCTTAAAATTTTAGCTTTTTCGGCGGAAAAGTTTACAATGTATTTGTATAGGTGCGTTTCCGTCATGCAAAAAATTATGTATACGCTCATAAAACCCCACTTTTCTTTATATTAAGTGTGTTTTATCGGGGTATTTGTTAACTGACAGGATGAATGTAATGGGCAATATCAATTAAGAGATATCTGCTTAGCAGGAACTATTTACAAGTCTATTTTTGAAAGATGTATTGACGAATGACTTTCATAAAAGAAAATATGGTTTATGACGCAAAACAATGGATTTTAACAATGGATAAAGTTTGGCTTTAACAGGGAAAAAAAAGTAAAAAAAATAATAAAATAAACAAGGTTTTACAGAATTCATTTGCAGGTCAAACCCTACTCTGCACTGCATAAAGAATGGATCGCAAGGGAATGTATGTTATTATTATCATTATTATTTTTTGCTTTGGTTTTATGGCCCTTTTCAAGATTATTTTACATATTGTGAGCCAATTGTTAATTGGAGGTTGGCAAAAATCGAAGTACTCAGAGAAAAACCACCTTACCTCCTGTTGCAGAACCACCTGACCTCCTGTTGCAGAATTTGACGCCTTACGTGATCCAAGCAAGGCTTCAACCCAAAGCGGTGAGACCTCATGATTAAGAGACAGCGCTCATACCCACTAGGCCTGTCAATGTATAACACTTAACTGGGATGCAAACAATCCAAGAATGTCAGCTGACACAATGTGAAACATCAAAACAATCCATCTACACAAATAGATGTACAGTACATATGTAAGTTTCTATAGTCATATTTAAAGGCACTGATTGAGACAGAAGCATAAATGAGACTTGCCATGTGAAAACCTGTATTTGCCACTTGCAAACAAAATCAGTGTTTGCCACTTGCAAACAAAACCTGTATTTGCCACTTGCAAACAAAATCAGTGTTTGCCACTTGCAAACAAAACCTGTATTTGCCACTTGCAAACAAAATCAGTGTTTGCCACTTGTGAACAAAACCTGTATTTGCCACTTGCAAACAAAATCAGTGTTTGCCACTTGTGAACAAAACCTGTATTTGCCACTTGCAAACAAAATCAGTGTTTGCCACTTGTGAACAAAACCTGTATTTGCCACTTGCAAACAAAATCAGTGTTTGCCACTTGTGAACAAAACCTGTTTTTGCCACTTGCAAACGAAAACAGTTTTTGCCACTTGCAAACGAAAACAGTTTTTGCCAATTGCGAACAAAACCTGTTTTTGGCCACTTTTGAACACAACCTGTTTTTGACACTTGTGAACAAAACCTGTTTTTGCCCCTTGCAAACAAAACCTGATTTTTGACACTTGCAAACAAAACCTGTTTTTGACACTTTCGAACAAAACCCTATTTTTGCCACTTGCGAACACCAAAGGTGCAGATCAAACTGCACAGATGTGCAGTTTGATTTGTACCTTTGTGTTTGCTATGAGGCAAATACCTCTGGTTTCCATATCAAAAGTACAAGGACTTTTTCTAGTCTGTGAGTCTTGGTCGAAAACCCCCAAAACAGGTTTCTCCTGCCAGTGGTAAAACGTACCCTAGATATTCAGACACCTCAACTCCTTACCATACTTGTTCCAAAATTTGAACACATATAATTTACTACCCTGTGTTGTGTCGAAAAATAGCTAGATGCGTGGCAAACAGTGTAGACCATGACTCGTAAGTGGACACATTCTGCAGTGTTTAATTAAGGTTTACACTGTTTGCTCAGTCCTGTCTGTCTGAATACATGAATTTATAATGAATAAGGTACCCTCTACCCACTGTAAAACTTGACCACCGTAAGTATCGCACTAAAGATAAAGTCTTTGCCATTTACAAATGAAGTCAGTATATTTTTCATATAAGGCAGCTCAATTTAACCCACTTTGAAGTATATGGAATCTTCCACCTTATACATAGCAGGAGACCATTTCAAAATTTAGGGGTGACAGGCTTAGGGGTGACCGGCTTAGAATTTATTAAGAAACTGGCTGAATTTTCTGCAAACAGTGCCGTCCTGCTCAGATGCCGCAAATGCAGCATATGATCTGGGCCTGCACTGTTTTACCTATTACCCCTTTTTAGGTGTTTCCCATACAAAATGGGTAAATATAGATCAAACATTTGAACACACAGGGTATAATAACAATAAAACTGTAATGAATCAGACTATACACCGTAAGAACAGAGAAAAGGAGATAAGCTCATGGTTTTTAAATCTTTGGGAGTCCCAAAATAACAACTCAAAAATATTTTTTTCTTATGTTTACATGGACTCTGAGAAAATTATCCCAAAATAATCAAACACTCAGTTTAAGATAAAGTATACCTAACATTTCTTTTTAAGAAGGATGCAGATCATTTTACCATTAAGTAATCTCTATTTAAAAATGTAGTCTGACTTCCTTCATTAAGGAAGTATTCATAAGAAGTGTAGCCTAAACAATGTCTGGACTCCTGCTCACTAGCCTAAAAACAGCAGGGTAGCAATCATCTGGTTTCCTGCTCATTAGACAATACAGCAGGGTAGCAATACTTTGGCTTCCTACCCACTAGACTAAATACAGCAGGGTAGCAATCTTCTGGCTTCCTGCTCACTAAACACAGCAGGGTAGCAATACTCCGGTTTCCTGCTCACTAGCCTAAATACAGCATGGAAACAACCCTGTGGCTTCCTGCTCACTGGACCAAACACAGCAAGGTAGCAATGATCTGGTTTCCTGCCCACTAGCTAACACAGTACGGTAGCAATCCTCTGGTTTCCTGCTCTTAAGACTAAACACACCAGGGCAACAATCAAGATGTAATTTCAGGCTTGCTATTAAACTGAATGGATTCATCTGCCAAATTAACTGCTAGTTTCCAATGGGAGACAATTATTATGACATCCTGTATGTTTCCCTCCAAACCAAGAGACCCTGAAATTTGGGTCTATTCATTAAACCAGCCTTGGCTGAGGCCAGTCTGACTGGTGATCAGTAGGTTGTGGGTTGAAAACCTGCCCAGTTGGCAACATTGATCATGAAATTTTTTCTAGAGTTATTCTCTCCCTTCCGCTAAATCAATAAGGGAAGTTGCAAGTTTCTGGCAAAAGAATGTGCAACGTTTTATGTACATGTATGTCTGCCTAAGGAAAGTGTGGCAAGACAAATTGTCTCATTTGATATGACCTTAAATGTGCTGACTAGGCCATTAAACTCCAAACAAACAAGGGGCTTTGAAAACGGGGTCTACTCATAAAGGAAATAATTTGCTCCTTTGGAGCAAATTCTTTTCTTTAAGAATAGATCCTGTTTTTAACAAGAGGGCCATGATGGCCCTGGATCGCTCACCTGACCCATATGATAGAGTAACAAGTGGGCCTCGGGGAGGGCCATTATTGACCCCAGGGCTACAATGTGCATAATGTTGAGGGAGGTCTAAAAAGGTGAAGCTTCATACCAAATATCAACAAAGCCTATAATTTGAACAATCTTGGCAAAGGTCCACTAGATGAAGCTACACACCAAATATCAAAGACCTGGGCCTTGGGGTTTCAGAGAAAAAGATTTTTTAAAGATATTCCCTACATTAGCCTATGTAAAACCAAATGGCCCCGGGGCAAGGGCATTTTTGGCCTCAGGGCTATAACTTAAACAATCTTGATAGAGGTCCACTAGATGAAGGTTCACACCAAATATCAATGACCTGGGCCTTGCTGTTTCAGAGAAGAAGATTTTCAAAGATTATCTCTATATATAAAACTATGCAAAACCAAAGGGCCCCGGGGCAGGGGCTATAATTGGAACAATCTTGGTAGAGGTCCACTAGATGAAGCTCCATACCAAATATCAAAGACATGGGCCTTGTGGTTTCAGAGAAGAAGATTTTTAAAGATTTCCCTATATAAGTCTATGAAAAACCAAAGGGTCTCGAGGTAGGGGCATTTTTGGCCCCAGGGCTATAATTTGAACAATCTTGATAGAGGT
Source organism: Lucinisca nassula (assembly GCA_963580285.1). NCBI lineage: Eukaryota > Metazoa > Mollusca > Bivalvia > Lucinida > Lucinidae > Lucinisca > Lucinisca nassula. The sequence goes on along the minus strand of OY757021.1, from coordinate 38,771,634 downwards.
CCACTAGATGAAATTTCACACCAAATATCAAAGACCTAGGCCTTGTGGTTTCACAGAAGAAGATTTTTAAAGATATTCCCTATATAAGTGTATGTAAAACCAAAGGGGCCCCGAGACAGGGGTGTTTTTGGTCTCAGGGCTACAATTTGAACAATCTTGGTAGAAGTCCACTAGATGAAGCTTCATACCAAATATCAAAAACCTAGGTCTTCTGGTTTCAGAGAAGAAGATTTTTCAAGATTTTCCCTATATATAAGTCTATGTCATACCAAAGGGCCCAAGTGGGGGCATTTTTGGCCCCAGGGCTATAATTTGAACAATCTTGGTAGGGGTCCACAAGATTAAGCTTCATACCAAATATCAAAGACCTAGGCCTTGTGGTTTCAAAGAAAAAGATTTTTCAAGAATTTCCCTAAATAAGTCTATGTAAAACCAAAGGGCCCTGGAGCGGGAGCATTTTTGGCCCCAGGGCTATAATTTGAACAATCTTAGTAGGGGTCCACTAGGTGAAGCTTCATACCAAATATCAAAGACCTGGGCCTTATGGTTTCAGAGAAGAAGATTTTTAAAGATTTTCCCTATAGAAGCCATGTAAAACCCAAGGGCCCCAGAGTGGGGGCATTTCTGGCCCCAACACTATAATTTGAACAATCTTGGTAGGGGTCCACTAGGTGAAGCTTCATACTAAATATCAAAGACCTGTGCCTTGCGGTTTCAGAGAAAATTTTTAAAGATTTTCCCTATATAAGCCTATGTAAAACCAAAAGGCCCAGGGGGGGGGGGGGGGGGGACCTGGGCCTTGTGGGGTGAAGCTTCATACCAAATATCAAAGACATGGGCCTTATGGTTTCAGAGAAGAAAATTTTTAAAGATTTTCCCTATATAAGCCCATGTAAAACCAAAGGGCCCCGGAGCGGGGGCATATTTGACCCCAGCACTATAATTTGAACAATCTTGGTAGGGGTCCACTAGATGAAGCTTCATACCAAATATCAAAGACCTGGGCCTTGCGGTTTCAGAGAAGAAGATTTTTAAAGATTTTCCCTATATAAGCCCATGTAAAACCAAAGGGCCCTGGAGCGGGGGCATTTTTGGCCCAAGGGCTATAATTTGAACAATCTTGGTAGGGGTCCACTAGATGAAGGTTCATACCAAATATCAAAGACCTAGGCCTTGTGGTTTCAGAGAAGAAGATTTTTAAAGATTTTCCCTATATAAGCCCATGTAAAACCAAAGGGCCCCGGGGCGGGGGCATTTTTTGCCCCAGCACTATAATTTGAACAATCTTGGTAGGGGTCCCCTAGATGAAGCTTCATACCAAATAACAAAGACCTGGGCCTTACGGTTTCAGAGAAGAAGATTTTTAAAGCTCTTCCCTATATAAGCCCATGCAAAACCAAAGGGCCCCGGAGCGGGGGCATTTTTGGCCCCAGCACTATAATTTGAACAATCTTGGTAGGGGTCCACTAGATGAAGCTTCATACCAAATATCAAAGACCTGGGCCTTGTGGTTTCAGAGAAGAAGATTTTTAAAGATTTTCCCTATATAAGCCCATGTAAAACCAAAGGGCCCCAGAGCGGGGGCATTTTTGGCCCCAGCACTACAATTTGAACAATCTTGGTAGGGGTCCACTAGATGAAGCTTCATACCAAATATCAAAGACCTGGGCCTTATGGTTTCAGAGAAGAAGATTTTTAAAGATTTTCCCTATATAAGCCCATGTAAACCAAAGGGCCCCGGAGCGGGGGCATTTTTGGTCCCAGCACTATAATTTGAACAATCTTGGTAGGGGTCCACTAGATGAAGCTTCATACCAAATATCAAAGACCTGGGCCTTGTGGTTTCAGAGAAGAAGATTTTTTAAGTTTTTGGTGAAAAAAATCTATTTTTGGCTCCTATGACCTAGATGTGCAACGTACCGGAACCATTTGAACAACTTTGAAAGGGGACCACCTAAGGATCATTCCTGTGAAGTTTGGTCAAAATCCGATCAGTGGTTTAGGAGGAGATGTCATTTGAAGAAAAAGTTTACGGACGCACGCACGCACGGACGACGGACAAAAAGTTATCCCAAAAGCTCACCTCGTCACTACGTGACGGTGAGCTCTAAAGGAGACAAAGCAGTTTTGAGAGGAGCCTCCCCTGAACCTGTATCCATTCTCCCTTAAATCTTCCAGCAGTCTTGATGCAAGTAGAAAGGTCTGTAAGAGGCTGAGATTGTGTTTCATCATAGTCAGTAATAGTCCGACATGAAGTGTCTGTCATCCATCTGTCCCTCCCAGGAAGGCATACAGTAGCACCGGACGCGATGGCTTCTTGGACTCACGTCTCCTCCGCTATAGAGAAAAAAAAAGTCAAACTTCAATGGCTGCAAAGCCTATTTCTTGGAACCAAGGGTAGTTTGACACATTGGGGGATAATCAAAGCACAAGGTCCTTTTCAATTTTATCATTATGATAACATACCTATGTGACATAGTGCATTTTTCACACCTTCAAAATGACTTCTTTTCTGAGGAAAATCTGTGACATTTTTCTTATCTATACTGCAAACATAGGTTGTGGGTACTCGTTAGAACTGCCTCATGGAGGCGGTTCTAACGAGTATCCACAGTCTATGTCTTGGAACAGAAATAAGAAAAATAATGTATAACCCCATAAACCCCAGTTTTCTCTATATACCCATGTGACATAGTGCATTTTTCACACCTTCAAAATGGCTTCTTTTCTGAGGAAAACTGGTGATAATTTGCTTATTTATACTGCAAACATAGTTTGTAGTTTCTCATTAGAACCGCCTCATGGAGGCGGTCCTAACGAGTACCCACAGCCTATGTCTTAGAACAGAAATAAGAACAAGAGGGCCATGATGGCCCTGGATCGCTCACCTGATCCATAGAGTAACAAGTGGGCCCCGGGGAGGGCCATTATTGACCCCAGGGTTATAATGTGCATAGGGAGGTCTAAAAAGGTGAAGCTTCATACCAAATATCCACAAAGGCTATAATTTGAACAATCTTGGCAAAGGTCTACCAGATGAAGCTACACACCAAATATCAAAGACATGGGCCTTGCGGTTTCAGAGAAGAAGGTTTTTTTTAAGATATTCGCTACATAAGCCAATATAAAAACCAAATGGCCCCGGGTTGGGGCATTGTTGGCCTCAGGGCTATAATTTAAACAATTTTGATAGAGGTCCACTAGATGAAGCTTCACACCAAATATCTAAGACCTGTGCCTTGCTGTTTCAGAGAAGAAAATTTTCAAAGATTATCTCTATATAAGTCTAAGTAAAACCAAAGGGTTCCCGGGGCAGGGGCATTTGTGGCCAGAGGGCTATAATTTGAACAATCTTGGTAGAGGTCCACTAGATGAAGCTCCCTACCAAATATCAAAGACCATGGCCTTACAGTTTCAGAGAAGAAGATTTTTAAAGATTTCCCTATATAAGTCTATGTAAAACCAAAGGGTCTCGGGCGGGGGCAGTTTTGGCCCCAGCACTATAATTTGAACAATCTTGATAGAGGTCCACTAGATGAAATTTCACACCAAATATCAAAGACCTAGGCCTTGTGGTTTCAGAGAAGAAGATTTTAAAGATTTTCCCTATATATGCCTATGTAAAACCAAAGGGCCCCGGGGCGGGAGCTTTTTTGGCCCCAGCACTATAATTTGAACAATCTTGGTAGGGGTCCACTAGATAAAGCTTCATACCAAATAGCAAAGACCTGGGCCTTGTGATTTCAGAGAAGAAGATTTTTAAAGATTTTCCCTATATAAGTCTATGTAAAACCAAAGCGCCATGTGGCGGGCGCATTTTTGGTCTCAGGGTTATAATTTGAACAATCTTGGTAGAGGTCCACTAGCTGAAACTTCATAACAAATATCAAAGACCTAAGCCTTGTGGTTTCAGAGAAGATTTTTCAATATTTTCCCTATATATGCCTATGTAAAACCAAAGGGCCCCGGCGCTGGGGCTTTTTTGGCCCTAGGGCTATAATTTGAACAATCTTGGTAGAAGTCCACTAGCTGAAGCTTCATGACAAATATCAAAGACCAAAGCCTTGTGGTTTCAGAGAAGAAGATTTTTAAAGATTTTCCCTATATAAGCCCATGTAAAACCAAAGGGCCCCGGGGCGCGGGCATTTTTGGCCCCAGCACTATAATTTGAACAATCTTGGTAGGGGTCCACTAGATGAAGCTTCATACCAAATAGTAAAGACCTGGGCCTTGCAGTTTCAGAGAAGAGGTTTTTTAAAGATTTTCCCTATATAAGCCAATGTGAAACAAAAGGGCCCCAGGGCGGGGGTATTTTTGGCCCCAGCACTATAATTTGAACAATCGTGGTAGGGGTCCACTAGATGAAGCTTCATACCAAATATCAAAGACCTGCGCCTTGCGGTTTCAGAGAAGACCAAAGGGACCCGGGCGAGGGCAGTTTTCGCCCGAGGGCTCTAATTTGAACAATCTTGGTAGGGGTCAACTAGATGTAGCTTTATACCAAATAGCAAAGACCTGGGCCTTGCAGTTACCGAGAAGATGATTTTTAAAGATTTTCCCTATATAAGCCCATGTAAAACCAAAGGGCCCTGGGGCGGGGGCATTTTTGGCCCCAGCACTATAATTTGAACAATCTTGGTGGGGGTCCAGTAGATGAAGCTTCATACCAAATATCAAAGACCTGGGTCTTATGGTTTCAGAGAAGAAGATTTTTTAAGTTTTCATTAAAAAAATCTATTTTTGGCCCCTCTGACCTTGATGTGCAGCAGACCAGAACCATTTGAACAACTCTGAAAGGGGTCCACCTAAGGATCATTCCTGTGAAGTTTGGTCAAAATTCTATCAGTGGTTTAGGAGGAGATGTCGTTTGAAGAAATTGTTTACGCACGGATGACAGACAAAAAGTGATCCTAATATAAAACACAAGAGGGCCAT